>VXAC01008728.1:197973-302918 GCA_013399225.1 Rhipidura dahli | reverse complement strand
TTTTTTTTTTTTGACAGTAACCACTATTACAACACAGTCAGGACTTTCTACAGCCATTCTTCATGACACAGAGCACTGGCTCAGCATCCATAACTAATTTGGTGTTGACTGAAGTGATTGCTATGCACTGAATTGATATTGAAACTTCCCATTGAGAGAATATTCCAAAAACAGCAAAATTCAGGATGTGTTCAGGAAAAATGTTCCTTTTTCTCAGGGGAATAAGAAGTCATGTTATTCCGGCTGAAGTACGGACCTTTGAAATTTATTCTTTTTTTTTTTTTGATGATTATGCCACCATACAATAGGCAGAGTGGCATGGCCAAGGATCATTGCATAGAATTGGCCATTATTCCTTGTAGTCTGCAAGGAAGGTGAAGCAAATCCCGGTTCAAAATCCTTGGATCAACAGTCTGAAAATCAGAATTTCACGAAGACAGCAGTAGCTCTGTACCAGTTTCCAGGTACACTGTCTGCTCTTTCTGCATTGCCTGTTCATATTGTTCGGCAATGACTAATAAAATGATTCCTCTCATTTCCTAGTACGTTCTTACTTTGCCTTTTAGTAAAAATTGGGAGATAAAGAATAACATCAAAGAGCAATTGAATATGGTCTAGTAAGTGCATTTCTCACTCTTAAGTATGGCTTGTTAAATTTCATTTTGAAAAATGAAGCTGTATTTAGTACAAATGTGAGGGATCCCGGTGAGAATAAAAGCACCCCAAACCATTAAAAGAAAAAAATCTTTTCTTTTTGCAGCTATATAATTTTGAACTTAGCAATTTGTACTACTCTTAAGGAAAAAAAAGAAATTGCTTGTAACTTGGACACCAGGCTGCAGGTAAATGAATTTTTAAAAGAAGGATTTAGTATTCTTTAAGAAGGAAAAATGAATTTTTTCAGTTCTTAGAAGACCCTTAATTAAACTGAAAGGTGACTTACAATGCCACTTTTATGCATTAAGGGGAGACTATTAAGCTGTTTTGCTGACTTCAGTGCACTGAAGTCTTGCTGGGCTGCTTTGTGGAGCTTGAGAAAACTTTCCCTCTTTAAACAGCTGTGAAGTATTATGAAAAGATTTTAATACAGCCTTGCTCTCTTCTTGTGGTTACCTATAGAGCGGACTTTAAATCCCAGTATTTGCCACTAAACATTAATTTGTTATTGTTCCAAGTAAGAAATGTTGCTCAGGGCAGTCTGGACAGCAGATACTGGATGTTAATAGATCCCACCAAATGATGGTTACTCTCTGAGGCAGAGGTAAGGTAATTCATGGCTGTTTCCCAAGTAATCTCTCATGCCCTGTCTCACTCAGGACAAATGCCAGCGAAAAGAGAGGCTGTCTGGCACATGCAGATACTGATAGAAAGATTATCTTAGTTTACTGTTGTCTAAAGGATGTAAGGTACCAGTCTCTTCCCATTGGATACCTAGCTTTCTGTCTCTCCTAAAAATGGTCCATTACATCTGCTGAACAAAATGGAAAGTTGCAAGAAGTTATTTTGTCAAATTCATAAAAGCAGATTGTTCTCCCAAGCTAATTCTGCAGCAGCGCTCCAGTGCTATTCTGACAGAAATAACTGTTCTCTAACATGACAGAGAAATGAATGAGAAATCCACTCCACTTGTAGTTGAATCCTTTTCCAAATATGCATTTTCCAAAACACTAGGGAAGTTTACCCTAATTGTTTTATGTCAAATTTGAGCATAGATATATAGCCCACATTTCTAAAATTTGCCTTTGATTTCAGTTGAAGATAGCAATCTTCGGTATTCCTTGATATAACATGATAAACTATAAAAAACCTGCTGTGATTCTCTCCAGAAATACTTAGATTTCAGAGGAGAATAAAGTAACTGTGATACATATGTATGTTGTTTGTCAGTGTAGGGTTTAAAATTCACAGGGAAACACCTAAATGAAAGTCAATATATAACTCTAAGCTTTTGTCATGATGTAAAACCTCTTAAATTCCATGTACACCAGACATAATACCTTATAAAGGAGGTGATAAGGACCCTTCTTCCTTTCATGTGGGTTGTGTCTGCTGTTTTTATTTCATAACTAGCTTTGCAACCCCATACTTTATGGCACTAAGGAATAAAAGAGAGAAAAAGAAAGGAAATTGCTCACTATTCAGCAAAAGGGAAGTTTATTTCTTGAGAACCAAAACCGGATCCACTCTTAAGGTGTGATTACTGCCCTTTCAGCATTCAGCAATCAGAATTCTTTATTGCACAGTTAAAAGTGTTAGTCTTTACCATTTTAAGCCTGTTTCATAAAACCTCAATTTTCATAGCAGTTGGCTGTCTGAACCTCTTGATAATCATAACCCCATGAAATTATAGAATGGTTTGGGTTGGATGGGACCTTAAAGATCATCGAGTCCAACCCCCTCTGCCATAGGCAAGGACATCTTCCACTAGACCAGGTTGCTCAAAGCCCCATCCAGACTGGCCTTGAACAACTCCAGGGATGAGACATCCACAGTTTCTCTGGGAAACCTGTTCCAGTGCCTCACCACCATCACAGTAAAGAATTTCTTCCTAATATCTAATCTACATCTGCCTTCTTTCATTTAAAAGCCATTTTCTCTAGTTCTATTACTTCATGCCCCTGTAAAAAGCCCCTCTCCAGCTTTCTTGTATGCCCCTTTAAATATTGGAAAGCTGCTCTAAGATCTTCCAAGAGACCTTATTTTTCAAGAATGGATATATCTAGTTTAGAGGGTATCAAGGATCACAAACTTCAACTGGAATAAAAATCATCTGGTTTCATTGACTTGAATTAAAACAACTCCAGTTTATCCCATCTGGGAAGTTGGACTAAAGTCAGACATTTTCCTAGAATTACAGAGAAAAATATTGCCTTCACTCTACTGGAAAGGAACAAAATTATAAAGGGCAGCCGCAGGAAGGTGTTGTGTATATCGTTTTCTTTTCCCTGTATATTTTTTTTTTTTCCCATCATACCCCCTCAGCTATTCATAGCTTAGATTTAGATCTATGGCTGCAGTGTTAGAGGAAATTCTTAAATCTGTGCATATTCCTTATCTCTGATACAGATAGCAGCTGTCCTGTCTTCCACGAAATTCTTCTGAGATTTAGATCCCAGTTCAGAAATCAGGTCTAGTAAAGGAAATCTCTGTGCTGCTGAGTGAAGAATGTGCGACAGAATTCCCTGTAGTCTTTGCTGGTTCTAGTTGCTGTGATTACATCTTGTTACTTTCTGAGCATTCTTAATTGCTGAGCATATGAACAGCAATATGAATAAAGAAATTAAGGTGCTTTTCTGAAGATGCTTGAACCCAAGTTTTAAAACCATTCTAGCAAATCAAAGGCAGATATTGACAGACAATTACTTGGTAATAGCTGCCATTAACCATTCTTGCACAATTGGATACATCTGGAAATAGGCAAATATCTGTATTTGTCTATAGGAAAATAGCAAAATCCACTCTGCAATTAATTGTGTCATCTTCCAGCTTAAAAAGTCCACTATGTGATGCAGGTCTGCAAGGACTCCCAGTGTTGGGGGTACACATGCTGTGTATCATTTACATTTAAATTAGCACTTACATTTATCATTGTTTTAAGTAGCTCACAACCCCATGGAACTGGTGTGAAATACTCTGGGAAGAGAGTGTCTGATGATGCCAAAAGTCGTCAGATACTTCACAGGATGACTGCACTGTCCATGTCCACTGTAAGTGCTTATATGGGCGCCTGCTAATGACTCCTTGAAAATATTCCATGTCCTTGTCCTTATGCATCTTTCTGGAGGAGAAAGTATGGACAAGAATCCAGGAAAGAGTTTTGAGCAAAGAGAGCGAGAGGCATTAGCAATTTTGTCCTTCAACTGTAATTTTTATGTGCTCAGACTAGAGCAACAGTTAGAATTCAGAAATTCAGAAAGTATTTTCTTGATAGGAAACAAATAAGAATCTTTTTTAAAATAGTCTTGAGGTATATTCAGGTGTATTAGATATAGCTATGCATGTGGAAATTCAAGTATTTAAATGAAAACTTCACCAGCTGTGTTGTGCTTTATTACCATCTTTAACTGTAGACCAGATCCTATTTTTCCTGTAGTAACTCTGTGTCTTTCAGTATACAGAATTAAAAAAAATAACCTGAATCCAGTACTTGGGCCTTTATCAGTAAAATTCTCCTTTTCTGGAAGTTATTTGTTACCATAAGGTATGACAGCTACTTTATATCAGCTGCACTCATATATTGACATTTTAAAATATTATATTACTGGTTTTTTATAGCACACTTTATATATAGGAACTCTTTTTTAGCTGTCTCAGTTACTATTTTTTCCTTTTATGTTCTGTGACACTTTTAATTAAATGAAAATTACATTTCCATCTCCCTGAAAACTATCCTAAAAGAATGTCATCAAAGCCCTAGTGCTTACATCAGCAATAATCTGCAATTGGCACTATACAGCAAATTCTTATTGATATACAGCATGGACTCCTGACTCCACTGAAACCAAATGCAAAACTCCTTTTTGTTTCTGTAGGAGTAAATTTTTACCTATGATTTTCTCTCATGGAACTAGTTAAAAATGCAAGTGTGTGGTGAGCTGATGAACATAGAATACTGTATCAGCATTTAAGAGTCTGAACAGCTGAACAAGCAGGCAGCACAGCGAGTTACCAACGGGGCATTAGAGCCTGTTGGTAACTTGAAGCAGACATACAGCACTATGGTGAAAATGATCATCTGCTAAAGTATTATAAACTAGCTTTCCTGGATCTGATATGAATTTCATGTTGTAATAATACTTTGAATTTTGTTGGTGATTTTGGGAAGCAGGATATAAGCAGCCCATGTAGAGAAGATATTCCATTAAATAAGTGTGTATTCATCAATTTTAAAACCATGTCTATGTGAAAAGCAATCTATTATTTTTCTCTATAAGACTAACTTTTTGTAGTATGAAGTTCCAGAGAGAGAACATCTATTCTATCTTAATTATTTATTTTTCTTGGATTTATAGGTGGTCTGGACAGAAAGAGAATAACTCATATAATTTGACACATTTTCTAACAAATTCTTTTAAAGCCTGGAATTTTCACCAAGCTGCATTTAAAGCTCTCTTTATTAATGATAACTTTCTAGGCACATCTGTATTATCAATTCTTGAATCAGATGATATATTTTGAAAAGATATGCACTCTGTCTTGGATAGCTCAAGAAAACACACTGGGATGGGTGGTATGGGATTTTGCTAGTGTCGTATTTCAGCACATATAGAAAAACAATGCTCCAATATATTTAATTATATTATATTTAATTTTTTTTATCAAAATAATTATTTTATTTTGCCACATTAAAGTAGCTGACACAGTTATAAAACTGGACCTTTAATTTTTCTTCCAGTGCCTGACTAAGCTAGCTAAAGGGGAAGGATGTTCATTCACTGTTAAGGTAAAATCCGAATGTTATCTTATAGGTGCATCTTTGACCCCAATTATTATGCCTTGTACAAAGACATTTTGGGGTTAATGAACTTACTATTGGAATCTAGAAATTAAAACATTAGTAATTAGTCATGGTGGAGTGGAACAGTTTCTGAAATGTTATCTTTTGACAGTCCTGAGACACGAAACAACATCAGCCCTTTACCAGGTCAGAAACATACATTTGTTAGGGAAGAACTGACACTGAAGAGAATACAGCTAATGCTGATTTGTAGAGTTTAGATGGGTCTGACCTCATGCCTGGGAAGGTCATGGAGGAGATTACCTTGAGTGCCATCACACAGCATGTACAGGACAACCAGGGGGTCAGGCCCAGCCAGCATGGGTTTAGGAAAGGTAGGTTTTGCTTGACCAACCTGAACTCCTTCTGTGACAAGGTGACCTGCTTAGTTGTTGAGGGAAAGGCTGTGGATGTTGTCCTCCTGGACTTTGGTAAAGCCTTTGACACCATCTTCCACAGCATTTTCCTGGAGAAACTAGCTTCCCATGGTGTGGGTAGGTGAACACTTCATTGGGTAAAAACCTGGCTGGATGGCTGGGCACAGAGAGTGGTGCTGAATGGAGTTAAATCCAGCTGGTCTTCCCTTTCCTTCTCCAGCTACTGAGGCTAAAGGTGAAATGTTGTTCTTTTTCAAGGGCTTTACATCTCCTTATTTGGATGGCCCAGAATTATAATGAATGTCACATTTTGCCAGTTATACAATCCTACGGAAGGATTTTTCTTCCAGTTTTTATCCTTGTAGTAATTTTATCATTATCATTGTTGGAAGGATTGAACTGAGTCTCAGGTAATCCATACTGATGTCTGTGATCTGTTTTCTGGGTAGAAGAGATGTCCAAAGAGTTTCAAGTAGGAATAGCATAATAAATTGCAGTTTCAAACTCCCAAAGTATTTCTTCAGACTTGTCATCTGTAGTGTCACCAACTTGCAGCAGATATTTGATAACACATGTGTTGCATCTGGCCAGTGTGGAGTGTGAAGCTCCTATTTGCAAAGTGTCTTACATACACATGCTAAATTTTGGCAACTGATTTAATCCATTTTTTGCCTCAGTTTCTTCAGCTGTAAAGGAGAATAATATTACCTGTCTCTTTTCTGGAGGCCTCATGAGGGTGTGTTTATATTTGACATCTAATTAAGGCAATCCAGTGAGTGTTGGATTGACACCAAAAGCGCCCATTGTATGCAAAGAGCCCTGGGGTCACTACATTCATGCAATTCCCAATAACAGAACTGTCAGGTCAAAGTTTGTTGTTCAGATCCAGGAAAACACTTGTAAGCAGTTGTTATAGCCCCCCTGAGTCATCACATAGTTTCACTCTTAATTTTATTTCACTACCTGCCTACTAATTGAATTGAAACATTCTCCCACTTGTAATATTTAAAGGTGTACAAATTCTGTACGCAAGAGCACCTGTGACCTGTTCATTGCCCAGCAGTGATAGATCTGGTAATAATATGCTTGCTATTCTGGCTGTACTGCACTTTGGTAACACCTAGGGTTTAATTGAAATACACCCTGACCTTGGCTTTGTTCACGAAGCATAGAATGGACATAATTACTATGAATCTACTGAGGGATATTAGGAAAAAATGTCGTATTACTAATTTTGGCTCCTCACTCTCTTTGGGGAAAAAAAAAATTACAGATTTCAGTAAAAAACAATGTGCTGCAGTTTCATAGAAGTCCTAAACCAAGTAATTTTCCAAAAAATTAACTTCTTATATTTCTCTGTACCTATTTTTTCTCTCAAAACACTATCACAGTAGGATAATTGCATTGCCCCTAACAGTTTCATATTCCTTCATAATTAAATAAACAGCTTGTAAATTGCAGACCACAAAGTGCCTGTGTTCCACTCTTACCTTAAGGGGTTTCCATAGTTACAAGGACAAGAAGTTTAACCATCATTTGCCAGACTCGAGGCTATTTGCAGCCTTAACTTTTTAACTCATGTCTCTTTCTCTTTGTTGCTTTGTTTATTAACAGAATGAGGGAGTAATTTGGACTCAGCTAGCCACTACAAATGCAATGATGCAAAATGGACTCTGGTGCTTTAGTGTGTTGTTAGCTGGGTCTGTTTTTCCCAGAAGGTATTTTGAAATAATACATTCTAACAATATAGCCTATAGTTATCAAGGTTATGAAATACCTACCAAGCACTTCTCAGCATCCAATAATTCAACACTTAAAAAAGGGAAACAGGAAAACACTGTTCCTGACACATCACCATGGCATAGAAGTATTTAGGCAGATGTCTATTTCAAATCATACCCCAAAAAACACTGATACAGGTTTTCCATGGCTGCTTTAATTTAATTTCCTTTCATCCTTCAGTCTACTCAGTTTTACATAATACCAAATGCATTTGGAAAACAGAGCTTGTTATGGTACAAACTCAATCTTTTCATGCCACTGATTTGCAAATATCAAAATAATCTTAAAATCTTTTAGAATTACTTCAGATTTTACCAGAACATGTCTGTTGCCAAACTGGAGAGAAGTTTGTATAGAAAACTGCTCCTATATTATATGTTCATCAAAGTAAAATATTTTTGTCTTCTAGTTTATGTTATCTGCTGAGGTCAAGAGCTCAGCAAGGCTCAGAGGATGATGTGTCTGGGTACAAGAATAGTCAGCATTAGCACATTCAGTAGACAAGTGCAAATATTGTAATTTAGGAAATTATGTTCTGGGCTTTAAAAGCTACATTCCAGTTTTCTAAGATTAGGATGAAACTTTCTTAAGTGCAGGTATACACTCTGATAGTTTTTTGTTTGTTTGTTTGCTTCTCTTCATTATAGTGGCTATGTTCATATATTCATTCTTGGGCTGTTCTGATCTGACATTTGCCACATCTGTTTTATAGTTTGTGAGTAGTAAGAAAACTGTGGAAGGAATGAGAACTGACATCTTGGATTCCATGAGCTTTGCACATTTTTAATTTTCCATTTTTTTTCCACTTTAATCTTGCATGTACTTGAGGTGCAGAATTTTGCCTGCCACTTTGAAATATTCTAGTACATTTCTGAAAAGGGTGTATATTTATGATTTACTGTTTCCATGTATAAAAATTGATAATATTATACCACACCAAAACTAGTTTGTTTGAAATAAAGTATCACTGTACTAAGTTTAAATAGATGTTGTTAAATCACTGCTAAAAGAACAAAAAAAAAAAGAAAAAAATCTATAGTATCTAAAAAAGAGACCCCGGCATGACAGGACTAAAAACCGCAGTGTATTGGACCAGCGTTTTAGAACAGCTTATAATTTTCTATTAAAGCTTGTTTTTATGTTAATTTTATTGTGATTGTCAGATGCCTTCCTAACATGGATCTGTGCTTTTAGTTTGATAATAAATGAAAAAAGAATTACGAAAACATAGTTATAGAAATAGTGCAGTTTAATTATTGCTCACTGAGATACTTCTGCCAGAAGACAGAGAAATCTTGAAGGTGCTTGTGTATATATACATATATATATAGTCCCTTATATCATGGCTGACACATGAGATTACCTGACAGACTTCTGTAATTAAGAGAATTATATTATCAAGCTATTGTAAAATTTCTATTGTTCCATATACGCATATTTATGTAGCTTTCCCCCTACATAAATATCTGCCCAGAAAGAGATATGAGATGAAACAAACAACAAAATGTCAGAGAAAATGTATTTTATCAACTGAATTAGTGAAGCAAAATGGAACTTCAGTAACCCAGGGGGATCAGTGATGAGGTAAAAAACCTTTTTACCTTTATGTAATTGGTTTGAATCAAGCCCAAATCAATACAGAACAAAAAGTTCCTAGTGTCTACACGGGGTCTTGAGAAAATGAGTTCAAATTAACTTTGAAAAGGGACTAGCTAAACTACATTACATCCTTTTATGGACACTCTTAATTGAAGTTACAGTGGCCTTGATTCAATTTAGCTTAAATTAAATTCTAAATAAGAATGTCCACACTAAGATTTAATGCAATAGAATTAACCCACTTAAAAGTTAATTCCAATTAAAATTCTAGAACGTTTCTGGGTGCACCAGAACCAAGCTGTATTGTGGTGTCTTTTATGAAAGAATTTTAGTTCATTGTGAATAGTTCATAGATTGCTCCCATTCATACCACTGTGAACACTCTGAACAGAGAAGTTAGGATTGTTTTGTCCTCATCACCCTTGGAGTGACATCCTGGGAGAGGACAACAAAGAAGTCATAAAATTCCTCTTAAGAAAACTAAGCTTGTCCTAAAGACAATGTCTTTACATATCATCTGATGTTTTCTATGATTTTCCTGTGAAATTAGTATTACTGAGGATACAAACTGTGAATGATGCTTAAGAGTAATATAATGTTTAAAAATAAAAAGAAATACCAGACTGATTGAGATTCAAACACTGTAAAATATCTTAAGTTCTAGCTAAAACACAAATATTTTTGTGTGGACCCATGTACACTCAAATTCTCATTTTTAAGACATTTACTTCATGCTTATTTCTGTTACCTAATGATAAAGAGAAAATTTTACGCCTTAGGAAGAAATGAGAGAGAAAACATGAAATCATGCTGGAAAATGAGATGTGTGAAATAAAGCTGTTTCCTGTAAAACAAAATGAAAGAAAAAAAAAAGGCAGACTGGGTCAAACTCATCCTTGATTGAACTCCCCTGAAATCAGTGGTGATTCAGGAGGATTGAATGTGTCCAATCACATTTAGGTCTTTCAGATCAGTGTCTTAGTGATTCAGCTGTGTCTTAGAAGGCTTGCAGGAGAGAACTGGGAAGTATCTGGGGTGCAGCAATATCCACTCTGCCTCCTACACTTAAATGCTTTAAGGGGCCACAGAACTATGTCCCAGAGCAAAACAGTGAAACATACAAAGAGGAGAATAATTTGCATTGTGTTTTGATTTGTCTGGTCTCATGAGTAATCAGTTTGCATTGCAGGGCTGTCTATCTAGCCCTCTCTGGCCTCTGCTGTATTTAACTAAAAACAAAATAAAAAACAAATGGATAAAAACTGCTGGGCTTAGAAACCTCCCAGGTTTTTAGGCATTATTGTAATGGCTCCCTTAACTGTTGTTGAGACTTTTAAAGTCCTGTAGCAGTGAAAAGGGAAAACTGATTTTTAAGAATGTAGATAAAGTTACACAGTTCTACAGTTGCAGTCATGGGGTTTCATTATAAATGAATCTGTTTTAAAAACCCAAACACCTCAGACAGGAGTCAATCCATTAAGAAATACAAAATAAGATTAGACAGAGGAAGATATGAGATCTGCTGTAAACCATTTCACTGCTTTTGCATGATGATGCACTGCAGTGCCCTTTTAAGAACACAGCATGTGTTCTTTCGTTATTGACAACAGCATCCCATGGAGAAAGGGAATGGTGTCATTGTACTGTGTAGGGGCAGGGAACAGCATGCAAGCTGCTTGCACTGCTCTTGAACCGAGGGCTCTAGTCCTCGAGGGTTCAGCCAGGTGGAAAGGTATTTCAGGAGAGAAAAGGGGGGAGGTGAGGTGGGCAGGAGGTTATGGTGAGTGACTCCCGGGCAGTGTGGTTCTGTTGGCCCAACCTTGCTCAGCCATATGGGGACACACATGTGAGGCTGCTGGAGCATTTGCAGAGCAGATGTTGGTAGAGGATTTCTGACCCCAGTGGAACTCCCTGCCCACAGTTCAGTCTCTGTTCTGGGACAAAGGTTAACCCTCATGTGCTTCAGTACTTTGTGCAGCTAAAGCATATTGTGTGCTTGTCTCTACACTGAAATTCCCTTGGCTGCTTCTGCTGGCATTGCTGCCAAAAGGGGATCAGTCTCAGGCCCTTGGAGCATTCAGAGTTCCTGAAAAGAGAGTCAAAAGAGTCACTTCTGCATAAGGTCATCCTGGGATTAGGACCTATTTTTATTGCTGTACTCCAAGCTCTGTTCCATACAGAAACTATTTTCAATTCTCTGGTGCTGATGCAACCATGCAGCATAATTAGCTGTTTGATGCACCTAGCTGCTCTTCACATGTTTGGAAATCTGCTATTTAATTTGCAACTGCAGAGTGGCTTGTTTTCTGAAAAAATGCAGATACCATTGCAAAGGGTTTTTCTCTCAAAAAACCTCTTTAAAAGAGCGTGAGGTATAGCATACATTACTGTGCAATATAGAGTGAAGCAAAGATGTATTTTCTGAGAGCATCCACATATTTGTCAACTTGGAAAAATTATAAAAAGTTATTTGAATGCTTCTCATCCTGAAATTTTCTGGGACATGGCTGAGGGAGAGCTTTGGTGATTTAAGTATTTTTCAGCTGAGACTTAGCTGTGATGCATTTGTGATGATTTAATTTTACTGTGATGGTTTAAACACCTGATACTTGATAAATTCTGTCTATATTTTCCATGCAGTACATATAACACCGCGTCAGTTTTTTTTCATGGCAGCTGTACAGCACAAACCAAAGTCTGCTGGATCATACTGTATCTTAAACCATACATTGGGATAAAGCCATGGCCTCTGCACCACACAGCTCTGCTGCTGAGGCAGTTATTCATAGACCCACAGACAAGACAGAAAGCAAAGTCTGAGTTGCCAACAGCAACTAAACTGCCAGTGATCCAGCTAAGGGTCACTGGAGCTTGGGGAAATATCTTTGCCACCTGCCATATCTCATTAGGCAGATCTTTGGAAATGGTGTGGAAGTTCTCTTTTGTAATGAAAGCCCCCATTACAGGAAATTCCTTCAGCAATTGGAGTGAGCATAGTCACTTTCTCCTGTTGTATAGCAAAGGGAGAACAAAGCACATCAGGCCCAAGACCTAATTACCAAGTAAAAAGAAAAAAAAAAAAAAGAATTGGGGGTGCTATTACAATGCCCATAAGGAAGGTGTCTCTGCATACACGTTTGGCAAAGTTACATTTCAGTAGCGTAACTACAGCATCCTCCCAGCTGTCCCTAAGGAGAACTGCACTGTGCATAGCTGCAGAGGTAGATTAGCTCTGTCATTCCTTGCTTCATCTTCTGCACTGGTTCTTAAGAGGGCAATGCTTTTTTGCTCAGAGGAAAATGTGTAGTACATGGAGAGTAACAAAGAGTCAGATAAGCTATAGAGAGGAGAACATGCATATCAAACCCAACTTAAAAAGAAAAACAAAAAAAAGGTTTTTTTTTATTTCTGTGCAAATGGAAAACAAAACAAATGACTCTCCATATATGTTTGGGAATGTGTCCCTGGCCATAAAGAGAATATACATTACTGTGCTAAAATAACAGATGATATCTGCTTTGGTAATTAGAGCTGTGCCACAGACAGACTTAAGGTCATGTTTGGAAACACATTTGATAATTGTACTGTGTCTGGGGAATTGACTGTACAGTAAGGAAATTCTTAGCATTTTAAACTAAATTTTTAGTCTATACAGCAGAGGGCACTAGTGTTATTGAATTGACCATAGAGTTGCTATTTTGGTACTAGAAAAATGAAAAAAAAACACTTAGAAGACAAAGAGGTGTCAACAAAGACTAAAGAAGCTGGTTGATGGTCTGTGCTCCATGTGTGGATTTGTAAAGCTAAACATTCGTGTGTCTCTAGCATAAATAGGTGTTGAATAGCAAATTACTCTAGTATAGAGCTCCAGATGGATCTTTATGTAAAGCCCATTAAAATATTTCCATAACATTTCTTCAAGGCTTTAAATTAATTTTCCACCATGACTTTGTGCTGGCTAATTTTTTCCCAGGGTGTTTCCAAGATACTTATGATTTTAAATTAACCTGATATGAAATACCTGCACTAAGACTTCCTGAATATTTAAGCTCTGAGCTCTGGAAAACCACCGCTGTAATAGAAAGGACCTTTTTACTAAATTATTCCTGCCATTAGGAATCTTACTGCCATACGTCAGCTTCATGCAAAGCTCACTGGCTGGAAGTGAGAACTAGCAAGATGTTGCCTAGTATATTTTCTGCTGTTCTTTTTGGATCATCAGCTCCCCTGTACTTTAGCAGCACCAAGTCCAGTTAATGTGGTCTTGTCCTAAAAGCTGCATTTTTCTTCCTGTCTGCCAAAGAAGAGGGAAAAAAGTTGAGTAATAGCAATAAATCCAAAGTTAAATTAAAGGTTAGCTGCATAAGCTAAGGTTTGCTGTCATTGCCTCCTGGAAAATGTTGGAGAGGGATAGCAATATAGGTATTCTGTACTTATACATTAAGCGAGATATGGCTTAGACACAGAAAGATCAGACATACCAATATATGTGAAAACATATCTAGGACTTTGTATTCACCTATCACAAAATGGTGATCCTGTCTTCAAACTTACAGGCTCATAGAAGCTATCAATTAGTCAGTAACCAAACTTATATTTGAAGAATGCACAGATCTTTGAAGAATTTTATAGAAACCTGACAGTGTCAGATTTCCCTGGAGGTCTTTGATAGGTTGTTGTATTGAGGCATATGTTTGATTGAGACATCCCTAGCATAGGACTAGGGAGAACAGTAAATGAAAAAGCCACAGGCGATTTTGGCCTTCAGCACAAGGAAAAAGCTGTTCTACGTGAATGATTCATTGTTTCAGTCAATAACCTAAAATAGGAAGGGTACAGGGGATTTATTTTAAGAAGATGAAAGAATTTATTTCAAGAATCTTTTTGCAACTGAGACATGGAAGCATTTAGGTTTGAGTCAGGACAGTATTTGCTGATCTGTCTCATAACTGGATAATTTATTTGTTGTAACTATGCACTGTATTCAGGTAAAATGATAGGGCTTTTTTCCCCATGGAGAGTATGTGTAGTGATGAAAAAGGGAAGATTTTCTGGATAAAGAACTAGCTAAAGGAAATGGTGGGAGACACCATCAGGTTCAAGTAATTGGAACAGGAGGAAAGTGCCTTGGAGTGCTTGCAGCATAGCTTGGGATCATCAGCTTTGTGGAGGCGAGAAAAGAGCAGCTGAAGGGACTTGGTGCATGCACTGTCTGATGTTGAGGGTGCTTGCTCTCCCATGACCTTTCTTATTTCTCTGCACTTTTTTGTTCTTCAAATGCCATAGTTTTCCTGGTCCTTCAGGGTATCCAGGATACAGGACTGAGAGTAGAAAGTCACGAAAAGAAAGGTAGAGAAACATCATATGGCATCCTACAAAGCTGGCCTTTAATAGTGAATGGGTCTGAGAAGAAGATTCCTGCCAGCCTGATGTGCTGTCTGTGCCACACCAGCCTTGCACAGGGGTAACTGGCAGCTCTGCAGGCAGACATGGCACGCTGAGTTCTCATCCCAGTTCCAGTGAAGACAAAAACTTTGCACCAGTGCAGTGGTAAAATAATTGGTTTGATGTGCTTCTGTGTCTGTTTTATTACTTGTTAATGGCGTTCATTATTCAGTCCAAGTCCTTAGGGGATAAGTTTTAGAAGAATTTTTAAAATGAGAAAGGAAAAACAAATTACTACACCAAGAAAAAAAAAAAAAATAAAAAGTGACAAAAATGCTAATACAATCACATTAACTATCACAGATGATTGTTAATTACTATTCAACAGCAAAATTATGGGTCACAGATCTTTACTAAGGACCCTAAAATTGATATTAGGCTCTAATATAATACTTTTGACCACAATGGCAGATTTTTCTTCATAACTGTGTAAGAAAGATGGGAACTATTGCCTTTTCACCTGCTTTTTGAAGATAGTTTTACTGTAGTTGGATTTTTGATGCAAGCAAACTTGATTTTTAGTGATTAGAGATCCATACATTCTGTTCAGCACCTCTGAAGAGATAAGTGACCTTGTGAGCCTGTAGTAAAAAGGAAGGTGTGGAGACCATCCACCCTTCATCTAGTCTAGAACATTATCCTAAATCCATGAAGCTGATCTTCAGGAGTAGTTTTTGGCAGAGGGAAGGGATGAAGGGGTGGGAGCAGTAACATCTAACACTACAGCCACAGGGTTCTCCAGAGCCATGGGACAGAAGTGTAAGCTGCAGAGAGAGAAGTTGAGTGACTTGCTCAAGGTTGCAAAACATATTAGTTTCATCAATCTTTCATAACAAGAATGATGTTTTATAAATAGCACATACAGAGAGATCAAACATACAGATACAGCCCAGACTTTCTAGTTCCCTTCACAGTTTTTTAACCATTATATTGGCTTTCTCGGCAGTAAATTATTAAAAGTGAGATGAGAACGCTTGCTAGCTCTGAACCCTTAAAAGCAGGTTTTTTTAAAAAATGAAGAAATGAATTCTCAAAAACACATTGTCTGAATAAATAATTAGAAAAAAAATCTTTCATTAAATCAATTGCTATGAGATGAAAGCTAATATATTTTTCCTGGTTTGGTTTTTTTTTTTTTTTTTGTTTTTTTTTTTTTTAGCATCTCTTTTTTTTACACAAAATGAATCAATTTGGAACCTGGAGTGGAAAACTGTTGTCTTGTGGTATTTTGTTTTACTGAATATATATGCACTATCCATCTGGGTGCTCTAGGTTATAAATATGCTTAAAGCTTGCTGTAATTTCTAAGACTTCACTTTTGGCTGATGTATAAGAAATTTCATTAATCTCAGCAACAGAGGAATCTTGAACTGAGCAGCAGATTGAAAATGAACCAAAGGCTAGGGACTGTGAAAACTGCCACAAATGAATCAGTACTGAAGTTCTTAAAATGGTAATGATCATTTGTGGTGTAAAGGTCTTTTTTCCCTTTGCAGTAAGAATTTTTTGAGAGTTTTTTTGAGGTGATGGTGAAACTGCCGACCGTGAAGCTACAGGGATATTTTTCAGCATTTAAATGACTATTCTTATTTCTGTGTTCACTACACATTTGCTAATGAGTGTTTCTCTGCTGCTGGTGCCAAACAAAAGAATTGAAGAGGAAATATCATTAAATTAGATGATGCTCTGCATGCTTCTTTTCTTTTCTTTTCTTCTTTTTTTTTTTTTTTTTTTTTTTTTTTTTAATTATTGTAGGCAAGATCTTGCACTGTCATCTGCATGACATTCAGTATTAGAGATTTCTAGTTAAATGTTGATTCAGGAATCCTGTTTGTATAGACAAAGATTTTTACCCACACCAGACAGGAGTCTCCACTTGCTTTTCATATTACCTGTTGTCTTGTCTTTCAATGTGTAAAAAATGTTAACACCTTGAATATTCTGATATTTCCTATCTTAGTAGATTCCTATGTTACTAACTTTTGCCTTTTGAGGTGCTTGTCATTTATTCTACCTCTCCCCTGATTTCTTTTAGGTATTCACTGTGGTTGAACTTCTTATCTGCCATCCACCTATGCATATTATACATTGGAATGTGCAGGAAGAGTTAATGTCTGGTTATTTCTTATCTCATTGCCAGTTGCACATGATATATGTACAGAAAAATAATATTAGAAATTCTATAGCTATTCTCACTATCAAATTTCAAGAAGGTGGTAGAGTTGACTGAAAAGCCTTGAGAAGCCTTTGTTTAGAGAACACACTTATTTGAGATTTATTTAATGTTCTCCTTCTCCCTTCTTCCTTTCTTTCAGACGATTCAAACTCCAGAAGGACCAACACCAAATAAATTATGAATGTTGAACAAGATGACCTTACATCCACAGCAGATAATGATAGGTCCTAGGTTTAACAGGGCCCTATTTGACCCCCTGCTTGTGGTGCTGTTGGCTCTTCAGCTTCTTGTGGTGGCTGGTCTAGTGAGGGCTCAAACTTGCCCTTCTGTCTGCTCCTGCAGCAACCAGTTCAGTAAAGTGATTTGTGTACGGAAAAATCTGAGAGACGTGCCAGACGGCATCTCCACCAACACCCGGCTACTCAATCTCCATGAGAACCAGATCCAAATCATTAAAGTTAATAGCTTCAAGCATCTGAGGCACCTAGAAATCCTGCAACTCAGCAGGAATCACATCAGAACAATTGAAATAGGGGCTTTCAATGGTCTGGCCAATCTCAACACTTTGGAACTCTTTGACAATCGTCTGACCACTATCCCAAATGGGGCTTTTGTATACCTGTCAAAACTGAAGGAACTGTGGTTGAGAAACAACCCCATTGAGAGCATCCCTTCTTATGCTTTTAACAGAATCCCTTCTCTCCGGAGGTTGGATCTGGGGGAATTGAAAAGGCTTTCATACATCTCAGAAGGTGCCTTTGAAGGTCTGTCCAACTTGAGGTATTTGAACCTTGCCATGTGCAATCTTCGAGAGATTCCTAACCTTACTCCGCTTGTAAAACTGGATGAGTTAGATCTTTCTGGGAATCACCTGACTGCCATCCGGCCAGGTTCCTTCCAAGGGTTAATGCATCTTCAGAAATTGTGGATGATACAGTCCCAGATTCAAGTGATAGAAAGGAATGCTTTTGATAACCTTCAGTCACTTGTAGAGATCAACCTGGCACACAACAATCTAACACTACTGCCTCATGACCTGTTCACACCACTCCGCCTAGAAAGGATCCACTTGCATCACAATCCTTGGAACTGCAACTGTGATATCCTTTGGCTCAGCTGGTGGATTAAAGACAAGGCACCCTCCAATACTGCATGCTGTGCCCGTTGCCACACGCCTCCCAGTTTAAAAGGAAGGTACATTGGTGAGCTGGACCTGAATTACTTCACATGTTATGCTCCAGTCATAGTGGAGCCGCCAGCAGACCTCAACGTCACGGAAGGCATGGCTGCAGAAATGAAATGCCGGGCATCAACCTCCCTGACCTCTGTATCTTGGATTACTCCGAATGGATCTGTAATGACGCATGGGGCATACAGAGTTCGGATTGCTGTGCTCAGTGATGGCACATTAAATTTTACAAAGGTAACTGTGCAAGACACGGGTTTGTACACATGCATGGTGAGTAACTCAGTTGGGAATACCACGGCTTCTGCCACGCTGAATGTGACCGCCCTGGATAACCCTGGTTACACGTACTTTTCAACCGTCACGGTAGAGACTGTGGAACCTTCTCAGGATGAGGCACAGACCACAGAGCAGGTTGGGCCCACACCAGTTACCAACTGGGAAACCATTAACATGACAACCTCACTCACTCCACAGAGCACAAGATCAACAGAAAAAACATTCACCATTCCTGTGACGGACGCAAACAACGGGATCCCGGGAATAGATGAGGTTATGAAGACTACCAAAATCATAATTGGTTGTTTTGTGGCTATCACTCTCATGGCTGCTGTGATGCTGGTAATTTTCTACAAAATGAGGAAGCAGCATCACCGGCAGAACCACCATGCTCCAACACGGACTGTAGAGATCATTAATGTGGATGATGAGCTTACAGGTGACACACCCATAGAGAGTCATTTGCCCATGCCAGCAATAGAGCATGAGCACCTAAATCACTATAACTCTTACAAATCTCCTTTCAACCACACAACAACAGTTAACACAATAAATTCAATACACAGTTCAGTGCATGAACCGTTATTGATCCGAATGAACTCGAAAGACAATGTTCAAGAGACTCAAATCTAAAACATTTATGACATTAAGGGGTGGGGTGGGGGGACAACAAAAGATGGTTTATAAAACAAGTGACACAAATGACTGGGCTAAATCTACTGTTTCAAAAGTGTCTTTACAAAGAAAAAGAAATTTATTTATTAAAAATTCTATTGTGATCTAAAGCAGACAAAATTATGTGTATTCCTCAGAACCTCTTTTTGCTGCAGTTATTTACCCTCCTCGTTCCCGTTTTCCTGCCCAACCTACCCTGACTCCCATTTGCCATATTTTTCATAGGAGATCTTGATTCCCTAAAAGAACTGATCTAGGAAATTTTGTAAGAATTCTGTTACACTTTGGGAATTTTTATGGTGAATTCTAGTGGTGAGATTCGGTCTATTTTGTCACTTTCTCTTTTTTCTTTTATTTTCTCATGCCCTTTTTGAAACCATTCGACAGAGAGTGGAGTAATAACAGTAACTTTCCAAGTGAGAAAAACAAACAAGTAAACCTTTTTTTTCTCCATGTAATGATTTGCTCTGTATTTACCAAAAGCACCATTCTGTGAAAAAAATGGAAAAAAAAGTAAAAAAAGTAAAAAAAACCCAAAAATTAATTTACTTGTGAAAGCCTATAAAACCCATGATCTTTTAAGCAATTCTAGAACCAGAATTTGTAGTTCAAACACTAAACTAAGATTATAAATAAAATATTGGTTTTTTTCTGTACTTGGATATAGCTCATTCTTAGTGTGGCTTTAAACATCAAAATTCCTATGATAATCTGCTCTGATAGTCCAAAACACAATCACTTTAAAGGGAATAATTAAATCATTTTGGATCATTGCTGAAGAATAGCACAGTTTTCATTTTAGTTTACGAAAACAACATACTGGCAAACAAGGGTGTTTGATTTCTAATGCAAGATTGAGATCATTCCTTCTAGTGGTGTTTGCAATTATCTCTATGATAGCACAAGATGCTTTTCACAGTGCCAGAAAAGTTTTGCAAGGCGCTTCAGTTATCACTGAATTTATTAGACAAAGCTGAAAACTTTGTTCTGTATTTTGTTATTTATAACTGTCAATAAGAAAAGAAAGTTCATCTTTATATCAAAGCTAGTGCTTTCCAGTTCAGTTCTGGGACATCTAGGCACAAATAGAAAGAAGTTTAGCAGTCTATGATACCTGTAATAAGAGCTGTATCCCTATGTGCAAAATCAAATCCAAATGCTGTTCGTGGAGTAAATCACAGGAAGAAATCTGAGGATTTTGGCATAAAAAATAGACAGAACAAAGACAAATCATAGGATATTATAAGTTACTGTAATTTGCATGACAATTAGATTCCCTGCAGAGTACCCTGTTTACATTGATTTAAACTCAGACTCATTTACCAATGGGAAATGCACACCCTTTGCTTTTCTGTTTGTATACATTCTCTGGATTTAGCTTAGGTATAGGACTGGTGTATACTGTGCATGCTGAAAGCTAAAAGAAAGGCTTTCCATAAGAAAACCCTCATCAGGACACTGCTCTTCCAAGTAGAAGTGCTGCCAAATCAAACTTCTTTATGCATTGGCAGCTGAATAGAAGCATTTCAAGATGATTTAAATTAGGAAAAAAAATATTTTATATAATTTCTGAATGTTTTGTCATCTACTCTCACCCCTACTGAGAGTTTTTAGGGTCTTGTACCAGGCAAATAGTGTCCTTAGCAAAATCTCGTTGGAGCATTCTAGCATGCAAAAGTATGCAGGATGAAGACTCCACTGAAAAACATTCTTCTATTCTGTAAGTTTAACATGGAATTCTGATATGTTGAGGGGGTAAACATCTCCTGTTGGATGCACAGTTCTCAAGGCTGCAAGTGAATGTTGCAGTACGAAGGCCTGATATAAAGAGGACACAGTGGAGATAGGTGACAATGAATCACACCCTGCAAGAAGTCTGATAAGTCTAATACAGAATGAAACCCAAAGTTCTATAACAATCTCTAAGAAACATTTGGCAAGACATTATCCTTTGATGTGCTACATGAAAAATAATATCTACTCAAAGGGAATGTTAATAGAGGGCAAAGATGGACCTGAATGTAAAATATTGCAGCTGTGATTCCTGGGTTTGCCTATTTCTACAAAGTGCAAGAGTATTTAATTGATGATTTCTTTTAAGCGTTGTGATAGATTCTGTACAAAACTACTACAGTTACACATTCCTATGTTTTCTTTGCCCATCTGACTAGTAGCATTCCATCCATGGCCAATGCTTATCTGAAAATTGAAAAAAATCCATTCAGGAAACCTAAGTCTGGACTATTTGCCATCTGTAATTAATGGGTTTATGTTAACAAATTATGGCTACTCTAACCAATACTTGTGAAAGCAGTTATGGTCAACATGGTTTTATAAACATGCAGGTTTTTACTAACTCCTAAAGTAGCTTAGGAGGAGGTCTTTAAGAAAATGGTAATAGTTATTTTCAAGTGCAGCACTGGATCACTGACAATCTTTGATCTTTGCAGTAATACAAAATACTATCCATGACTGTTTTAAATGATATATTCATTCTTATTGAATGTTAATAATGTTTTATTGGATAATCAAAAAAGCAGATATTCCTGTTTGCTCATAATAAGTATAAAAGAAAAACATTTGGGTGTGTTTGGTTGGGTAAGTATATATGTGTTACGTCAACCACATTAGTTATGATTTCCCCATCATGTTCCCTGTCCTTCTTGGAACCACCGATATTATTTCTGATTCATTCTTACTTCTACAAAGCACTCAGTATTTTTGCAGGTTAATTACATTCCAGAGTTAGAGAAGACCACAGTTTAAATTATGAACTGAGCTCTGTAATAAAGTGGAAGGAATGCTGTGCTCTCGTTTTGACTCTCAAATCTCATGCCAATCCCTTCCGTTACTGCTCCAGACAGCAAAGTTAAGAAAGAAGCCTGTATCTCCTGTATGACAGTGTCACTGACAGAAAGTTCTAATGAAATTTCTCTTGCAGGTGACCACACTGTGTGTGACGTAAAAAATTGTGCATATAAAATGTTGTGTTCTTGATTATGATCTATTGCTTTCTAGTGGGCTCATGAGAAATGATGAATTATTCTTCAGTTCATTTGACGGAGTTTGAAGATGTTTATCTGCTGTCCTGTACAAATAGAAACTGCAAAGCATTTCCTTGCTGGAATTTTCATCAAGTCTTGCAAATCTTGCCATATGCAGAAATAACATGTGAAAAGCAAAGCGAGTGAGTTCCATTCAATTCATCATAGAAGATGGACATTTTATTTTCCTTCGAAAAGGGCTAAATGTATGACAAATAATAGATTAATTGTATTTTTTGCTAAAATATTCTAACACATTAAAAATTATATTTAATCATTTCAAGATTCCCTGTCCCCACTGATCACAGGTTGATCACAGAATTAGAGAAAAGACAAGTAAATTAATATTGTACTTTGTTATACCAGCTTTGTAGTCTTATGAAAATGTTTCATAACAGCTGTTACAAGTTTTGTATGTCAGATATGACCATTAGTGTAGTCTTTTCAATGAGGAGCACGGATGATCTCTTCAACTTTTTCACCACTCTCTAAAGGTTACATCCCATTTTTTACCTGAGCTAAGTACATAGTTTTTGAAATTCTCACTGTATTTTGTTTTTTTGTTTGTTTGTTTGTTTGGTTTTTTTTTTTAAGTCCAGGAGGTGAAGGTCTAAGAAATGTTAAGAGCTACCTTGCAATTTCATATCAAAAGAAGTAAATGAAGAAATAATTTATCCTTATCTTCTAGATGTAATAAAAGCAGTTAGACTTTAGTGCCTGTTTTTCTTAGTAGAACTATTTAATTTTTCTTAGTAGAACTATTTCATTTATCTTTTTCCTATTTGTGCAGTTGTTTCCAAGAAAAATCTCATCTCTAAAATTTGATCTGCAGTTAGCACCACTGAAGGTGGTGGTGGATGTTTTATTACGGAGGTGATGTTATATGTTAATATTACAAATAACTAACACATGGAGCCACCACTATTGACACAGCAAAGGTTCATGAGCAGGGGATGGGCTCGGAGAGATTATGGGAAACTTACCAGGTAAATCTACAATTCCTGTTAGCCCTGCAACCTCAGTTATGATGGTACCCCATGAAAACACCGTGGGTGTGTCTGGTTTGAGTTTGGAAGAGCACAACAGGGCAGAAGGGTGTTGGGTTGGGAATAATTTCATTGACTGCTTCCCACTTATGAGCATAGATGCAAAAGTAGTAGTCAGCAGTGTAAAACTGGAAACGAGGAATTTTTTTGTTGTTTTTGCTTATCACATTTCATCACAAGTAGGTTGTAAGGCTTAATGTACACTAAACCATGGAAAACTTGAAGACTAAAAAAAGCCACAGGCTTACAGTGTAACTTTTACACAAATGGCAAAGTCATGCTTTGAAAAAATACGAATGCTGGTTTAATTGTCTCTAGGATAGTTTTTTCAGTATTAAGTCTATTAAGGCAAATAAGATCTGTACTTTAATAATTACATGCTATTTATTTCAATAAGAATAAACCATGATTTTCTTAGGTGAGAAATGCGTAACAAAATATTTAGTTTAATTTGTCTTGGTTTTACTCCTTGCTCTCATGTTTATAATGTACATCCAGAGAGTCTGTTAATCAGAGTGCTCTCCAAAGGGCTAAATCAGTGAACTCTGACTGACTTTCATAAGAGACAAATATTTAATGTAGTGTAACTCCAGTGAGGCATGAAATTTAGGAATGAGGGGGAGACACTAAAATGATTACTTCATCAGATGATTTTATGGTCGCCTTTTGTAAGATAAAAAAGACAAATAATCTATTGTTTTTGAGAACTTTGAAAAGCAAATCTTATGTTAAGAGAGAAATTCTTAGCAGAAAAATAAAAAAATACAACCAAACATGCCAGAATAGAGTATTATTGGACTTGAAAGGAACAGTAAAATGTAATGTTTAAAGCAAGAAGTGGGAGTTATATACCCCAGATAATCTTTATATATTTTCTAACACCACAATTTGCTAACTCAAAAATTAGTTACTTTTGAATATATCGTGCAGCTTCTGCAAGGATTCTGACTGCCTTATCCATAGTTTTCTGTTTTCTTCTTGTATTTTGTAGTACATGCATGATACAATCTGGGCTTTCAGCTCTGTAACTATTTCCCATACAGGGTATGCAAGGAGATTCTCTTAAGTCATCCAAACTCCACCTATTGGAGGTGAATGTCTGGTACTCTCTGGGGCTTTTTTCAATATACTTGAAATGACTTCTGCAGTGAGAGATTCCTTAGTTTCTTCTATTCTCTGCTACTATAGCAATTTATGATTAAGGTCCTAGTTTGGAGAAGTCTTTGCATGGATTAAATTTTCATCAAATTTAAAATATAAACTGCAATTTTATTTTATTTCAGTAAAAAAAACTTGAACTCTGTTGAGTTGAAAAAGTTCTTCTGTTCCTTTCACAGTAGCTCATTCAGTGCAACTAAATTACATTACAAAAAGAAAAAAAAAAGAAAAATTCGAAAAGAGAAACTGTCTTGGAATGCTCTGTATGCAGATGGGTCTGTATATGTGTATTATTTTAAAAGTGATTCTACAGGTGAGATTAAAGGAATAAAGGAAGAAAGGTATAAAAAAGATAAAAAGAGAGAATAAATGAGCCAGGAGAGAATCTAGTAAAACAGAACTGGAGTTAGTGGACCACAGAATTAATCCAACCCCTATAACTAATTTAATTCCATAAGATGTAATTCAATTTGATCTAATTTGCTCATTTAATTCCTCAAAAGGACAGTTAGTTGTCTAAAAAAGGAGGTGGAAATCTGAGTTCTGTTTTTGTCAGTACCCATGTGATATCAATCAGGTTTTCCTTCTCCTAGTCCTCCTGGGCTTGCCATTTCTGTTTGGCTGTTCAATTACCATTTTCTGGAACTGCCTTCTTGAGGCACCCACCCATCCAGCCTGTGTTGGGAGGGAATTCCAGTGGTAGTGAGACAAAGACAGGTCAGTGTTGTGTTCCTGAGCAGAGCCTCTGCAGTACTCGGTGCTTAAGTTCACCAATTCCTAAACAACTCATTCCTATTTGATAAAGCAAAGTATTTCCACAAATAAGGTATATGTTTTGAATATTGTATATAAGATTGAGGTTGTTGATCACATGCTATTCATTAATTAACTATCTTCCACATTGAAAGGGTCTTTTTATTTCTTCTTTTCCCTGTTGGAATATATCTTTCTTTGTGATAAAGAAGAAAGGCTAAAATCAAGAATTTGATCAAATTATAAAGACTTGGGGGAAAATATCAATGTCTTTGAATATTAAGACTCTAAAAAAGATTTCAATTTGTATAAAAACTACTTAAAAAAAAAAAAGAAAACAGTAAATAGCAACGCTTTAAGATTCCTAGAAAGTAGATGCCTAAACAATCAGTCATCATGACCTTAAGAGACTGATTAAAACAGAGGAATTGACAACTTCCATGGCTTTTGCTAAAACTTCCTTGACAGAGATTGTTCTGTTCTCCTATTTTTGTTTTTTAAATAAATTCTATTTCCTATGTCAGCAGTGTTTCGATCAAGATGGAAATGAGTAATTATTGTTGGAAATATTGTTCCCTCCTGTTTCTATCTGGAGAATCACTGGCTCTGGTTGTTTATTTTTTCACCTCCCTGCTGATTTCTGACACTCCTGTGGGGAAGCAATCAATTCTGTACTGCAAAAAAAAGCTTTTGTCCACCTAACACAACAATAAAATAATAAAGGGCTGAACCAGGCAATGAAGAATGAAATAAAATGCAGTGGTAATGGTGAGGGAAGAGTCCTGAGAAAATAAATATTACAGGAGGAGAAAAAATATATTGAAAAGATGAAGGAAGTTGGAAAAAAGTGTGAAGCTATTCTTTCCTTCTCATTTTGTGCATTGTGTTTCCTCGTATAGCTGGACATAGTTAAATCCATTGATGAATTCATTTTAAATAAATCACATTGGAAACTCTTTGAGGGATTATTTTAAAAGCAATAAAAGCAAAATTCCTTAAACTTATGTGGGTCAAGAAAGCCATGGGGAACCACTTAGGTTGTTACGATGTTCTGCTAGGACACTAAGAGATTACTGTAAGTAAAGATTTAAGTTAGAATTCTGAAAAATAAACTGTTCATACTTTTCAAGTAGAAAATTGTTTCCCAAAAGAAAAAATAGACATTCGCATTCTGGGATAATCCAATTGGAAATTTCTGCATGTATCATTGTAACATTAACTTCTGCCGATTTTAAAATTGGATTTCTAAAAATCAACCTGAAAGAAGCACTAGAATGCATAGAATGGACAAAGATGGCAGTAGTGAAATAATTCATTTAGTAGAACCTTCCATTTTTATCCTTTGAAGTTATTTTCAGAAATACAATATTTTTCATTAGGAACTAAGAAGAGGCCTATTTGTGCATTTTTATCTCCTCAAGTGGGGATAGCATTTTAGACTGTCTAATAAAAATGGTATTAGAATTTTTGGGGAAAAAAGGAAAGATGCCTTGTGAAACACCTGGTAATTTTGTAACATGCTTTTTTTGTTTTGTTTTGTTTTAATTCCTTTTCCTTGCATTTACAAAATAATAGGAAGAAATTATAAGATAGAAAAATTAGCTCTATGATGAAATGTGGGAAGGTGCAAGATATCCTCATTATTTTCATGCAAGATTTTCTTAATTTTACTCTAATTTGCTGGCACAAAAGGGTAGGAAGTGCAAATAAGTCTTCCTTATAATTTTTTTCATGATTCTTTAGGTTTTGAATATGCTGTTTTCTTTCACTAGTCAAATGAATATTCAATGGATTTTATTATGTTTCAGATTAGAAGATTTTTATTTTGTCTCTATTTACAATTTCAACGATTTTCTGTACCTTCAGTTTTTACTCAACACATTTTTTTTTAATTAAAAATCAGAGTCTTTTTAATTATATATTTTCTCCATCACACAGGATTGCGCAATGCTGTTTCATCCCAGACTTCCTGATAGTATCTGGTCTCATTCGGTACCCTGATACCATTTTTTGGTTGTATCACTCTTTGTCTCTAATTGAGAGTCAGTCTCTACAGTCACCAGGAATTTTTCCTCTGCACGAACTCCAAGTGTAGATGGTAAATGGAAGTGCAGAACAGTTTGACTGCCCAGCACTCGTTTCAGGGCTTAACAGCAAAACGTGGTAGATTCAAACTTTTCAAGTTCCTGTGGCAGTTGTGGTTTGGCTGCAGAATGTCTGCAGAGCAGCCTGACTGGAGTGAGGTAATTAATCTCTTGTGCATATCTTAGCACAGGAAGATGTTACCTCTGTAGAGAAAAAAAATACTCTTTATCCTCTGAAGTGTTTTTTACAACATGAGTGAAAAAAATTGTTTTGGTTTGTTTTTAATTGCTAGTTTTTTATTTAAAATTTTGGAAACCTATTGGAAGTTTAGATTTCTGCAACCATATTTCATGCATGGTTGGTGGAGGTGCCACAAGACCGTCATTTAGTCGACATCACTGAAGAATTGGATCAGCCTATTTCTAAATGGATTTTTCCTTGTGCTGATCACAGATTGCTACAGGTCTTTTTTTAAATGCCTCTGAAGTACCGATAGCACAACTATGGAAGCACATTGCTAGGAATGATGCCAGAATTTTGCAGTTGTTCAAATTCATCACATTTAACCTACTGGTAGTGGTTTGTTGCTTTAGTTTAATTTTGAAGTTGTGATCTGACATGTGTTGTTATATTGGTTCAGTAGGGGAAATTATTTTGTTCTTTTAAAATGTTAATTAAGTCCTAAGAGAATTGATGGGCTGAGAACCACATTGCTTTGCTCTGACAGTGTTGTAGCTTTGATTTTAAGGGTATACCAGAAGCATATGAGAAGTGTTGATGTCTTCCAACCAGTCCTCTGTGAAAAATGCAATTCTCTCTCTGGACATTTTCTCTGAGATATAAACTCTATCAGATACATACCAGACACATTGCTAATAGGCCACAGTATATTCATCCTGGGGTAATAAGTATTGATACCTCTTGTTTTTGAGTTTAGCCTGGGGTTAAATTTCTATATCTTCATTTAAGTTTCCATTGAGTGCTTTTTCTTAGTGCAGCTGCAAATTGTTTGATAGCTAAGAGCCTGTCTTTGCAGGGTAAGTTATGCACATTGAAAGTGTCATCACTACATGTCTGTTGTTCAGATAGAAACTGTTCTTTCTCCATCCCTTATGGAAACTTTCAATGATCTTGTTTCTCTGCAATCCTAATTGACATGATTCTTTTTATTCCATTTCATTTCTCAGGGTGTTTCCAAGGAGTGGCACAAGTAATAGCAAGAAGAAAGAAGTTGGCGATTTTATATCCAGAATATGCATGCATCCTGATAATCAGAGAATCCCAAAATGGCTTGGGTTGAAGGGGAACTTATAGATCATCTAGATCTAGTTCCAAACCCCCTGCCATAGGCAGGGACAATGTTTGCATAAAGTGCCCATGAAAAAAAAAATACTACAAGAAATACATCAGTCAAGACACAAAAGATTAGAAACAAATATAAATCCATTCTTTCCACTACTGTAGACACAAACACATGCATACACACACATAAATATGTATATGTGTATATATATATATATATATATATATATCTGCACATGAATCTTGATGCTTTTCAGCAGGTCTGCGCTGGAAAGCAATGCAGACGTGGTGGAGATGCAGTGCACTTCTCTTTGGGTAGTTAGGCTGTCCACTGGCATCTGTGGCATAGGAGGAAAGTGAGACAAAGAGGCTTTCACCAAAGGTAAAACTCTGGTGTGGACAGACCCCTCTATCCCTGAGGTAAGAGTTGACCCCATGGATAGAGTGCAGTGAGCCTGTATGATCTGCTCTGTTGCAGAGCACTCTGGTTACTTATGTATAAACAGTGGAAAAGAGTACTCAGGTGTAGGTATCTGAAAGTGAGAAAAGTGTATATCTCTGTAGTAATTCTAGTTTTGCCACTGGTCATTGTAATCAGTAAGTAAAACGTTCTCTCAGCTAGGCCTAAAACCATGGCTCTTTGTTCTTCTGTCCTTGTTCTAATGTTCTAATTGTATTTTCTTTAATATTTTCTCAGGCAAAGCTGTTCCCTGAAATCTTTCTGCTTGATTCTTAAAAGCCTGCTTTTTGTTTCTCGCCTTTAGAAATCCCTTGACCTTTTTCTGGGTTTTCTTCAAAGTAAAAACTCTTTATTTCACTTTTTGTAGCAGTTTCCCCATTTGCAAAATGTGTTGAGAAACAGACACGAATAGCAGAGTGAATGTTGGTTCATTACTGCTGTTGCTCCTTTTGCTGAGGTTGTACTACTTTTCTTTTGTGCTTCTCAAGCATTCTCTCTGAGAATTTCAAATGGAAGAGTCAATGAGTCACTGTCTCCAAGTAAAACTAACACACAATTTCATGGTATTATTTAATGGAGATGGCATTGTTTGTGCCTGTTGTGCACCTGTGACAGCACTGCCAAAGGCAGTGACAGTACATTCATAGGGAGTGAGATGTGACCAAATAATTCAGCACCCTTGTTTTTCCTGTAGCTCTCCCAAATATTATCTTTGCAAGAAAGGGCAAAGCAGTCAGCAATTCCATCCTCTAGGAAGAAAGTGAAGGGATGAAAGAAAGGTACAGGCACAGATGCATGAAACAATGAGAAGAGACACAGAGCTGGTGGGGTGTACTTCTTTTGGGAAAGGTTGTAAGAAGTATCTTCCATCTTCCTCATAAGGAAGAGAATAAGGCTTCTCTTGAGTAAGTAAGCTTTTGCAGATTGTTGTGGGAATTTTTTGCCCTTTAAGAGTACATTCAGCCTTATCTGTTTCAATATTATCTTAAATATGGAATATGAAGTGTTCCATCTTCAGGAAGATTGATTCAACTAAAGGGCAGAAAGCCTTTATGGAAAGGAAACAGCACATTAAACTAGAACTTAACTCTGTGTTGTAAACAGAGTGGATATTCTTGCTGACAGAGGTAAGGAGGAATTGCTGTCATTTACTGCTTCACTAAATCTTTCCATGGGAGTTTTTCATGCACTTTACAAACACTTATTCACAATTTCCCTCCTCCTCAGCTGTTAGAGGGAGTTGTGATAAAGTCCGTGTTGTTTCCTCCCAGTGTGAAGTGAGTGCGCTGAGCGCCTGGGGTGTGGAGGACTTCCTCTGCCAGGGCTTTTCCCCAGGACATATTTGGGTACACCTGGTGAAGAGAGGGTTTTGCAGCCCACAGATGGGAGGAGAAACAAGCCTGCTGGGCCCCTGCAGGGATGTTGCACTGAGGTGTGCCCTTCTGTGCTGGAAAACCAGGTTTGCTAGGAGCTCAGAGGTGTTGCAGAGTTGGCAGCTAGTGGTGAGTTGAGTGAAGGGCAGAGTGAGCAAGGGGATTGATTTATGAATAATTCCAGTACCAATTCTGTTTCCTTTTATCTGGTTAGAAAACAACTTATTTTAGTATATATGAATATATTTAAATATCTACACTGGCTTTGGTATTTAAAATATTTTTTTAAATATTTGAGCTCGGTGTGGGGAGTGGCCTTGCTATGTTCATCTGGCTGCCTCTGGTTCCCATTAGTGAAACATGATATATATTTTGTAATAAATAATAGAGCAATGTGGGGCAATGGTTGGTTAACTCACAGTGTGTCACAGGTAGAAATTATCTTTCTTCTTTTCCCTCTCACTGTGTGAATGCTGTACTTCCTTCTGGGCTGTAATATATATCATATAATTGTCCTACAATGTATGATTGCTGTTGCATCAACATTATCATTTTTTCTAAGAACTAGTTAGAAGGATCAATACTTAGAAGGACAAGCTTGTGTCTTTATTCTTCACACTAAATCTTCATGCTCTCAACATTGATTAATTATGTCATCAATCAGATGATTTTAATGTTTATTTTTCTATTTTAATTTTCAAGGCTGAACATAATTCTTTGAATGCCTGGTGTTCAACTCTTTTAATCAGGTTTAAATACATTTCTATAACAAATTTATTTATGCAGCTTGCTTCCTTGACAGTGAATAGTAACGTAGCACATAGCAGCAGAAAGCTGTAGAATGAATACTTTTAAAACTCAGTGCTGTTCTTTCAACTTATAAAGAGTTCAGAAGCAAAACAAATATTTTCAAGCTCCATCATTCAAAGGCAAAGGTGGATTCTTTTGCCAGCATCAGGAACTCAAACATTGCTCCATTCTTCAAGTTTATGAAAGCTGAAGAGCAAAGCTAAAAAGAAACTCTATATTTTCTTCTTTTTTACAAAATAGAATGGCTAAGTATAGAAGAGCAGTATAAACACTAAAGAGTATGAGTGATTATGAAGAGTATTTGTATTTAAAATGTTTTTTAAAGCCTAATTTAATAAACATTTTAAGTGTATTTCTTTACTTGATGATTAACCTTGTCTCATTGTTACTATTAGCAAATTGTTCTAATATCAAGAAGATATAATGAGGCAAACTTGTGCATGAAAACAATAAAATTATTTATTCTCTCAGACCAGCATATGATAATAATCTGACATGGATATGAGGGGGAAATTGACTTATTGTCTTCTAATATTGTTCATTTCTGGGAGCAGAGGAAGTTATATTCTGTAGCTCCTTATTTCACAAAAAAAGAAAAAAAAAAAACAAACAGCAACAAAAAACCCAAACAAGCAAACAAAACAAACAAACAAATGAAAAGCCTAATCCAGAGAAAAATCTGGGGAATAGTGATGTTTTTACAAGGTGTCACAAGATTTTCTGGCTATAAATTTATTTTCCCAAGGCAAAGTTTAAAAATTTCTGGGCAATGTCCTCGAAGAAAAATAAGTTCAGAACAGATCAAAAGTCATTAACAAAATATTTACATTGATGTTTTGGCTCTTAATTTAGGAGAAATGTGTTACATGGTTAAAAAACACTTTTTTTGCCCCCACAAATTATTTTCTAGAAAAATAATATGTAAGAAATTACGGTTTTGTTGTTGTCTATGGCTGTGTGAGTTAAGATAGAAATGTCAATGACAAATGTGGGTAAGAATAGGATTTACTTTCACAGTATTTCTTTATAAGATAAATGCACAATTTCATGTGATTTTACAAAATATCTGAGAGGACTTATTTTTTATTATAGTTATGATTTTCTGGAGATTTTGCTCACTTAAGAGTATTCAGTTTTTGGTTTTTTTGTTTTTTTTTAATTAAAAAAAAACCTTTAATGAAAAACTGTCCATGAAGGAGACTAAGCAGTTGTCAGTTGTCTGTGGCTACTGAACTGTGAGATAAGGGGCCTTTATTACAACTGTAAAATAAGAGGAGAAAGCCTTAGCTTGGAGCAAGCTGCAGAGAATAGGTTCTAGAAGGGTTTGAGAGCAAGTGGTGCAGCTGGTCTGATGCAAAGGAGAGCTGTCATGGGCTGCACGCCGTAGGCCACTGGGATAGGTGATCTCATTAAGCACCAGTCTGATGTAATTGTGCTGTTCATGCTGCTTTACTGCTTGGTGCTGGACTGTGTGTTTGGACTTTAATAGAATCACAGTTTGAGGTTCATGATAGGTAACAGTGCCAAAGCATTTAGTGAATATGTGAGGTTCTGCTTTTTTTCCCTTTTGTTGGTGGTTGCCCAGTCCTATGATGCTGGTCACATTGGTTTTGCCTTCAAATTAAACTCTGCATATCCTGAGGCATAAATGATGCTGGGGTGAATACTGAGAGGGCAGATCTGGTGGCTGAGGGAAAGACACAAAGAGCAAGTCCTGGAGAGGAGTGGGATGCACATCTTGAAAAGCTGGAAAATATGTGTCTCCACAGGGAAAAGGCCTGCAAGAGATCAGATTGGATGGTCAAAAGGAAATTAGTAAAGGAGAAGGAGGAGATCTGCCCCTTCTTCTTTTGTCTTATGGGACTTAGGTTCTAAAACACTCAATAGAATTATGCTACCTGATATGATATTGATACTTCATTTAAAAGAGTCCAAATCAAAATGTTATCACCTGTTAACTGCTACAGCTGGTTCTGGCTTAAACTCTTCAAGAAGACTAAGTTAAGTCTTAACCAAAGAACCTCAAACACTCAGTAGATTAAGTTGCAGATTCTAACTTGGTGACTGGTACATATGACATCAGTCAATTCCATTTGGATTCAGTGATTCAGGAATGTAAAGGCTGAATAAATAAGTTTTATGCTATCAAGAACATGCTCCTCTTACTGTAACTATCATCTGTCTTCCAGCCTTCTCCAAAGAATTTCTTGTCTGTAGGATTTATTGACTGCTTTGCATAGTTTTCACAGTATCATAATAAATTAACAAAATATCCACAGCTCAAAGTCTTAGACTAAAAAAAACTAGACAAACAAACCCCACCCAAAAATACTCCAAACCTCTGTGTGGGTCTGTAAAAAGCAGACAGAAAACTCTGTGTGTTTGAGAGAAGAAAAACACTGAAGTTCAAGGAATTTCTCATGCTGTTATATCCAGAGAGCAGACATGATGTTTGCAAAAACAATAAATTCAGTATACCTTCCCCCCACTCCCCCAGGCAATATTTATTTTTTGAAAGGATTTTCCCTTAAAAAGCACAACGTACTCAGGGTTATGTAGCAAGGCCTTTTGAAATCAGAATCTGGCTGCTCAGGCAACCATGACCACATTTTAAATTGCTTGATTATTTGTCTATGGGGGATGACTGTTTTATTGCCTGAAATAACACAATTATGTTGCATCCCTCAATGCAATGGCTGTCAAAAAGAGTAGATAAAGAAATAGACTGAGCTAGTTTCAAGTATATTTTGGACAGTAATTATTTGAGTATCTAGACAGGAATCATGAGGTAATACCCAAGAGACTGGAAATCTCACTTCTGAATAAACAGTATTTAAAATGTGTTCAAGCTTCTAAGATTGTTAACCCTCTTTTGTGCTGTAAGCCACATAGACTAGAAGTGATTAAATTGCACCCATTTTCCAATGAATCAATTCTGCTGCAATGAGGAAGAAAGAGTCTAGCTCATCTGTCAGAGAATGTTTGTAACCAAAAAGAGCTGAATTATGCTGTTCCTGAATTGTGTTGCAAAGAGCCACTTCTCATTGAAATCCTGTAAATTAAATCTGTACCTTTATTTGAATACATAAGAGTGCTATACCTTCTCTTTTATAATGGCTGTACAATAATTTCCAGTAATAAAACCAGGGTGACTTTCAAGTCCAGACAGCAAGATGCATGCCTTCTATACTGGAAATGGTTCTCCTTCATCTTTCTGAGTCTTCAATTTACTTTTCCTCCCTGTGCTGCGAGCAGTTTGCAACTGAAATTTGAAGGAAGGTAGTGCCAGACCAGGTCTGTGGTGAAAATTGTTCTGAAATTCCACAGGTGCTGTGTAGTCTACAGGAAGGTTACTTGGCATGGGAATGTGACCTACAAAGAATTTAGAAAAAATCATCTGTAAGGGCATATAATGAATTTTATTGAGGAGTGTGGACTTTTCAAAGCTAGATGTGAAAATTTCCACCCTTCACAGAAAATAAGTTACAGTTTGTTCTCTAATAGTTTGATTTGTTAATTTTAGAATATTTCCTGCAAATAAGGAGTTACAGAAGAGGAAGAAAGTGGTTCCACACAGCCTACACCTTTGATATGTAACACAGATTCTGGTTCCTTAAATTACTGGTGTTAGGGTGTCTGTTGTTTTGTTTCTTTCCCATGCATCCCACTCTGAAATTCCTGTTTAGCTACATATTCATACAAGAATATGTATATATATATGGATGGATTCTTTTATATTTATACATGCCTTTGTGCATCTTTAGTTTCCTGAAACTAAAATAGTTTGAAGTGTTTATGATTAGAGCTACCCAAATTAGAAAGTTGACTGCAAAGCACAGCTTCCATATGAATGTGACAACAAATACGGATATGATATATTAAATGGAACAGCAGCATAGTGTTGGGAGGTAACAAAGAAATAGTACATGAAACAGCAGCCAAATTGGAAGAAGCCCTGCCAGGACTGCTGCATTCAGGTGGTTAATATGTAAAAATTGTTAACCTAACTTTGAAAATGAGCTAGGGGCATAAAGGTACTCAAGCAAAAATTCTTAAAGGTATGAATACGTTAACTCCATTTTCTGCAGTATGAAGTTACTGTATGGGACAGGGTAGATAGAATTCTGCAGAAGGTGAAGAGATCCAACAGTATGAAATCATATCAGGTGTCCCACGTCTTCCAGGAAGCAAGCGGCCTAAACTTGGAGATGCATAAAGGGCACATGGAAGCCAACTATCTCCAGAGGAGTGAGGTATCTTACATAACTGATTAAAACTGGAAGAGTGAGTAGTAAAAATGCAATGTAAAAACCTTACATTTTGGTTTAACATAAGATTAATAACTTATTAGGATGTTTGGTTTCATAATGAAGATAAATGATGGGTTGATTTTCATTGCCAATGTAAATTTGCCTCTCACAATACTGGACTTCAAAAACCTTTTCAAAGTGTTTGTTTTCAGTTTGCAGTTTGTGAGTAAAATTATTGATATTAGAGTATTTTAATGAAGAGTACTGCTATGAAGAGCACTCACACAGGTTTCATTTCTCGTAATATATGTTTATTTGATTTGAGGTTGGTGATTGAGTCTCTTTGGGAGGAAGCTGAATGTATGTACATGTGTGTGAGGAACTGCATTCATAAATTTCAATGAAACCAAAACAGTCTTATGAAGATTCTTCTCTCTCATATGCAGCATATGCACCAAAGAACATTTTTCTTTTAATAAGCTTATAAAGCTCTTGGGGAAAATCTGTAGTCCTTTATCACTAAGTGAGCTCAAACTTTTAAATGTAAATGAAAAAAAAAATAATGCTTGGGCTTATTCATTTGTTCTTTTTGAAAGCAGACTCTTGGGAGAAAGCAAGTACCTTCAAATATCCTTAGAGAAGCAATGAAATAGATGTAATATTTATATATCTTAATGGCCTGATGAGAGCTGAATCATGCTGAAGGATGTGCTAACCCTTTCATATATCATAAAGGAAAACATTAAGCCCCATGCAAAATTCATGCCATGTTGACTCTTTTAAAGCTTATCAGGAATTTTTAGTGGTATGCTTGGTTTATTTGTTTTTAATTTGTTTTGGTTTAGTTTCTTTGTTGTCAATGGAAAGCAGTTTTTATTAGTTTTTCAGTGGATCCAGCACGAGAAAAAAGTAAACAAAGGCATATGAAATTGTCTCCCAGAGTATTTCCTTTCGGTGGCAAATTCTGCTACTACTTAAATTCACTTTCCCTGAGCTACAAATAAGTATTCATCTTTGAACAATCCACTGAACAGTTTTCAAGGTTTTTCTATCCATTGTTAAATCAAATCCTATTATTTTCTTCTGTACAATTCTACTAGTGAATGGCTTCAGTTTAAAGGAACATATTATTTGGGCTTAACCCTTAATGAGAAATACAAAATATTTTCTCTCACATAAATGCATTTTCAGAAAATGTACTTAAAGGTTGCAGTATTTTTCAAACTTGCTATAAAAGGTACTACCAAGTGTTTTACTGGAACTTGCTGGAAGTCTTTTGTTGACTGTAGTAGGGTTTGAGCATTTTATAGGTTTTCTGGTTCTTTACCATGCAAATAAAATACTGCTCTCTTTTGATTTAATGATCTTATTCTTCAAGGTTAATTCTGTTCTCTAAGAACTATGTATTCATTTAAAAGCAGTTACTTTTTTCAGTAATTCATGTGCAATTACCCCTTAAATATGTTCCAATATGTGGTCATGAATTTCACCTCCTGTATATATACCCATCTAAGTACGTGAACATAGAGATGTTCATGCATCACACATGATGTATGATTTAAATAAAATGATTAGTGCTTTCTCTCCAGAAACCTGCTAAGGGAAATAGCATACAGATGCAGTGTTTTAAAGATAAAATGATGGGATAATATGGGATTTGTGCCCAAAGAGATGCAGGGCTTTTTTTTCAGATGATCGAATACAAAATACTTAGTGTTTTTTTGATCATGAATTTTGGAAGTACCCTGGGCTGAGGTATATAATCATTTGCATTACTTTGTGGATTTTCTGGAAATGAGAATCAGTGACATATTGTTTAGAACAAGTTTTCTTTGTTTGAAAGAAAATTTTAAATGGAAACTCAAGTTGTGATGAAATTACCATGTTGACACAGTGCTTCTCATATTCTTTTGACAGATTTCTGTGGTTTCTGTACTAGAGTCAGAAACACCTGTGCTGATGTGAGTCTCAAGCAAGAGAGCACTTTGTTACATACATGAATAATCCTTTCCATATTTGCCTCTCTCTCCACGTTGTCATTTGAGCAAAACCTTCCCCTGGGGATCACTGGAGCTGTGTTTGGTGCTTGGTGGTTTGTCTGTGCTAAGTGAGACTGGCAATACTAAAAGATGGCCAGGTCTGCTCACAATGAAGCAGTGGGTACTTATGTCTCGGCACAAGGAGTTTCTAAATGTTATGCTACTGCTCTCAGTTTGATATTTTGATGGTGATACAGGTTTTTGTGTGCAGATTGTCAGAAAATCAGATTTGAGTATTTCTACTGACCTCACAGGAGCTGCACTTCAGGATCTAATCCAAATATCTCGTGTGTGATTTCAGATAAAGTACTAGCCACTCTCCCCACTGTACATTTTTGTTTTCAGTTTTCCTCTGTTCTTCTATTTCTATGAAAAAATAAAGCAGATCATGCAGCATCATCAAAAGCTGGATAGGTATTCATGTCTATTCTGAGTACCTGCAATTATACACCTCCAGGGTAAGAAAACTCTGCATCACAATCCCCTTGGCAACTGCAGGCATCTAGGCAGTGCATAGTTTACATTATTCCCAGACCAGCATTTACTGCTCAAGGTCATATCTGAAACACAGAGAATTCAAATGATATTCAAGGACCAGAAAATATAGTGTGTAGGGTTGAATTGTTCTTTGTTGGTTGGTTGATTTCTTAGGTAAACAGAAAATTGTGTTCCTGATTTTAATTCAAAGACACTGAGGACTTCAAGGTGGTAGGGTCAATAAAATCATACATGCCATGCATATTTAAAATGCAATATGTTGAATAATTAGTTTTCATGCTAAATCATGGTGATCAGATGTCTGGGGATTGAAAATATTTGCTGTTTTTAGTTGTACAGGAAGGTTATTTTAGCTCCTTATAGCAATTTCAACAGCTAGGAAGCAAGCATGTCATTCTGAGCACAGAACTTGCAGAGCACTTGTTTATTGTTTGGCATCATTACTATTTACATGATATAAACAATGCAGATGACTGAGGTGGACCATCATTTTTATTTATATTTTTTATGGTTCCTGTTTATTGTGTCATGTTTTGAGTGCTGGTTTGTGGCTTGGAAGAATTCTGTCACTGCTAGTTTTCTCAGTGAACAGAGAAAGGAGGTCTAATGGAGTCAAAGGCAATTTCTTATAAAGAGATGTGATGTTAAAGTGATTGGATGTAGCAAAAGCCAGGTGACCAGGTGAACAATGTTATTTTATCACCTCTTAGAAAATCTGTGATTTGCAGGCAGCTGTCTAATTTACACTATCATATGATTTTCTAATGTATCTCTGTGAAAGAGCAAGAGGGTAACCTTGGGATATTAGTCTATTAGAAAATTTATCTTTTAATGGAAATGCCTGAAGTAGATCATGGAAGACTGGAGCAGCCACAAGAGTCTCCAGGCTTTCAACTGCTGTCAATTAGAAAGTTCAATGGCAAGTGCTGTAGAAGAAAAGTCAGAAATTAGTTTTGAAGGGAGTGCTACTGAGGAAAGGAAGAAGATGATAATGAACATGATATAAGTATACCTTGTCCAACCAAGTAGTTGAATTTCTATAAAATATCCCTTTCTGTAGTAACAGAGAGATTAATAAACTCTGAAGTTGCCATTATAACTCTATGTGGCTATACCATGAAGGCAAAACTAAGCTGTAATCAGATTTGTTGCGGGAGGTTGATGTACACATTTACATCTTTTTTTTTCCTTTTCTCAAAGATGCTTCTGATTCCTGCTAGAAGTGAAAAGCCACATTCACATGCATGACTTCTGTATTTCCATAATAATCTGAGGTGTGCTTAAATGAAAGTATGAAGAAGATATATACACAAACATGTGTTCTTGTGTTCTGTTGCCACATCTGAAGTTTTAAAGCGTGTTTGACATACCAGTTATTGAATAGCACACTGTTCATAATGGCCTCTTGAAATTCTGAGAAGGTACATCATGTTCAGATAGGAGATAATGCAATTTTTTAGCAGATGGTTACATTTGATATCCCTGTGGAATATGTGGAAAAGGCACCATGGTTCTGTTCTGACAAAAATATTCCTTGGTGGCCAGCAATGGGCACACAAACACACACAATATCGAGATGTAATTTTGCCAGCAGGTTCTGATGGCAAATTCTGATTTCTGTATTTTCTAGTTAACAAATTCCTGAAGTTCATGCCTAAACCCAAAAGCCTGCTTTGGGCTGGCTTACGAAATCCTTCTGGTTACCTAGCAACAAGCAGGAAGGATGTGGGGGAGCAGGAGGGCTGTGAGGCAATACATGGCAGCAATAGTGTCAGTTCAGCAAAGCAGACTTTATACAGGTTGCTGTATTTATATAAGTATCTCTGTTAAATTAATAGAGTCACTGAAATGCAATAACTGCAAGGGTGACATGGTCTGACAGTAGCATCTCCTCACACGAACCTGCCTCAGTGGCAGCTTCTATGCCCAACACATTGTCAGATCTTTGGAAGAAGAAAAAAATATCAGTAGAAGAGGAGGGTGGCAAAGCAGAACAGAACAGAGCATTAGACTGAAGATTAATTGGCTCTTATCAAATATGCAAGGTTCTATTTTTCTCATGCCCTGTAAAGGTACTGTCTTGTACAGAGGAAAAAAAAAAAATCCTTCTACAGTTTCTGTCTGCACTAAAAATATCAAGAGTATTTCCAAAGGTTTTAGTGTGCATTCCTTCATTGAATTATTTTTAACTTCTCTGTCTGAAAGGGAAGAAAACCAAAAAAAACCCACAAATTACTGATTCAGTTGGTGTTTATGAAATAAATTCTGATGTTAGTATGTCCAATCACATTATTTTCCAACGTGAGTGTGACCATATCAATGGGAAAGTAAAGAGAGAAACAGTTACAGTAGAGTTTGAGGAAGAAATATATGAAATTTTCCTGTTCACAAATCCATTCAGTAAACGTAGAATAAGGTCTCATTTTAATATCTGCTTTTTGTATGTACCTTTAAAAGCCTCTGAGCAGGGCTTCTTCCTTATTATCATTGTAGAGATCCCTAGCACAGAAGAATCCTACTCTCAATTAAGTAAAAGTTTGTAAGAATTGAGTGTTAAGAAGAATGTAATTATTTTTATTTAAAAATATACTCTTAAGATCTTAATGAAAAAATACAACATACTTGATGTTCTAGTTCTGAAAGATGTATTAATTCACTGACATTGGCCAGGGATTTTCTTAGGATTAAATGCAAAGAAGAAACTGAGCCAGTGTATTCATTATCCATAATCAGAAAAAAGCCAATTTCTCCATTGAATGTAGAGTACTTTAAAGTGGGTATAGGCTGTTTGTTTGGGGGTGGGTTTTTTGTGGGTTGTGGTTTTTTTTTTTTTTTTTCTATAAACACAGAGACAAACCTAGATTTTATTCTGAACACCTGTGGTGACAAGTGTGGCTTTCTAAAATGTTGTACTCTGATGTCTACAAAGTTGTGTCAGGATGACTTATTTGCCAGCTCTCAAGAGTAAGTGTCTTATAAGCATCTTTAGAAAAGGACAGTGTGACCAGCAGGGAGCTGCTACGGCACAGTGTGCCTGTGTTATCAGTGGAAGATGAGAGTTCCTGGAAAAGCCTTGGGAAAATGGCCAAGAGCAGTGCCTGTCCCAGCTGATGCAGTTGGTGCCTGTCCCGGGTGATGCAGTTGCTGCCTGAATTTGGTCCTGACTTGTTGTTACTGTCTGTCACAGGAATAGGAGAGCAACCAGCACCTCCACATGCTGGTGAGTCATCTTTGAGTCCTTGCTTTCTGTAGGACCTGTCTTTTTCTTCTTTTCCCACCTATTAATCCGTATGAGAGAAATTCCTCTTCACTGCAGTAATGGATCCTACTGCTTAAACATTTACAACTTCTTAGATATAAAATGTTTGAGGGTTATTATAAATTATTTAATGAGATGTCATAAACTGCAGATGCAAGTGATCCCCTCTAATCCTTCTCAGAACCATCCTCCTTAGCCTGCTGCTGTAAAACACTAAAAGCCTTCTTTGTTATGTGTTAATTGGTATTAATGGGGTTAATCTTTGCAAAGTAGAGATTATCTTGCTATAGTCAGACATTCAAGGGAGAACTTAATTAACTGAAGGCAAAAAAGTGTGGAAACATAGAGAGACTTGCATACTGATGCAGCCTGTTCCACAGTCACACATGCAGATATTGGGCTGTGTTGTTCATTTTCAGAAGCAGGTCTCAAAGCCAGAGTTGTACAGTCATCAGAGAATCAGAGCATGGTTTGGGTTGAAAGGGACCTTAAAGACCACCCAGTTCCAGCCCCCCTGCCATGTGCAGGGACACCTTCCACTGCAGCAGGTTGCTCAAAGGCCCATCCAACCTGGCCTTGGGCACTTCTAATCTAAATCCAGCATCTCATCTTTCAGTTTGAATCCATTCCCCCTTGTCCTACCACTACATGTCCCTCTCCACTGAATGCCCCTTCACCTCAGCAAGAAGGATACAGTGAGTGGAACACTGATGATTTTATTTATTTCATTTTGCTATCTTCATGATTTCTTAAGATCTATGAGGTGAGATTTTCTGTCTTTAAAAAAGCAAAGACAAAAAATAAACTGCATTATTTATATGAATTCAGCTAGTCTGCTAGATAAATAGGATCATAATAGAAGAACTAGAAATTTTATCCTATCACAAGTGAAAATACAGTTTAATTGAACATGAGTAATTAAATACAGGGTGGGATTTTTTTCAAATATAAAGGTATTTGCTGGAGAGAAACTGCATGGTCACAAAGGGAGAGGCAGTGATTGTAGGACATTGCTTAGTAAAAAAACATTCCACACAGAATTATGCTTTTTTGGGGTCTTTTTTTGTACAGTCTTCATAGTTTCAGTACTCATTATCTGTTAGTTAAGATTATCTGTCCTCTTCCCATTGTTATATCTGAATTCTGTTTTTTAAGATCTGCAGCCACTGGTGACCAGACTTTTAAAACACATTTCTGTAGGAGTTAAGTTTCACACTGTAGTCAAGCTGATTGGATCTTTTTCCTTGAAGATTGCACAAAATTTTCAGGTACATCTTATCATTTTCTAAAACAATTTAATCTCGAAAACCGTTTGGGAAGATAACTGAAGCTCTTTCTGTATTTTGAAAGGAATAATGTTCTTTAACTGTTCTCCATTGTGTCAGTGTTTGTTCATTAAGCTATTTGGGGTCAGCATAAGGTTTCTACTCCTTCCCTTGAGCTAGGACTTCATTACCTGGTGTGCAAGCCTTATACTGGTTTTGTCAGTTGTCAGGGGCTAACCATTGTTATGGGAAGAGCCTTCAGTTTGGTATTGAGCCTCTATTTTTTGTGGGGGCTTTCATAAATATGGTTAAGCTCCCTTGTTTCTTGACAGCTAGAAGATTTAAAATCTCCATTTTAGCTTTGAATTTAACCAGACACGTACTTTAAAAAAAAAAAAAAAAAAATTCCTGGATAAGCAGCTCCCAGTGACTGATGAGTTCAGATTTCAGGTTCAAAAACTCTTTCTCATGATGCATAACAGTACTTCAAATCAAATAGAAAGAAATAACACTTAAAAAATTTTCCATCCATTACGTGAGATAATGATCCAGACATTCAAATTTGATTACTGAAATAATGTCAGGTTCTACTGATGTAACTAGTGTTAACCTGTGAAACTGCTATCTTTTATTTTCTTCTTTCCTTCTGAAAATTTTGGCTATAGCCAGTTAAACATTCCTAACTTAAATATTCCTCTGGATATGAGAGTTCAACATGAGCCGTTATTTTTTAAGATTTTGAGAAAAACTGTAGTGTATATAGGAATGTTTGTAGCCTTCATGTAGAAGGGTGCTGGAGAATTGATTGAATTACAAAACTGGTCCTGTTTCTCCAGCCATTGTCTTGACCCATATTCAACTCTTACTGCAGTGCCCTTTTGGTGAAAGCAAAATGAAGACATTTTTATGCCAGATGCTTGAAAATTATTTTAAAACACAACCTATTGATCTAAGAGAAGAAAATGCTAGATGGTTACATTTTATATATGATAGACTTATGTACAAGAGCACACAAAGAAATAAAAATAATTGTTGGGGTTTTTAATACTGAGAAATTAAAAGTCCAGGAAAAGTGACTACAGAAGGAATATACAATATATATGTGCATAGTGGGTTCCACAGAGTCAGAAAATGGCAACTTCCTCTATAAAAAATGTAGTTGACAACTCTCATTTTGGAAATGCAGTGAAAAAAAAAAGTGCTATAATACACAATTCCAATTTATATCAAGAACAGGATAATTTGACTGTGAATAGCACTTCATCTCTGAATTACATTATACTGGACACTACATGAGATAGTCTGAAATGAATCCATTAATTCTTTAGGAGTCTATAAAATATCAGCATTCACAGATTTAATTTGAAGCAAATATTTTTCTTAAGAAGTACAAAGATGCTGAAGATAATTTTCATTTTTTCCTGAAGTATTAAACAGATTTTCCCCTGAACTCAATGTTATTGCTCTAGTAAATTCACCAAATATTTTTCAGTTTGCATATTTAGAGATTCAATTATCATTGCACTTTTGAATTAATGATGAAAAAAACAGCTGCATTTAGCACCCACACCCCAACCGACATAAAAACTCTCATGAGGTATTTTGCCCTTGAAGAATAATTTGCATCCTATGCTCATTTTTATCAGATGCTGGATATTTTTTCAAGTCCATTTGCCACAATAGACAATTGGTTCTTTGCTTTGAGTATATTTACAAAAATAGTAGGCAAGCAGTACTTTTCAGACTGCTATAGAAACAGCCACACCATTCAACCTAGAATTGACAGAGTTAATGGTAGATGCCTGGGACAAATATCTTGTTGGAAACCATAAAAACAAAATGGTAGCATAGAAATGCCCTTCCCCAAGCTTATATTCTAAGCTACTTGTAATCAGCAGCTTGGGCATTCTAGTACAAGAGGTTGTAACTGCGTTGTGTTAATTATCCTTGATGGCCCTTACTTCTATCAACCTCTCTAGCCACTTTCTAAACACATTTGGGTTTTGTAACATCCTGTGGCAATGTGTTCCATAATTTAATTACATATAGCATGAAGAAGTGCATCTGTTTACTTTATACCTGCTGCCTAGTGGTTTCATTTAATGCCTCCAATTTTTTCTCTTATGTGGGAAAAATGAATAAACGTGCTGGTTCCCTCTCTTCATGCCATCCATGATACCACATTTTTTAACATATATTCTGTTCATTGACCATCCTCCAAACTGTGGAATTGCCTAACTAATCTTTCTCTATTTTCAATCCATGCCAAGCTTCAGATTATCATTGCTCTCTTGTATTTTCTAGGAATGTTTTTAGGAAGCCCTCTAGATCTCCAGTATTTTTAAGATGAGGCAATGAAAAAAGAAAATAATATTCCAATTGTGGTGACAGTAATCACTGGAACAATAGTGCTTCCTGTTCTCTCTGTATATTTCCTAGAAACTTCAAACATCTGTTTGCCTTTCTGATTGCTGTTGAGCTTCATGTGTTGAGTTGCTGATTTCAAAGAATTACCAGTGTGGATATCAAGATTTTTCTCTTGAATAGCAGCAGATCCTTTGGAGTCTTCTGCTGTGTATGTTAAGTTAGAGTAGTCTTTTTCCCATGTGGATTACTATACATACTACTGCTAGTTTTTCTGTGCATATTCATAATTCAGGCTGACTTCTGATTAATGCTGGTTTCTAAAAAGCAGCTGTGTGACCCCAAGGAGATGCATACATTAAACCCCAGCAACTCATTTTGTGTAGGCTGCTGAACAGACATTAGATGAAAATGACTCTGGCTCTCTGTTCACCTGGGCTAATTTCAAACCAGTGTCATAGGAGTGAAATGCTCTGTATCTTGTTAGAAGTCTCTGGAGTTTACCTGGTCAGATTCATTCGTGATTCAAAATTTATTTATCTTAAAACATGTGCTCTGCTCCTTATAGACCTGAAAGCAAATAAGAGATTTATACATTTTTTTCCTCTGAGTTCTAAAGATATTTCTTTTTTCAATCCTGCTATAAAGAAACAAATCCATTTGTTATCTACAGATACCAAAATGTCAAATGAAACTGTACTCATTTCTCACCAGAACTTCATGTACACATGTAAATTAGCATTAAAATAAAGCTTAATTTGATGGTTCATTGATGAAACCCTGTTGGCCATTGTCTGAGTGCCCTGGGTGTTATTAAGCTTATGAGCACAGCAGAGTAAGTTTTTAAACGATTTTTTTTCTCCAATTGAGACAAAGCAACACTATCCAACCTGAATTTTTGAGTGTTGCTCATCAGTGTTAGCATTAATTTTCTGAGGCTAAACAAAACTGCAAGAAGTAGCACACAATCATGTTCCCAAAGGTGCGTTGGCATGTTCTGCCACTTTCTATTATGTGCATTTAGGCTGCATTGCTTTAATTATAAAAAGTAGAATCAAAAAGTTTTAAAAATACATAAATCCAAAGAATTTATAAATTCAAGACTATGTCTCAGAATTATATACTGCCACCGTTCAACATGTAAGTACCTATTAAAATGCATTATACATTTGCTCCTTTATCTGTTTTTAAAGCACTCATGTCAGAATTCTGAAGTCCTTCTGCACTAGACACCATTATCCAGAGTACTGAGTTCACCTTGTAACAAAAATAACTCTGTTTCCTGCTTCTTGGTGTCAAATTATCTATCCTTCTGGTGGCAATCATTATAGAACCAGACATATCACAGCACCTAAATAATGTCTGTGGCAGGGACTTATTATCTTCTTTCACTTCACAATGTTATTGTGAAGAAGGATAAAATGCCAAGAAACATAAACTGTGGCCTCAGACTGCTGCTGTGACTGCCCAAAGCTTCTGAAATCACCACTGTGGGATGACTGTCCCCCAGCCCTGGCTGAAAGCTGGGAAAGACCAAGCACATCTCTGTAAAGCACAAGATGGATCAACAAACTCGGTCTTACTGGCCAGACATCCTTCAGTCATCAGCTGAAACCCTCAGTGGCAGTCAGCATTCTCACTGAAGCTGAGGTGAGGAAGGAAGTTGGAGCTGACAATGAGATCAGAATTGGCAACTTTATACCCATACTACAGAAAAATGGTAAAGGCTAGATCAAGCAAGTAGTTCAATCTTGCAGCCTCCTCTGTAAGTGACAGGTTGTCTTTTAATTATGAATGTTTTCTGTAAAGCCCAAAGGCTCCTTTGGGTGAATTCAGGGATCCTACTCTGTAGGGAAGTGACTTGCAATCTTCAACATCTTTAATTGATAAAAATCCCTTTCTTTTCTCTCACAACTTCACTGTTTCAATAATTTGATATTATCTGCACTTATCTTAGATTAATAGGGTTTATTATACCAAACAGACTTGTAAATTGCATAAGGAAATTCATGCACAAGGAGGGAGAAAATTATTATGAAATAGGTACTTAGAAACATAAAGCCACAATAGTTTATTTTATAGTTTTAGGATTGTCTATTTGTAATCAACCATTTCCAAAGTAAATGCATCACACTGAGATAAATGTGAAGTAGGAAGAGATAAATGGGCGTTCATTCCAAACCTTTATATAATGACTGCTTCATAACTGATGGGAAAAAGTAGAATAAAATGGGCACAGCCTGATACTTTTGAGAAGTGGCACCAGTTTATTTCTGGTTAATGTTTTAGTAAGATTTGTGATTAGTTAGCCAGTCCATTTTTACATGTACAGGCTTCACGGTGGTGATAGAGGCAGAGTAGCACAGAAGGACCCATGTGGCAGCAGCAACCACTGATTATATCCTATGGAGAGCAACATTCTGAACAAACCCTGGCGCCTTATTCTGCCTCCCATGCTCCAAGTAAGAGTCTGTTAACTTAATTGGGCTCTAAGGTTTTACTGTAATTTCCCTGCATATCTGTGAGGGAATGAAGCCTTGGGAAAAATGCTGGAATTCCTTTTCTAGCTGGCATCTTTCAGCCATTTATCACAGGGATACCAGCAGTGATAATTTGCACTGTAATTGGAGTCTGCAAACTCATTCTGTATTAACACAGTGGCCTAAAGTGCTTTGGTTTTGCCAACACTACTAAAAAAATCTTTGCCTTTAGCTGCTTAAGCCCACTAATAAACAGTGTCCTTGTACTCAGGCTTCATGTGGCAGGACACTGCTTAGTATTTTGCACTGTATTTTCTGTCATTCATCTGAGATTGTTCTTAACAGGTGTTAAAAGTAGGAGACTGTAACAATTTGCCATTTCACTACCTAGCTAAGTTTTTATTACGGTTGATGCATCAGTCCAATTTCATAAATCTTTCCTCCCCCAAAAAGCATGTCCTCAAATGCATGTACCTCTTAAGTTTTATAGGTAGTAATACACAGATTCTAAAATAGATCTCAAGTGCTCCGTAAGTTATTATGGAAAGACCATGTCTACCTGCAATGCAGTTTTGAGACAGACAAACTGAGATTTGGGTGGTGAAAAAAACCCTAAGTCAGTGACTTAGACTGCACTTGTCTTAGTTCAAGCTGAAATAAGGTAAAAGTTTATGGTAAATTCATCAAGGGTCAATAAAGACATGTGTGTTTACATATATAGATATTCACCAAAAGTATATATTACACCAAAATGCTAAAAGTATATACACACATATCTACATATAAATCTCTATATAAGACAGTATTTCCTAAGATAAGGACTATTCTCTGAAAAAAAAACCCCTTCCAGGTTCCTCTATTATATAAGCTTTTAATAAATGACGTACAGTGCAATTAAACACCACAATCTGTTTGTGTAGGTACACATAAACAAAATGCTGGTGTAGTGATAATTAACCTTACTTTCACCCCAGATTTAAATTAAATAAGTGCTTTGTAAGGGAAAGCCTGTTTTGTGGCTTGCCTGCTTTGTGGCTCCCTAGGAAGGTCTGTTTTCTTCTGCAACTCTTAGGCAAAGGGATATGGATCCTGGTCTGTTTGAGTCAGTGGCATATTTAAGCCATTCAAAGAAGGCCATGTAAGTGTTTCTGCAGTACACAGAGTAGGTGCTTTAACTAACAGTTCTTGATCATCAAAGCTTTGCTGGGATTTGTGCTGTGGAGAAGAAAATGCAGTTTTTTCTATACAGCTCGTTGAGGTCACTGAATGATAGCGTTGTTAATTTTAGAGGAGACCTCTAAGATCATCAAGTCCAACCATTAACCCAGCACCACCATGCTCACCACTAAACCATGTCCCTAAGTGCCATATCTACATGTCTTTCAAATACCTTTACACCACTTCCTTGGGCAGCCTGTTCCACTGCCTCGACACCCTTTCAATGAAGCAATTATTTAGTAAAATCCAATCTAACCTTCCCCTGGCACAATTAGAGGCCATTTCCTCCAGGAAGTGGTGTCAAAGGCTTAAGTCCAAGCAGGCAACATACACAGCCTTTCCCTCATCCACTAAATGGGTCACCCTCTAATAAGGAAGAGATCAGACTGCTCAAGCAGGACTTGTCTCACAAACCTGCACTGGCTGGGCCTGACCCCATGGCTGTCCTGCACATGCCACGTGATGGCACTCAGGATGATCTGCTCCATGACCTTCCCTGGCACCAAGATCAGACTGACATGCTCGTAGTTCCCTGGATCCTCTTTCCAACATCTCCTGTAAATGGGTGTCATATTCACTGACTTCCAGTCCATTGGGAACTTTCTGGTGAGCCAGGACTGCTGGATTGAATGTGACTTGGTGAGCTCTGCCCCCAGCTCCCTTGGTACCCCACAGACTTGTACATGTCTAAGTAGAGCAGCAGGTGGCTGATCATTTTCTCCTGGAATATGGGGTTTCATTCTGTTCCCTGCTGTCAGCTCAGGGGGCTGGGAACCTGAAGACAATTGGTTGTACTCTATAAACTGAGGCAAAGAAGGCATTAAGTATCTCAGCCTTTTCCTCATCCTTCGTCACTATGTTTTCTCCCTTCAACCAATTAAGAATGGAAATTCTCCCTAGACCTCTTTTTGCTGCTGATATATTTGTAAAAAAAAATGTTTTCCTTTACAGAAGCAACCAGATTAAATTCTAGCTGGACTTTAGCCCACCACAACCTCACAACATCCTTGTACTCTTCATGAGTTGCCTGTCCCTTCTTCTCACTGTTTTAAATGTTCTCTTTTTTCCCCTGAGTTCTAGCCAAAGTTCTTTGTTCAGACATGTTGGTCTTCCTGCCCACTGGCTCATCTTCAGGAATGTGTGGACAGCCTGCTCCTGTACCTTTAAGCTATCCTTTTTTAAGCGTGTCCAGCTTTAAGACTGGACTCCTTTGCCCTTCAAGATTGCCTCCCAAAGGACTGTCTGAGCCAGTCTCATAAACAGGACAGGGTGTGCTGTCTGGGAAGAGTCTATCATTTCATGAACACTGTGTCCAAGATGGCCTCCCACTGTCACATCTCCCAGCACTCCTTCCCTGCTCACAAACAGCAGCTCCAGTGGGACGCCTTCCCGAATTGGTTCACTCTACAGCTGTCAGGCACTTGTCTGCCACACACTCCAGGAACCCCCGAGGGTGCTTTCTCTCTGCTGTCTTGTACTTTGAGCAGACACTTGGTAAGTTGAAGTCCCCCTTGAGAGCAAGGACTAGTGATTTGTGAGATTTTTCCCAGATGTCTATAGAGTATTTAATCTGTCTTTTCATCCTGGTCAGGCAGTCTATAACAGACTCCCCCTGGGATCCTGCCTTGCTGTCCTTTCCCCTGATTCTTACCTGTAAACCCTGAACCCTATTTATAGCCACCCATTGCAGCACTCCAGTTGTGAAAGTCATCCTGCCATGTTTCCAGTCCAAAGTTATGTCCATTTGTAATGTCACTGTGGATTCTGAGTCCTCAGCACCAAGTGGTTTGCTTTGCCAGCTTATACAGAGAGCCCTGATGAGATCACACAGAGTAGAGAATAAACACAGTTTTAAATATATTTAAACAAAGTGATAAAAATGTTCTACACATGAACAATATTTGAGACAATGCAAATCATCATAATTGCTCAAGCTTCCTTTAAAGTTACTAGTTCATTATGAAAAAATGTTGCAGTACTTTGATCCAAAGCACTGTAGCTAACACAAGTGTTGAAACATTATGGTAAAAAACAATACCATAAAACATTTGTTCAAAAATAAAAATAAAATAAAAAAGTCCACTCTAAGTTTTGTCTGAGGCTGGACACTATATGCTGTGCCAAGTTTGTTGAGCAAATTTTGTCTCTGTAACATTAAACACCTTAATTTAGGTACAATCTGTTTAACAGCTTCATATACTTTGAAAAATTAAAAAATGTGCTGATACAGTTTCAGACCTGTTACTTTTTAATCATAGTCAGATTAGATTGTTCCACAATGCGTGTTCCAACACAGGGGAATGCTGTCAAGAACAAGCTGTTTTCAAAACTCAGACGTGGTTTCAGACTGTAACAGGCAAAACAGTTTCAGGACCAGCAAACAGGCATTGATACCACTGGACAAATCACCAGTAAGAACGCATCCAGAGCGAGTGTCCATGGCTGCTGAATTCAAGGAAGAGCAGGTAAAGACAAGAGCAAATAAAATAATTAAAGGAAGAGAGAACCTGTTTTATGGACTAGAATAATGTGATGTTTAACTGAGTAAAGCTGAGACTGAGAGGGGAGATGATTGTTCACTGTGAATGGCTCACAAGATAAACGTCGGAGATGAAGAAAACTGCTTCAGCTGAAGGACAGTTTAAGCACTAGACTAAATGGAGATAAACTGACTAGGAATGAACTTAGCCCATAAGGAGGTTGGAATGAGGCTTTGTCTGTTTATAAAGGTGATTTAAAGATACAATTTAAATTATTTATGAATGAAGACCCACAAAGAAGTCACCACTCAATGGAGGGGCCAAAGTGAAATGACCACTCAGAGACCTTCAATTTTCCGTCCTTATACTTTGAAGGATAAGGACAGTATTGATTTTCACAGAAATTTCCAAAATTTTCCTTGTAAACATGCTCTCTTTTTTTTCTATAAACTTTTGTACCAGATTGCTTACAGCCTCATAGAGCAGTAAAGGATTTATTGAAGATTGACATCCTGATAAATGAGATAGATTCTGAACTCTATCTATAACCTGGAAAACAAAATAATTGAACTTATATATGTCATGTATTTTGACAATAAATTACAGATGACATTAAAATTTTAGAAACCTAAACATTTCCATATCACTATAAAGAAATTTAATTCAACCACTATATCCATCTGGAACTCTCAGCAAAGGTAATTAAATACATAATAATAAAAAAAGGGTGATGAACATCTTCCTAGCATCTCTGCTCTGCATGTAAATGACATCAAAACATTAAATGGACAATGATGGCAACAAATGTAAAGGAAATTGTTTTTAATAACAGCTTCATAAATTTGATGCTGACTTCTCTAAAGTTGATCCTGGTGTTGAATTGTCTGAAGTTGATCTTGATTTATACCAGTAAAATCAAGAGCAAAATGTGTTTCAGAGTCATTTACATAAGTTCATGCATTTTAGTTCAGTGAAAAAAATATGTAAAGTTCATTGAATTAAATGACACTAAGTAATCAGGATTGTACTAATGTAGATTTACTCAGACCTACATGGGAGTTCAACTCAACTGATTTTTTTACTACTAATTTTTAAAAGATCCTGTTTCCATAAATTTTAGTGGTCAAATTATTATTTTTTCTTTTTTTCCTTTTTTTTTTCTTTTTTTGTGCATTTACAGTTGCATGGGATTTTTGGTTTTTGGTTTTTGTTTTTTGTTTTTTGTTTTTTTTTTCTTTCTGGAAAGTCTCCACTGTAAGATTAAACTTCTGAAAAACAAGATATCTAATATCCATGGTTGGAGAGATCCTTTCTCACTCTTACCTCAATTTTTTGACAAGATAGTTAAAGTACATTCCTGGTTTCTTTCTCCTTTCATTTTTACCACTCTATTAAGATCACTTGTGAAAATTTACGTATTTTGGTTGTAGTAGGGCAGAATACCTGTTGGAATGACCAGTTAGCTGAAAATTAGAAAAATATCAGTTAGCCAAAGGATTAGGTATGTTTTGCCCTGAAATGGTAAGGGAGTTTTGTATGGATTGAGTTATTTTCCATTAGAAAGTTATGGGGTAATAGTAATTTTAAAAAAATCAAATATTTACCTTTCATGTTTAGTGAATATTGAAATTGGTTTAGTCTTTCAAACTGATATATTTCTTAAAAGCTGAGTAATTTCCAATAGTTTCTTGTTGATTTTCAAGAACATTATGCCTGCCAAATAAAAAATAGACTCTGAGTCTGTGTTCTCACACTTGGTGATAAACTACAAAAACAAATTCAGCTTTATAGTTCATTGATTTTATACTAGTTATGCCCTTCTGAGGGAAATTTTTTTCCCCACACACATAAAGTGGGGGTAGAATAAAAAATAATAATTATTTTAATGGAATTATAGACACTGTTCCTTGCAAGTATTAATTTTTTGCCTCAAGGGAGAGGTATCTCTTTTGAACATGTCGTGGACAAGGAAGAATCAAGGAAATGTATTTCTGTATTTCAAGTATAACTGCTAGAGTATACTCATAATTTCCATTTGTATTAATCTTTGCACTTCCAACACTTCCAAGCACTTTTTAAGGCCAAGCACTAAACTCATTGAATTTCTTGATAGGCAATATGAACAATTTCCACAGCTGAATGAGAAGAATTAAAATTCTTGAAACACATGAAGGAAATGATAACAATGGTAAACTTTAAGGTATCTACTGTTTCTGAACAAGCAAGTTCCTACTGACTGTGTTCTACTAATCTTTATTTACTTTGCTTATAAGTAATGCTTTGGAAGTTAAAAAAAAAAAAAAAAGCTTTAATTTTGCCACGATGGGGGGCAAAACTTTTTCTGTCATTATTTTCCTAGAACAACAATCTTTTAATGAGTACGCAGTAGATGGCTTCAAGCATGATTTTCTATTCATCGCTACCTAATCATGTTTTTCCAGACATACAACAATAAAGAATATAAAATCATTAGTGAATTATTTGATATCTTTAACACCTTACTATCAGTCAAGAGTTTAATACTGCTCTGCTTAAAAACTCACAGAAAGTACAAGCAATCTGAGAAAAATATCTAAAGTTTTGCTTTCACTTTTGCACTTGTGCTTCTGTATCTAGTAATCACATCTTTTTCATTTTACAGAAGTTGTGGGTTATGAATTTATTTTACTATTACCTGATGTTAAACAACATTTTTAATGTAATGAATTTAAATGAGAAATCCAGTTTCTGGCTTCAGAAGTTAGAGAAGAGCTTAATAGACATTTCAGAACTCTGAAATCCAAGTGCTTTCAAAATAGATGGGCATCCAGAGATCATCCTATCAATTATCATTACTAATTATGCACAGTTAAGCTGAAAGTTTAATAACAAGTTGTACTGCCCATCAGAAGGTAACACAGGTGCTTATTTGTAAGCAAGGCTGTAATGATGCATCTTAAGTCACAACCCTGAAGAGAATTCAAGTAGATTGCACCCAATTAGAAACAAATTAATTAAGAAGAGTCAAAACTGAACCCATTTATTTTGCTTTAATGATCTGGCATCTGTACTTTTTTATAGCTTTTTCCCTTCCAAAAACTATTTTAAGTACCTATTTTTTAAAAATATACATAATTAAAATTCCCATGCTTGTAGCAAGAATATGTATCTCACAAAGTATAGGAAAAATACAACTACAGAAAATTTAAAAAATATATTTTGTACAATAGTCCTAGTCATTCTGTTCCTGTTTTGCTTGTATACAGTCTCAAATTTTCTTCAACTACTATAAAAATTGCATGTAAAAACCATTTTTCATTTTAAATAAAAACAAAGCAAGTTTTTTTTCCTGTGCTGAACCGGACCCAAGCTCAGTTTGTATGAGTCTGTTTGTGTAATGTCAAAAAAATACAATTATGTCCAATAGCTAATATTTCAGACAAAGCTGTAAGACTTTGTAAGGTGTTTTTCAACTTTGATTTCCCATTTTCTGTAGAGATAAAAACATGTGACAATTTTCCAAACAGTACTATAGTTAAGGTAAATGATAGAAAAAAACTTTCCACTTTGCTTAGGTAAGTATTCATGCTGCCCAAAATTATTCTGCTTAATCTTATAGTAAAGTAAAAAGCAAGTATGATCTTAGACTACTTAAGCATTCTTTCATTGTGTTAATTTTGCCAGTGCATACTGATTTTAATAGGTGTAAAGGGATCCTTCAGGTTACTGGATTTAATAGAAATGCATTGCAGAACTGAGCTGCTTGTTTGTTCCTGTATTTAGAAGTATTATTTTCACTGTATATAATTTCTGAACTTTTTAATACCTCCTAATTCTCAAATGGATTTTTTTTTTAATTATCATTTTTGGTGTGCAGAAAATGTATTTAGGATATTTACAGTCATAGCACAAGATGAAAACATGAACCATATCAAAAACAAAGAAACTAATCTTATTTTTTTTATATTATGATCAATTTTGTGACATGAGTCTATGGGCTTGGATCAACAGAGAGCAATAGCAGTCTGTCTTCCCCAGGAACTGTTATGTGTGATGCCCTAGCCTGGGAATGTCTGAAAACCTGTCTGCCCGCAGGAAGTGGTGAGTGAATTCCTTGTTTTGCTTTGCTTGCCTTTACCTATTAAACCCGTGAATTTCCTCATTTTTACTGTTGCAATTCTCTCCTTCACTGCACTGGAGTGGGGGCAGGAATGGGAAAGCGCCGGCATGGGGCTCAGTTGCCAGCTGGGGCTAAACCATGGCAGCATGGTGAATCTGTACTGTTTTTCTTTCCCTGGACAATTTGAGTATTGGTCTCAACAGCTGGCAAATTCCTGCCATTTCTCAAATAGCTATCAAACTATTTCATAAGAAATATTGATTGCAGTAAGAAGTTCAGCTCTTCCCACTCTCCTGAGAGTTCCTTGTTCCTCAGATGTAGGCCCACAAATTCATCATCTCTCATTTGCTGAGTCTCAGAGGGACATTGAAATTGTAATTACCCCATTCATCCTTGGAACAGCTTCAGGAAGAGGGACAGTAATGGTGTGCCTCCCCTGCCTTCCACTGCCCTGCTTGAGCCATAACCACCGGTGGGGGTGGTGATTGCTGCATCCAGCTGACTCTGGGCTTTGGAGGATGGATGGCAACATGGCAGGCAAGGGCTGTCGGGATGAGTGACCCAGATGTCTTGCCAGTGTGCAAACACAAGTGAATCATCTTACTTTATAAACAGTGGACAGCCCAGGGCCTGTTGAACTCTCCTGCATGTCAGCAGGCTGCATGCCAGCATCTCTCTTGAGTAGGTCAAAGGTCTCTCCTTGAAACTGAAACTCATGGTCAGTAAGTGATTGGTAGCACACTAAATTTTGAAATCATATCCAGGTGATATGAAAATTGATTGTGCATGTTGAGCATTGAAATGAAATGAAAATTGATTGAGCCTTTAGACATAAACTGTTAACCATGCATGCAGCTAGGGCTGGATCCAGCTGTACCCGGGCTCCCCTCTGAGAAGGAGGTTAGAAAGCAAGGGATTCCTTTCTGAACATTGTGACTCAATGGGTTGATCTCCCTGACAGTTTTGTCTGACCCTGTCCTCTGTGCAGTAAATACTCAAGTATACCTTGTTAAAACACTGTCACATTTACCACTGAATTTTGTTGACACTGTTTTGTATCAATAAGGATCAATAAGTTTATGTTGTTGCTCCTGTTTTATGGGTGAAGTACATCACTCCATTCATAACAGGGACTAGAAGAACATGACAACAATTTGCTGTTAGGGTGACTGCTAGTCAGGCTACAAGGTGCATGAGAAAACACTCTCAGAAAACATTTTATCAGATGATAAGGTTCCAGTGTTCTGTGTATGTTGATCTTTCCAGCACAGACCACAGTGTCTGAGGACCTCAGTGATGAGAGGTTAAAAGGCTGAAGGATTGTGAGTGCTTCTGGGCCTTCAAGATCAAGGTGGAGGTGGAAAGGCATCTGTTTGTATACCGAGCTGTATATAAAAATAGTAACTATCTCCTATAAGTCTTTGAATTAAATAGTATCTCCTGGCTACATAGTTAAGGTAGAATAAATACTGTTACAAACAAATGAATATTAATGATAAACAATAAAACTGTTAAATGTCACAAAATTATGTAAACCCTGGAACAAAGTTTGCTGCAAGCACTAGTGACTTATTAGCACTGCAGTTTAGCAGCTGCTGATTACATCATTATTGAACATACTAAGAACAGTAAATTAGAGAATTCACAGTAGATTGGTGAGAGTTCAGAGTGTTTCAGCATGTTCCATTAACATGATGTTTTGTTCTCCACAGTTTATCAGGTGTTGAAACTGGCAGAAATGGCCTTTGAAAGAAGAAACTTGACTAGCTGTTGATTTTAAGCCATACTGTTGAATGTCTTTGTGCTTTGATATAATGTATATGCTGTTAAGTCTGGTTCTTATAATAAGTTTTATCTCCAGGTTTGAATGCCTCAAATGAATAACCACTCTTAGTTCAGATTTTGGGGCTAGACTGACATCTACATGAAATCCAAGTTTGTGTTTACGTTTTGTGTTATGCATCCTCATGTCTTTCATGTTGCCAGGTACAAACCAGAAGTACATGAAGGTTTCTGAAAAATATTCTATGAAAATGGTGGTGTTTGTATCATGCAAAGGACTCAGGAGATTTAACACCACCTTTGATGAGTGCAGAGCAATGAGACAAACTTAAAATATCAGAGCCTTGTTCTAATTTGCAATTTAAAAACCATTGCCTGAGGTAAATTAAACTTTTAATGGCCCTGTAAATGAAGCTGTGGAAATCTTCAGGACTTTGAGAGGTTCTTCTTTAGCCTTTTCTAGCTGGGTATAATAAATTCCAAATGTAACTTGCTTTCTGATATCCCCAAAGTGGTTTTTTTTCTACACCCTCTAGCAGTTTTCATTTTCTCCTCCTACCCTTGAGTCCTTGAATAGTTCCAACAGTGTAACAATTCTCTCCTGGGCTGGCACCAATATGCCGTGACTACAGCTGTTTGTTTTCCCAAAGCCTGCTACTTATGTCTGACTTTTGATCATAAGTCGCTCATCTTTTCCACTTTGTATGGGCAATTTTCGTGATAAAAATCTAAATTAGGAAAGTGGAATTTAAGTACCTTTGGTAAGGTACTTAGTAAAAACCAAAATATATTACATGAACAAAAGTATAAAAGGAAAATGTGTTTCACGTGCAACCCAGGGCTAGCAGACTTACAATGATAAAACAATTACTTTTATAATTATTTGAAATCTTTCAGTTGAGCACAGAAGTATATCATGTTATGAAACTACCTAGACAGAAAAAAAAAATGCATTTGGGAAAAATATTTTCCAAAAACAATGGAGCAATTGTGGGACAATAAATGATTTTTCACTCGAGTCTATAGTCTACAGAGATGACAGACTGATATTTTAATGTAAGCTGCTGTAAGAATTTTCCCCTTGAAAATCTTTCAGATGAGATATACTCACAGAGGACTCTCAGCCTCTGTGACATCCAGCTAAATATGAAGTTGTCACAGATTTTGCTCACCTTTCTGTTCTCCATTCTACAGTTTTTGTCCCATCAAAGATGGTGTTACATCTCCTGAGTCATCCTTTCCTGTGTTCTGAAAGTCTGGTCACATGCCTGGGGCAGCTTTCACCACCTTATCACACAATGTAGAGCACTGGGAAAGTGTCAGAGCCATTTATAAGTGCTCACTGTCTTGGAAAGGGTAAAAAGACACTGAGGGCTAAAAACAGGGATGACAGGAGTGAGACTGTAAGGTATTGAGAATGCCAATATAACTAAAAGACACAAAGCTGATGACATCCAAGTACCACACATAGTAAAATTATTTTCTTTATCATATAAGTAATGCTACTGTGCAACATTTTATTGCCTTGACTGTATAGCTCGAGTACTTCAGGGAATTATGAAGACTGCTGTTTACAAATTTTCTTTTTTTTTTTTTCTCATGTAAAATGAACAAAGCTTCTAGTAAATTATATGTATTCAAGCAATAGAAAGCCTAAACCCATTTTTAAAAAAAATTACATTGAAGACAGCACAGTATGCCTACATAAAAACAAATTGTTATTCAAACTGTGGGCACCATTCAAATCTCTGCATTAATCCTGCTCAGGAATGTGGTACTGCAATGGCTTCACATTTTGGGTATGCCCGTGTGCCACAGTTATTACACAGCTGGAAAGGAGGATGCAGGGGCTTTTTGATGTTCACTCATGTACTTAGCTTCAGTCTGTTCATGTCAGAGCATTTGCGAAGTGACCTACTTAGCTTCAATCCTGTAGTAAGATTTTCTTTTTCATAGCCATTAAACTCCATTTTTTTTTCTTTTATTTTAAGTTTTGGAACTTTGAAAGTATCTGGCATGCTGGTAATCACTAGGAAGTTTGCATGAATAATGTGTTATACTTTCTTCCTCCTATTTGACTTGCATGGTTAAATTTCTATTGGAATCCTCAAAACTCAGTAGCTTTCAGATTTTTTCTAGATTCACTTTAAACCAATGCTTAACCTCCTATATTTATGATGTTTCCAGCTGCAGCTCATGCTAGTTTCGGGGTTCCCATACCCATGATAATTTGATACATTGGCATATTTATATCTCCTTTAAATCCAGGCTTACATGTAACTTATTAAAATAATTATGAATTAATTGAGTTTCTAATTTGCCTTTTGGTGAAGCACCCCTGGATGCACAGCATTAAAGGTTCTATTGAAATGTGGCCTGATTAAGTGATTAATAGATTTTGCTTCTTAGAGGAGCTTCTTACACATGTGAGCATAATTATATTCTATCACTTTCAGGGGAGAATGGAGTAATTGAGGCAGAGAAATGCTTTGGTCATGTTATTTAATTAATTTCATGTTCTGTGGAAAGGCCAGATTGGCAATTCTGCAGAATCAAGTTCTCTTTATTCATAGCATTATCCAGCCCTGAACTGACCCCCCACCTGGTACCCGTATCTCCCTTGCGCTTCCCAGTGTGCTCCAACCTGAAGCAGAATTAACGTAGAAGGATCAGATTATTGCAGAATGCTGATTTGTCTTGAATTTAATTATTCAAATTCTTCTTGTTTTCTAATTCTTTTCTCTATCTTCCAAAGTCCTTTCCTGTGGTATCTGGATAGGAGTTCCCTTTCCACAATATCTCTGGAAACTTCAAGTCTCAACTCTTTTGTTAGAATAATGATGGGTTTGGAATGCAAGAAGATACTATTCAACTTTTCAGTATATTCAACATAGAAAAGACCATGATGACTACCTTCTTTGTAGGAAAGGAGACTAAAAAATCTCTCCTAATGTGGATTTGCTAAGAAGGTAGACATGTCTTTAGAAAATATTTGAAAGTACATTCACTTGCATATCTGGTGTATGGTTCATTGGAATCTTCCATAAACTGCACAGAAATAATCTCAGGATTTACAGGGATATTTTGTTTATTGCTGGTGATAACTATTTGTAGGAGTGACAGATGTGTATCCATATTCCTACAACTTTTTACCTATAAAGAGAATGCTATTAGTAAAGCACCTGCAAGAAAAAACATAAGATTATGCTTCAAATGAAGCTTCCTTTGCTTCAGATGAACAAGAAAAACTATTTCAAGCTGGCATGAAAATTACAGGTGCTTTACAGAAAGAAGTATATCACTTCCTATACAGTAGCATTTGAAATTAAGAAGAGACACATGATAAAACAATGTCGTTCATTACCATAAGTAATGAAGGCTGATGGGGTTTGACAGGAAAGGCTTCATTGCCCGTACAGCAACAAGCTGATATATAGCAAGCAACAAGTACCACACAGCCTGTGAGAATACAATAGACTACAATTTCTTCTAATGAAAATTGCTTATGTGTACTTGTTCCTTATTTCCTGACATGAGCTTTATCTCTGGCCCTTGAAAGCATTTAAGAATAGGTGTTTCTACATTTTGTGGCGTGCCTTAGTTGTTTGGTTTTTTGTGGGTTTTTTTTGGTTTTTTTTTTTTGTATTGAACTCCTCTTCTATCACCACATTTTGTTGTTGACTAGAAACCCTCTGAAATTTTGTTTCTGTGCCTTTGAGACACGTTGCTGATGCATGTGGCTTCTTCACGTTCTTTCTTTATTTCTTTGCTAGGACTTTTGAACATAGATGCATATAAGTAAAGCTGGTACTTGTATTAAGGTTTCACAGTTTCACTACTGATGGAGATCAGCACACCATCCCATCCCAGTTTACAATCTTCGTTTTTCAGTGGTTATTTTTGCACAGGTTAGTCTCAGATCCTGAAAGCTGTGTTTATGCTGGCTGCTGTTCAAAGTGGATACAGAGTCAAGTGTCACTATAATAACATTTCCTTGATCTGCACTCCTTGCCTGGGACTTACCTGAGACACAGTAGGCAAAGAGGCTTTACATTACAAAGAACTGCATCTCTTAGGCCAGGGGGTATTCCCAGCCTAAAACATTCACCTTGGAAAACAACCTTTCTTTCTTCTCTGCTGATTGAAGTTCTTGCTGACTAACTGCTGTAGTGAATAAATCTCTACTACACAGTGCAATATAACTCTTACCAAGAAAACAAGCCTGAGTCCTCTGTTTCCTTGAGTGAAAGATGTGGAGTTAAATGAGCAAGCAGCAAAGTTTTAAGCTTAAATTGCATTTACTTCTAAAATGGTATCTTTCAACCATGACAATTAAGCCCTGGAAATGCCTTTATAGCAGAAAATTCTGAGAGGGGATCCTTCAGCTATTACTGTGATTCACTGCTGCCCTAAACCCTTCATGTATTCACAATGTCAGGACTCATACTCCTTCATCTCTTCTGTGTATCACAAACAGTAATAATTATTATCTGTAGCTCTCTACTCTCTCAACATATAATTTTGATCTTGGCTTGAGCAAGTTTCTAAAGTAACTTTCTTATACTCCGAGGCAGCTTTGTCAAAACACCTCAGTCCCAATCTTCCACAATGCCTCGGTCCGGATCTCTCTTGCCCAGAATTATATAGACATTGAAAAAATTCTGTGGTGTTTTTGAAATATGAGAAACTATGAAAGAAAATACGAACATTTGAAGGAATTTTAACTAACTTTATTCCTGGCTTTACATTCTTTTTGTTGTTGTTGCTGATAATGAGTGCTACATCAAATCAACTCTTTTTCTTTGTAATATCTACCTCCTGTTGTATGGCTCTGGATGGAGAGCTGACACTTTTTTGGGGTCAGCATTGTCAAACTGGTATATCAGCCTCATCATTTTAAGCAATTTTGAAATACAAAGTGAGATGGTAACTAATGCTACAAAGAGAAAAGCCTGTACTTTGTACTTTGAATCTATAATGTTCTCTCGCACTCTCTTTTTTCACTCCCAAGAAGATTAAATTAGTTCAGTACAACTCTGGTTATAATGATCTGATTCCTGATGCTAGTGTGATTAAACTGGGTGCATTAAAGTAAGCAATGATAAATTAAAAGCACAGTAGAAATCTTAGTGGGTGTGAACAGATGAGTAATCTTAATTGGAAATAAAATATGCCCATTATTCTGTGCTATAAATGGACTTTTATATTATAAATTGAAGAGATAACAACTTCATGTGTGGTGCAATGCCACATTAGAAAGAAGTTCAGTACAAGTGTCTGTAGTAGAGTCTTTTCTTAGTTCATTAAGGACAAACACAAGTTTCCAAGGTGCCTCAATAGCATTTCTTTGCATGTACAAAACTAGATGCAAGTGATGACCTTTCTATTGAACTTTCAAATTTTCATTATACTTCTGGAAAGTGCTTTGTAAATACTTTTCTTAAGAGTGGTTTCACAGTATATCACATTCATTTTTCTTCCCAGCACTTTCCAGACCAAATAACACAGTCAGTACTGTGTTCAAATCCATACAGAATGATAGAAGTCTGAAGGTGAAAAGTGATTACTTCAAGCCCAAATAACCTAAGGAAAATCTGTGTCTTTTGGTTTAACAGTTCCACATGACCAACATGAATGATGGTATTCTCCATACAGAGTATATGGATGTAACTGGTTTATATGAGAACTTGGTTTTTATTCCAAAATAATATTCAGTATTATCCTCCTTCATTAGTAGAGTCTCTTGTGAAATTTCCATTTCCTCTCAGTAGGAAGAGAAAAATGGACTGTGTGGGTTGGGTTGGCTTTTCTTAACACAAAACCTCATTTAATCCTATTGAGTCAAAACTTTCCAGTCCCTGTCAAATTTCGAGAGCCTGTTACTTACTATTTTGGTTGTGAACAAACTCAAAGAAATGTTTGAGGCTGTCTCATCTGTGATTGCTGTGTTGAGAGCCACATTCAAAACCCTATATTCAAAAAAGCAGTCACAAAATCTCTCCTTTTCTGGGAACTAAGTATTTCAGAGCATTTGGATCTCTAGAAGGAAGGTGTAATTTTCACTTCTACCACATATATCTTTGTTGACCTTAAATGAAATGTCCTTTTAAAGAGTGTAAAACCTAAAAATTCTGTTATTACAATTATGAACAAGAATGAGAAAATTAGTCTCAGTTCTTGTCTCTGTAACCTAGACATCAAAATTTATACAAATGAGAGAACTTTTCTTCCAAAACAAAGATTTGACCCAAACAGCCAGAGGATTGGTGAAAGATGTGATCATATAACTTCTACTCTAATTAGGCTGCAGTACAGCAATGAACCAACCTAGATAATTAACTGAACAAAGAATAAACATGTCAGCTCTGGGTGCTGACAGCTGGTGCTCTGTGTTTGCCAACACGCCCTGTTGTGTTAAATTTAGTTACACTGAAATACCCTGCATATATTGTATTTGAATTAGAAGATTTTGTTTTGCTGTATAGCATCACTGTTCTTCATGCAGCTCAGCATTCTGAGGACTGAAGGTTACAGGGACAGAGAACTCACTAAGCTGGAGACTATGATCTAATAACTTTTTTTCTACTTTACACCTCTGACCCTCATTTTAAAAATTATTCACATGCGGGTGACTGCCAAATTCTTGCTGTCTGCTTTATACAACATTTACACTGATCCTAAACTGCACAGGATCTGAAGCAGCCACCTTATGAGCTCATATATCACATTTATAAGCACCTCTAGAGACAGGTAGTGCAGAGATACGGATAATGCAGAAAGATATTCCATAGACTGCAAAGTTTAAGGGCTTGTAGTCTTGAATTACAAGTGAAAAACAAGGTATGCTCTGGCTCTTGCATGTGTTTTGCTTTTGCCTGCCCAATTTCACTGAAGCATAATTTATTTGCATCTTTACTGAATGCTAACAAAATGAATCTCTGAGTTAATCCTGAGAAAGTATGCAAAATTGGTAAGTGTCCTGCTTTACAGTCACTAATGCTGAAATTAGCTTTTCTAGTTGGTCTAAGGAAGACTGAATGTGTTAATCCCTACATTCAATATATATTGTAGATGTTATGTATCATTTCCATTTTATTCTAGCACCAGAGGTAACATAATGAGAGGACAAGGCTTAGAGTGATTATTATGCTTAGTTTGTTTTTCAGTTAAGTAAATTAGATCACTGTGTCCAGTGTGTACCTTTTATAAGTCTAAAATGAATACATTTCTGCCACTATCCAAGATTAGACTAATATTAATGAAAACCTCAAAGTATCCTATTCATTTTTCTCTGTTAAATCTATAGGTTTTTTGGGTTTTTTTTTTAATAAAATAATTATACTGGATGCAAGGTGAGTGAATTTGAATAAGTGAATTCCTACACAACCAAATTCAAAGCAAACCTAGTATTTAGTTAAGATTCAATGCATTTGCAATACTTTGGAGTAGACTCTCAATAAATAAATAGTAAGGCCTACTCTCTCTTAGGGATTTTGTGGACTCCAAAGGCAGCACCATACGTGAAGAGATTTAAGTGCCTCTCTATAAACTAACACTAAACCCCAACTTTAAGCAAGATTCTCATAGCTCTATGATCCTATTCAACCACCCCTTTTCCTTGTGCCCCAGAGCCCAGGTATTTGCAAGAAAATACTTGTCTGCTTCTGGTGTACAGTTAGGAAACATTTATACCTAGATACAAGCTAATATTCCTGGTTGTAGTTGATGTTTTCTTACCTTTCTTATTATAACAGTAATTGCAACAGTTTTTAAACAACAAGTCAAAATTTCAGTTAGCCTACTGGAGCTAAAATCTGTCTCCTAGAAGACAATCTTAATCACCAGGCTCCAGATTTGAAGATGTTTCTTGAACTTAGTCCAGAAAGTGTTTGCTGGCTCGGAGTCGAATGGCATGGCTTTTCTTGTCTGCATTCTTAAATTGTCCCAAAATGATGTTTCTGCTATGCAAAGTGACAACTGGGAACAGCTCTTAACACATTCTCTGGGTGGGGTTTGATCTATGCCAGCAAGGTCAAACATTTGTTGGGAATAATCAGTGGAGAGGATTTGCTAACAGATAAGTGAATGTGACCATTCTAGATTCAGAGGTGAGCTGTGGAACCTGGGAGCCTGGAGCCTTTCTTTGCATGCTCAGAATTGAAACTCGAAGGACAATGGACCTTTGAAACTGAGCACAGCCAGAGGCTTCTGAAGTACACAAGGTTAGGAATACACCTATGAACGATTTTCACTGGTACAGACCTAGCAGTTTATAAAATGCCCAGCCAGTGCCATTTCCCCATAAGTTTAGAAGTTATAATGATAATAGCAGAGTCCTTAAATATTTTGTAATATTTACTAATAGATGTGTGCATGCCTTTGGTTCTCTTCTGTTAATAATAAATTGACAAGGATAACATGCTCTGGCAGGGATGTAGCACTGAACATTCAACTTTTTATTGATTCCCAGAGATGTTTTTTAACATATAGTTGAAAAATTCTTCATTTTTTGTTTGGATTTATTACTTTGCTTTCTCTTCAGTGGACAGCTGTCTTCAGTGGACGGCTTCAGTCCAGTAACTTGGCAGGAGGCTGTCAGGCTTCCTCACTGGATTTATCAAAGGCAGCCACACAAATGAAGAAAGTTCAGACTGACATTCTCTGAGGTTATACAGTTTAAACAAATTCACACTGACCCTTTTTCAACAATAACTCTCCTTACACACCTTGCATTGCCCTCGTTTTTATGTTCCCCTCAGACTAATTACCACCCTTTAACCTGCAGTGGCTTAAACATCAAATCTCTGTGCTGCAGCTATCAGTTTTGCACGTTGAAGTAGATGGCTTAAAGAATTTGGGACTGTGGTAAAATTGGAAGATGATAAATAGGATTTTCTTCCTATGTTTTATTGGCTGACACTGCCACCCTGTGAATTCATAACCTTTCTAAATAGATATAGACATGTCCATTTGGAAATTATATCCTCTGGGTTTCTGTCTCTTGGCACTGAAAATAATGAGCTGAAACTTTAGTGAGTCTTTTATTTCACATACACTGCTTTATTTCATTTTGTGTTCCCTAGCATGACTTAGAAAAAAAAAATTAAATGTAAGAAATACAAACTATTTGGCATCAGATTTTGCATATGACAACCCAACTAATGATTCAGTAATTATAGATTTCCAAGAAGGCTGACTAATATATCTTGAAATAGATTTGATTTGATCAGCTATTGGAAATTACATCCTTTTCAAGAAGCTAAGTTTAGAAGCTTGTTCTCATATCAATATAATGCATTTGCTCCAGTAAACATTTTTCCATCTTGATATTAACATTCCTCAATCTTAAAGAAGTATTTCTTACATATAAATACTTTAATTTTTAAAGTAAGCTATCTAACTTCATGAAGGTACTCTGTATATCTCACACTAACAGCTCATAGCTGCCTGTTATGCAACCAAAGCTGTAAGACACCCTTGGCATGTTGCAGGTTTTTCATAAACACTGGAATAGGATCCATTATCATATCTGTCAAACCACAGTGTGAGTGAAAAATGCAAGCTCTGCCTCCTAACTTACTGTAACAAGAGAGTCCTGGAAAGGCATCTTTGTGGCTGTCAATGCAGCATGAATGCATCTCTGGTGCACTTAAATTCTTTTATAACTCTCCAGCTTTTTATGTGATGGTATTGCAGGAAAGGCTGAGTCCATATTGGGTTGGATGTTTTCTGAGGTTCTTGTGGAAATCAGTGTCAGAGGTAATCAGTAGCTTTGCACACTAAGGGGGAGTAGTTTTCTAAAATATAAAAACAGCTATGGGAGTCATATGAGGTTTTTCAATATGTTCCAAAGCTTTCAGATCAAATGTCTTCAATTTGTAGGCTAGAAAAATATCTAGGGAAGAAGGGATCTGCTGGGTTTTTTTTCGCTTATTTGGTGAATAATTATAGTTGTGTTTTCTTTTCAAAGTCTTAAGTCTACAAATATAATTTGTGGTCTGCTAGTCATACTGCATGTTTTGTGTTTCACACTCATTGACTACAAAGATTAGGTGGCCAAATTCTGTTTCCATGATCTTGACACAAATCTTCTTATTTTCCTGTGAGCTGAGGGAAGTCAAAAATGTCGTCTTATAGACTACAGTAATATTGATGAGGAGTATTAAGTAAGATATGGTTCAGTGGCTGTTACTTATATAATTCTTTTTGCATATTGGGAAAAAAGGCTTTGATCTCTAAACAGTTAAACACATATTTTTCTCAACAGTTAAATTCACATGAAAATAGGGGCAAAATAATGTTTCTCTAGTAGAATTAATGTTTGAGAAATCTAAGGTACTAATTCTAAAACCTTCAGTTGTGATCTTGAAAGAATCTGGCTATGTAGTACTGAATACATAGTTGTAAACCTTCTAAAATGTGCTTCTGTTAACCAAGTTAAAATTCCCACAGAAATGTTTCTTTTCTGAGCTCCTGAAATGTGGTAAAAGTTTTGGTGAGTTTTCCCATCTATTAACCTCTTAAAAACCATATGGTCATCTATTAAAACAAGGATTGTGAACAGGGCTGTAAGTGAAGGTTCACACTGAAACACAGAGGGCATTGCAGAGTCACCTAACTGGTGTCAGTTAAGATAAAGCTGACAAACTGGTAAAAAAGAGAAATTTCCCTTTTCTGCAGTGCATTCCTAAAAGCAAAACTTGTCTTAGTCATTTTGGCTTCATTTAACCTGTAACACACTGTGATAGATGTTAGTTATCAGAGCAGGGCAATTCAGCCTTTATTTGAAATATAGCCTAGAATAGGTGAAATAAGTTAACTAAAAAAAAAAAATCCAGGCATCTCTGGAATAGCAGGGTCAGTGCTTTTAAAAGCTGGGACATAAGAGAATTATAGTGCTGAAGAAGCCTGTTTTGCCTGAGTCATTTTTTTCTTAGTTAGTTTGTTATAAAATAACAGCATCACTATTGTTGTTAGTATCTCACTGGAGAGTAGGTTATATTGCCTAAACAATTCCAGATGTATAGATGATGGAGTGTGTGAAGAGGTTAATTATTAATATGTACAGGGACATTTTAATGATTGCAGAGTGCTTTATGAATAAAGTTTGTTGGCTTTAGTAAGGATCTAGGATACTACAGAGATTTTACTGAGCCTACCTTCTCAAAAGAAGAGTGCATTTACAACAGGTGGGTGCCAGAAACAGCACCTACCTTTCCATGCACCATCCATCCCCACTGTTAGAATAAATCTGTGTCATGAACAAGTGGATTTCAGATCTGTCTTTTTGTACTCAGACAAATTTGATTATAACATTAGACTTTTCAGAAAACCATTCCAACAACTGGATGATGATGGGTTCTTTTCAGTGTTAGCTGTTTAAGATGAAACATTTTGAATTAAAATGCATGCACTGGTGACATGTTTCCACACATAATTCAAATTATTTAGTATCTAGAGCCACTTTGAAGGGTATGTTTATTTGCATGTACTCCAGAAACACAGGGACAAACATTATTTGATAATAAAATGCGTATATAATATACACATAAAACATAGAATATTCTGAGCTGGAAGGACCCAGAAGGATCATCAAAGTTCAATGCCTGGCCCTGCACAGGACACCCCCAAGAGTCACATCATGTGCCTGAGAGTGATGTCCAAACACTTCTTGAACTCTGTCAAGTTTGGTGCTGTGACTACTCCCCTGGGGATCCCATTCAATCACCCAGCCACCTTCTGGGTGCAGAACTCTTTTCTAATATCCAACCCAAACCTGCCTTGACACAACTTCAGACAATTTCCTTGGGTCCTGTCACTGGTCATCTCCCTAGTGAGGAAGCTGTAGGCTGCTGTGAGGTCTCCCCTCAGCATCCTCTTCTCCAGACTGAACAAGCAGAGCAGGACAATCCCCTCCCTTGCCTGGCTGGCAGTTCTGGGCCTGATCCTCCCCAGGACACAGCTGGGGCTCCTGGCTACCAGGGCACTGCTGACTCATATCCAGCTTCCCATAGACCATTGACTTGTGACTATTACAAAATAAATACCCTGATTTTCCTCATCCCTGATAGCTGTGTTAAATATTTTAAAAATGAAGGTCATTTGTTTTCACTTCTCTAATCAAAGTCAAAATGATTAAATTTGTTTCAGTTCCTGTGAATCCCAAGAGAGCATCTTCTTCTAGACTCAGTTGTGGATTCTCAGTGATTTTGACAGGATAGACCTGGGCATCTCCCAAACCTTAATATTTCCTGAAAAGCTGCTCAGTTTGCTATTTTTTGGGAATGGATATTTTATTTATCTTATGCCTGATTGTTGCTCCTAATTGTTGTGCTGCACTAAATGTCCTACTGCTCTTTTAGATGTTCAATGGCTAAATTTTGCAGTTTGTTTAAGTTCTAATGGTGACAGTAGTCTTTTGAGTGCAATTTTCATACTGAGAGTTTGTTAGAATACCTCCACTCAGATCTGAAACTTTACATAGTTACATGGATACACATTCTCAAAAAATATCTTATCTGTAAACTTAACTGTTCTGGATATGTACCGAACCACATTGATGGGCAAATGTAATGAAATCAAAAAGATCTGATTGTATGTGTATATTAGATTTGGGGTTTTTTCAGGTATTTAGGTAGACAGGCATCAAACTGTCTCTAATCTCCAGATGATATTAGAAATAATAAAAATGCATGAAGAATCTCTTAAACTCTGAAAAAGCAGTAAAACCCTCTTGGAACAGTTATTGTGTTCCAAATTATTTGACTGTAATAGGAAATGCATAAATATATCCAAGGACAAAACCCTACCTTTGATGTTTGAAAGCTTGATGACGCTGTACTTTTTTGGACACAAAAGGTCTTAAATAGTTTCAGAGACCTGAATGGACCTGTAATGAATCTCACTAATGAAGAAGTTGCTCAGAATGAATGGAGATAATTGAAGATTGAAGTTCTGCAAGCAACATGTAATTGGATTATTGGTGGATAATTTGTTTCCAGAGACATTTTTACTATCTGGTCAAATGCTATATTTCGTTCTTATCTTTTTATTCAAAAGAAAATTGTCTTCAAATCTTGGATTATCCCCAATGTGATCTTGGATATTAAGTTACTAGAAGAAAAAGGTACCATTTAAAAATATTCTTTTCAGCAGTTGTCTGTGAGTCTCAATTTTAAATAGCCATTGTTTCTATTTTGTTATGATGATTGTATTGTCAGGATCCTATAGGAGTTGATATAAGGATCGTCTCCTTTATTTTTTGGATACTGCACCTACTATTAGTAGTGATGGTTTTTTAATAAGGGACTACGGTGATCTCATCAAAAAGGCCCATAAGGAAACTGTATAGAACTTCAGGGGATCAAACCAAACTGATGGGCAATGGTAGATTTGAAGTCTGAAATAGCTCATTGAACCTGCATTTGCTGGACTCTGGTGTAAAGTAACCCTGGACCATGTACAATCTGATACAAACCTGCCCTTGATTTCCTTCCTTCGTGCACAGTAGAACTGGAGGTCCTTTTCAATCCTGTAACCTTGACCTATAAAATGTTTTCTGCTCCTCTCTCAAGAGTTGAAATTCCTGCTCTTTCCCTTCTCTTTATATTTGGCCCCCATATGGATAGCATTACTATTTCATAGTAGATTTACCTTCTACCAAATACAGTATGTGTTCATCAACATTCCATCATTTGCATATATATTTTTGTTTCTTGCCTTCTCTGCTCTCTGGGTGATTTATAAATAGTCCAAGAACTATTCATAATGATTTTTAAAAATACATGTAGTCATTGCATCTGGACAACTTAATTTGATGGGGTTTTTTTTTCCCAAGATTAATGTTAGTGTCAATTGTATTATTTTCTCCTTAGGAATTGTTTTAATGACTCTGTCACTTGGTAATCCATGGTCCTTGAAAGCAAACCAAATACATTGCTTTTCTGTGCACTAACTCAACAATCCAGTCAGCCAGAACAGGCAAAATGGAACACACAACCTAATAACATTTACATTGATTGGATCTGAACTTCAGTTGCTGCAACCTAGCTGTCTAGAGGGATTGGGAACTTGGTGGCTATTTATTTGTGATTTTGTTTAGGAGAGAGAGAAAACCATGTGAACATAGTGTGGTTTTGTATTGATGATGGGTACTTAGAAAAAGCTTCTCTGTTTTCTCCAGGGGTGCTTAAAATTCCCTTGTCTTAGCAAAATAAGTACAATTCCATGAGGAATGGGACAGGAGGAATTTCCTTCTAGTCTGATGGAGACAGACAATTCTCTATTTTTATATTATAAAGAAGTGTGTGATCTCTGACTACACACCACATAACCTGACTTACTGACTGGAAGAACTTGTTTTTTTTCACCTTATATCTTCTCCAAATAAAAGCATTTGGCAGAAAAATATGAAAAGTAAATGTTTTTCACCATTATATGAAATTTCGTTTTAGCCACAGAAATCCAATTAAGTTCATGCAATCATGTTCTCCAACATTAAAAAAAAAGTAGTCAGAGATAATACCAGTTAAACATTGGGTTTGTTTATTCAAAATTTGAAATTATCTTGTTGGATCAAGGCCTGACTTGTTAAACTTGGGTGTGATGCTTGTCACTAAGAAGAGGAGTGAATTATATTTTTCGTTTTATGATTCATTTACTATGGGTTATTGCAAAATCATTATTCTTTTTACAGGCATCAGGAGATGTACCTGTCTTCTCTGACAATTATGGTTGGAATCATCCCATGAGCCTGAAGACCATTTTCTATACTGATGTATATTATTGCAATGTCAAGCTTTAATGTACATTTTGTCTATACATTAATATCTATTCAGTACATTTTCTTTCTTTACAGTTTTGGAGGTTTTTTATTTTGTCCTCCAAAACTGTTTCCTTAATTAGGCAAAGAACTTCTAAGAGGCAGAATTTTTTATTAAGTGAAGAAATTGATCAAAAAATTCTGGAAAAAAAGAGTAAAAGTTGCTGACTTAATAATCTTGATCCCACTTTTTCCAGTAGGTCATGATGTCAAATCACCCTTTTCAATTATCCCTGTAGCTACAAAAGACAGAGTGTTAGAACTATAGTATCACCAAAGACATTTGATATTTTAAATGGTGATATTGCATCAGAAGTATTCTCCATGACTTAAGCATGAACAAATCCTGTGTAATATTACTTAGCTAAAAGAGGTGATTGAATTCAGCACTGAGCAATGAGGCAATCAGCAGAGCTTCCATAATCATCCTATGGAAAATCACTGGTTATAATTTTAATAGGAGTGGCAAATTTGCATTTGACTTAATTGATTTAGAAGTACATTGATAATTATTACACCAAATACAAACTGATAGATAAAAAGAAAAGACCATACTGTGTCATTATTTGAGGCTTTATGATTAAGATCATAAGGTAGTTTGGCAAGGTACATAAAAATGGTCATTGCTCCCTTTTACCATCATAGTGAACACTTTATCAGATGAATATCCATGCTCAGGATGATATAATTGGTTAATTGAATTCTCTTCTGCTTTGGTTGAAAACTCTCACTCTGATTGCATAAACTTTACAGGCTAGAGTGCAAGTGTCTTTTTGGTTGGATCAATTCAGAAAGGTAAAAATAGGCTGCAAATAGACTAACTTGGCAAGTGAAAATGACTGCATAGGCCATGGTGTGAAAAGGTTAATTTTTAAACTTCAAAACCAATATGAAAGCAAGGAAAGGTACTTTTGGAGAAAATGAACTGAAGAAAATATGGTTTTAAGAGTCTACATACATTCCATTAGCACAGTTTCTGATGCTTTTTGCACTTTTAGTATTGCTGTGTGTAGGCATCCTAGCAAAAAAAAAAAAAAAAAAAAAAAAAAAAAGCCAATAGGAACCAGACACAATTAATATAAATGGCAATCTTGAACTAAATATGGGTTCAGGGCAACAGAGAGAAAGGGGAGTCTGGTCTTAGTGTACTGGGCAAGCCCAGTGAGAAGTCCATTATCACATGGGAAGACTTCAAAACATTGCTTAAACTGCATTAAAAAGGAGTGGCACAGAATTACTGCCCAGGGCCTTCTTTTTACCAGCTGTGCTTTCATACTGAAGTGCTTTGCAGAGATAGAGGACATTAAAACAAAATGCAAAACTGAAGGATGAAAGATTTAGTTCAAAGTTTTGACACAGAGATTATATGAACTGGAACCATAATTCATTGATGGAGTTCTTGGGGTGACTGCAATCCAAAGCCTGAGAAGTTAATCTCTGAGATGAGAAATCTGACATTAGTGAAGCTCAATGGTGTGATTCACAAGACTAGAATGATAGCATCAGTGCTGATGTGCTGTGTTAGTGGAAGAAAAGAATCAGGAGACATTTTATGCAAAAGACATCTTTTTGCATGAGGCTGAAAGATGATATGTCCTCCTTAAGGACATATTTGTTATTTTGGAAAGGAAGGAAATGACACACCTCTGTTATCATAGGCCACTTTAATCTGAGAGGCTTGCTAGAATATTTACCAATAGTTAAATATTGCTACAATTTCTCAAAATTATAGGTTACATATTCATCAGTCAAAAGAGGCTGTCCAAAGTGTAGGAAAAGTTTTCATTAGGTATGATTTCATTATGGAAAAGAACTGTGAGCTAAATAATATAGAGAAAAAGTACCAGAGAGGAAAATACAAAAGGCTTGTGGGATAAGACCATTTTACTACATAAAAGAAAAAAGTTAACAACACTCATATTTTTTAAACTATATATTGGTTAAGAGTAGAAATGGAAGGAAATGGATAACAAACCAAGAAAAAAGGAAAATGACAGCATTTAATGTAATAGAACTGCTTCACAGAAAATGGATAAAAGGAAGGAAAAATCCCCCCTTGATGACAGATCTTTGAGAAGCTGGTTACGAGTAAAGAATTTTCACAGTTTTACTAGTATAGTATAATACTACTTTTTAATTTAGAGGGAAAAATAACAAAAAAAAAAGATGTAGCACACATCAAAGAGCAAGGTAATAAGTCTGAAAAATATACCACCGAGTTGCTGTATTTTCAGAAAGAACACAAAGTAATTGCTCATTGCCTATGTGCTATTTAATATCCATGGCTTGGAAGAGGAACACCAAATCATAGGTGGCAAAGTTTGAAAGTGACACAGAAGTTTGTGAAGTAGCAATAAGAAAGACATGTCCCTGGCACAAACCCATCTGGATCTTTTCTTTTTTGGCATAACTAAATGAAATATTTTGCTGTTAGCAAATAGAAAGGAGTTTGTAAAGAAAAGGAATGTAAGCAGTGTTTTCTAGGCAGGAGACCCTAAATTGAGACTCACGGGCCTTCCTCCAAAACTATACTTGGGAGGACTAATGCATATCAGTGTGTTTAGATAAAGCATATACAAGAAATTTATATTTGTGCATGTTGCTGCCATGACTACTATTGGTATACTTTATCCAATTCTTGTGCTCTGGCTGGGAATAGTAATGAAAACTGGAAAAGGTTCAAATCAAACATACCTGTTATGCTGGTAAAACAATGTTCTCTTAAGGACTGATGCCCTGGATTGTGCTAATTCCAGTTTAGGATTTGCTTTTCACTTTCTTCGTGTCTGACTTAGACTGTTTTCTCAGTCATTACAGTCCTGTATTGGAGACAAGAGATGACTACAGTCAGTCAGAACATAGATTGTGTGGTTAAACTATGATAGTGGCAACAGGTTAGCATCTGAATAAATCATTGGCTTTGATTGTTAATTTTACTTTTTTAATTGTGATTTGCTCTCTTTCTTTGAGCATGACACTTGTCTAAGTAATACATGTGTGTTTAACTGTATGCACTTCTCACCGTTTTACCCTATTTACCAGAACATTTTACTTTTTCTAGATTTCTAGTGAGAAAAAAGTGAGAACATTATAAATGCTCTATTAGGTGGGACTGAAGGTCTGTCTAGCCCACTGTTCTTCCTCCAACAGTGACAGCAGGAGATTTTACTTTGTCAGGAACTGTGGTGATAGGATGAGACAAGAAATATGTTAAAAGAGAGAAAAGCCCTTTCCATATGTTTTCCCCATGTCCTCCCCCTATTCCCTCACACTTTGCTCACCTCTCTCAGCTTTCCTCCTACTCTGTCTTCACCACAAAATTTTGCAACCCAAAATTTTCAGCTTGTTGAAAAATTAAATTTTGCTCTTGGTGCTGCTAGCATCTTTGAGCTGTCTTTGTTTTATTATGAATATGTAAGAAACTGACTGATGCTTAAAATACCAAACTGTATATTAAAATAACAAATAGTTTGATAAATAGTAATGAACCCCCAAAGTGCGCCTGATATAGGCTGCTTTGATGTAAATCCCAAAAGCGAGCCTCACACAGTTTGTTTCGATGACACATTCTGCTGCAATGACATATACAAAAAGGAGAGAAGCTTTTTCCAAATGAAGCATTGTTAACTAAAGTGTAGAAGTAGGGAGCAAAACAAAAGACAACACAAGTCCACCTAGGACATATGCAAGAGTGTAATTGAAGAGGCTTTTTCTTCTCCAATATTTAAAAAAAAAAACCCAAATTTCTCCAATTTATGTGACATAATCAAAAACTTCTTTGCAAGAAAACAGAAAAGCAGAAGTGCTTACATAAGATTTGAATTGAACAGGATAACATTGCATCAATAAGCAATCTACTGCTGAATTAAAATTGGGCAATAGTGAGTAGTGATGGACAAATATGACAGAGTAGTATTCAGGAACATTCATTTTCAGTTAAAGAATGAATTTGCTTTGCAAACCTCTCTTTAATTTCATGGTCATTTCTGTAAGCCAAATTTATAATTCTAGAAGCATGCATATTGGTTTATATTTGTATTTGAATGATGTGCAAATTCATTTTTCATAAAACTTGCCATATCATGTTACAATTTATCATAGTCAAGGAAAACACATCTTGACACATTATGGCCCTCATTAATTGGTGCAACACTTCTTAAAAATCTTCAGGCAGTTGCTAAAATGTTAATTTATATGGATTTCTGTGATTCTGTCATGATCTACTCTATTTGTGATGAAAATATAACACCAGTTTTGGTGTGCACATGAGCAGTTACAGAAAGTTTTGAATTCTAGAAAGAGTTAAGAAGCTCTTTTCTGTTTATCTAAAATAAAGTCAAAGTGATGGAAAGGATTGTCTAATAATTCATGTCTTTCTAACACACCAAAAAAAGGAACCTCTGGAGAGTGAAGTCTAAACACTATAAGTTTAGACTCGAAGTGAGGTCTGTATTTTCTAACTGTTGCAGTAAAAGGATGTAATCTTGCATTCTTCACTCAAGGCTTGATGTTTTGTGCCTCATACAGGAATTATTGGGTGAGTCTCATGGACTTTGTGGTATGCATTTTGGCAGTAGATCTAAGCCTTCTGATCACAGAAGCAATAAAAGGGTCACCCAATCCACCAGAACCTCACAAGTCATTTAGACTACTCACATGTGTAAAGCCAAGGTTTCAGTGTTCTGCTTTTTTCTTCCTCAGGCTCAGATCTGTCAGGACAGTGCTCTCAGTCTGCTCAAGAGCAGTGATCAGGCTTTCCAAAGCTGGCACAGCTTTTGTTCCCTTTTGTGTTTGAATGATACACAAGCCACAGCTAGCACAGAAGTGGTGAGCCAAAAGAACAAGAGGTTGTTTTTAACTGGGAGAGTAATGCTGACTCAGCAGGGCAAAAAACCTGGAATACATGGAAGTTGCACTAAACACTCATCAAATAGGTAGTAAAAAGCAAAATTTTCTTTATTCATCAATGCTTGCTTGCTCTTCTAGGATGCTTCATTTCTGATGTTCAAGAGAATTTGTCTTCAAAGATACTTAAGAATAAACTTTCCAACATCTAAGGAATGGAAAAAAACAGTGAATAATGAGGAAATATTTGTGTTGCTCCTCAAATCAAAGGGAAATTGGGAAGCATTAATAAAAAAGGCCCTCTGAGTAGCTGAATCTGTATTAATACCAGAGGGATGACAGGATGATTTAAAACATAGTTACAATTCATATTAAAGTGTTCAAAGGGGTAATCTCTATAATTGGAGGTGATTCTTCCAGAACTTTTGCATCCTTTTTGTTTGTATTTTTCAGGGTTGTAAGAATGTGATTATCTCTCACTTATCTCTGACAGCAGACCTAAAAGACTTGCCTGCAGAGAGCACGGTTTTTCATGAAAACTCATAACATTTTTAACTACCATGAAGCAAGTGAAAGAGGGGTGTTATTGGATCAGTGTAAGATATTGAAACTGATCATTTTTCAGCTGGAGTTTGTGGTCACTAGAACTGAATGCCTTCAGGCCTCTAGAAATTGCCATGGATGATTCTCATAGAGACTCTTACCATCTAACTGGGTCGACAGGTGGATTTTTTGGATATTCACTGCAGCTACAAATACAAGATAGAGGTCATAAATCCTAATAAACAAACCCAAGAAGCACACATATATTGAGTAACATTAAGATGAATTTACTTTCTTTTACTGATCTCAGAAAAAAGCTGAAAAATTCTAATCACTCCACTTGTTTCTTTGAAACAAAGAATAAGTTTGGGAAGGTAGCGGGACAGTAATCCTACTAGATTGGTCAGTCATGATGAAGAGCTTCAGCCTACTGGATTCCAAGCCATGGATGGTAACTTCACTGCAAGAAAACCACAAAGCAGGTAATGTATCTACAAAATCTTTTGTTCTACAAAACTGATGTTGGAGTGACTTCTTAACTAAAGGTCCTAGGAGACAAAAGTTTGCTACACATTAGAATTCACCTTCCCCACAGTCAAAAAGCAGTCATACAGCTATGATTCCCAGACTTTCCATCCCGTCTCCTCCCTCCTGCCCTCCCTTTTTATCATATAGCAATGGGTTTCATGTTTCAGATCTGAATGTTAATGAATTATTAAAAATGTAATTATGAGTACATATTTACACTGCAAAGTTTAAGTGTGAGCTGTTTACTTTTCACAAATATGATTAGTTTAGCAAAAAAAAACAGCTCAATTTTTTCTGTGTCTTCAGAGGAATTTTTTTCTTATGACTCTTTGTAAATCTTATAAACAAAAGTAAAAATTGATTAATCTATCCTCTAGATCATCTCAAATTATTGATTTGGAACAGATGATAAGAAAAAATAATGGAAAGCATTTCACCCTACTTGGTTTTCTTGATGTTTCAGAGGTGGCAACTCTGATTCAGCTTAATTCTTTTTTCACTCACGCTTGAAGCAGTCTTTACACTGTAGATTATCTATGCATAGTACACCATTCCAAAATGTCACTTAATTTCCAGAGTGTTTAATTTCCAATTTTGTGAGGGTTTTCATAGTTTTAGTGTCTATCTGTATAATATATATATAAACCTGGAACTCAGATTTTAGGGAGAATTAAACACTTAACTTCTATATATTCCCTTGAAAATCAGTCTCTCACACTTTCACCCTTCCCTCATCCTTTTAAAATTCATATTACCAACTATATAAATCTTCAAATTTAATTCTTGCTTCAAGCCTGAATTTTGGCCTTAATGATATATTTTGAGATTGACTGCTGCAAGTGGACCAGACATTATACACAATCTTTTATGTCTTTATCTCTTCTTTAAAACACTCAAAACAATTAAAGACCTTTAAAGCTGAAAACTTTAATATTATTTTACAGATTATTTTTTCTTCAGAAGCAGAGAAGCAATTTTTTATTTATTTTTTTTAAATGTATATATACTCTACCAGAAATTTGTGCTTCAGAAACTGCTCATGCGAAGAAATAGCATCAGTCATACACACAGTTCAATTAAATGCATCTTCCTATCAGGGCTATTTTATACTTCCTCAACAGGAATATTATTTTATATTCCTGTTACCAGGGTTTTTTTTCTGTAAAATCAATGCTCTTGAGTGACTCAGATGTCACAAAAACCTGTCAATGGCACAAATAATTAAATTTCTTACTTCAGTAATTATTTTTTAAAATATTTTTAGACTATTTGTATCTGAAACCTCAAGATATTTGTCAAGTCATGCTGGCAAAGTCTTTTGTAGAGAGCATTTTCAGGTTTATCTTAGCCAACAGTGATCCCTTTTGGAGTATTTTGCAGAGAGGAACATCTACAGGTCTCATTTTAGCTAACAATAATCCTCTTGGGTCTGAAGCCCAGAGTGTAGCAGTCTTTATTACAGCTGCTTCAGCCCCCAGAAACATCTCACAAGAAGTCAAGAAATCATGAGTTTCTTCAGAGCTGACAAACACTAAATTTTGAAGGCACTGAATTGTCAGGACAGTTCCTCTTTTCCTCATTTATGATGTATGTCTACACAAGATGCATAAAAGCTTCTGCTTCAGATGTTTGTTGACAGGTATGTGAAATGACAAACACAAGTATTTGATTTTATAGGCATATGAAAAATTTTGAGAAAGAAAAAGATAATAAAGGGGACAAGGAATATCAATCCCCAAAATTAAAATACATGATAGGAGATGAACAGACACAAGCCACAGTTTTACATACTTCTTAGGTAAAAACCACTGAGATCAAACCATTGTAACATCAAATTCTTACACATGGCTCACTCCATTTTACGTTTATTGTTTTCAAAAAAAAAAGTGTCTCAGTCTCAAATTTTAGTGATGTGTTTTAATTCTGTATTTGTACAAGAAAATGCATTCCTGAATGAATTTAGGAGATTGATTCACTAGATTTTGGAAAGTACAGATTACTTACTTTTCTCAGGCACCAAAATGGTGTGTGACCACAGAGGTAACATTCTCCCATATATTGTTATTTGGTAATATTTCTGGTTTTTACACAGTAGGTGAAAACATGTAGCCAGATTCCTGTCTTTTCTCCTTTTTGGTCTCATAAGCCCATTTATTTGGTAAAATGGGTGTTCATAGTAAGGAAGAATTTTGTAAAAGTTTTTCAAGCATTTATTTCTAGTTGCTAGCTCAATTGAGTTTCTGAAATTAAAATGTGGACTTTTTGTATCTCTGTGTACTCCTCCTTCAGGTCTGTGGTAGCTGCATGTGACACAATTTAGAAAACAGATGGGACACAATTTAGAAAACAGATGTGTGTTAATGATGCATATCTGGTTTGGGACTCAGATGGACCTTTGAATGTTCTGCAGTAGGTGTAAAGTATAGGATTGTGGTCTTCCTAACATTTGGAAAATTATTCTGTAAAAAAAGGCTAAAAAAATTAGTTTTTTCTTAGAAACACCTTGTTCTGTGTTTATTATCCTGGAAAGCTGCTGAGTAGCACAAACAATCCTGCTGAGTTTTGTGCTTACCAGAAATGATTGGAAAAGGACTGGGATGGTCCATTTAGGTTGTAAATGAGAAAAAGAAAGTTGCCTAATTCTAATAAAAGTTCAGCTGTGAAAAAGACAATTTGCAAAGAGCACAGGGATTATGTTATACTTAGGTAGGTACTCACTGTTGCAGGGAGCAGACTGAAGTCTTCCAAGTATGCTGCTTCATTGGCTACAGAGTCATTTCCCCATTCTCCTTGGTTCAATGATTATTTAAATATTTTCTTGAAAGTAGAAGAATTTCAGTGGAAGTGACACTTCTCAGTAAGTGTAAAAGCTTATATCTGCTAATGTTCTGACCTAGTTGAGCATTTAAGAAGCAGCAGTATTGCTGTCTTTTTATAGGCTATGTGTAGCTTAGGTGTCTAACTCCAGTAAAGACATGGCTATAAGTAATAACTGGTAGAAAGTGTCTCAGAGGTTGAGAAAGTGAGGCAAAGAATGGTTATTTTTCTTAGAATTTTGTGCTAAGGAACTATTCCTGTGACTTCCTGGCTTGTAGAAATCCATTTTTTTTTGGAAGTGGATGGGGGGGTTTGTTGTTTTGGTTTGGTTCGGTTTGGGTTTTTTAGTTAAGACACTGCATGCATTATATGGGGATCCTGGAGGTTCACCTTGGAAGTGTGAATACCTTGGCAGGGTGGCAGGTGAGAAACAGGATGTGAAAGTTGCTGATATTCTAGTTTGACATGACAGGAGAGAATCCCTTCTGAACCTGAAATGTCCTTCCACAAGTGCATAATGCACACATAAGCATATCATAAATTGTACAAGCTGAAGAAAATGTAAACACTGTAAGGAATGGTGACACAGACTTTCATCAGAACCTAATGCAATTAAAGATCTGGCCACAGTATTGTGCACATGGTTAATGAATCAGTTAAAAACTGTAGGAGCCTATTCTTCTCTCAAGGCAAAGGTGCAATTTCTGCTGACTCTAAATGATTTTTCAAATCATAAGTCATTTACATATCTAAAGTAAGGCAGACATAATGTAAAAAATTAAGTAGGACTCTTTAAAGGCAGTCCATTCTTTTCCTTTTTCTATTTCTTTTTTCATAAAAGTGCTAAGTATCTTCCATCTTACTGTGTATGAATGGTATTTAACAGCAATGGAAATTCATTTGCGTCAGGAAAGATACCTAGTGTTTACTCTGTGTGTCATATTATACACGAGCTTTCTTTTTCCATTAATGTTTGTGTTGTGTCTCCATCAAGGACTTGCAATAGACAAGAGAAAGTGGCTGGCACTGAAAAAGGGTCAGAGTGTTGTAGTCAGGAGATAACTAAATAATCATAGTGGATATTCAACATGAATTGAGCACTTTTTAAAAATCTTCTTTGAGAACATACTTCACTAATTTTTGTTGATGTAGCAATTTACACTTGTAAAAAAGGAGGACAAGTTTAAGGTATAAGTTATTTCCAGAGTAAGCTGTTTTCTGGCACTTCTATATGTCTAGAAGTATCTTCAGACTATAAGTAGGTGGACATTCAGATCATCTGTTATCTGGAACCTAGACGTGTGACATATGTTCTTCTCTAGAAATCCTATTTAAAGATTGTGGGCTCTTTCCTACATCTTCTAAATCACTGTTACATCCTGGTTGCTGACTGTACAATAATAGTGTTTTTAATAAAGGGAAGAATTTTTGTACCACAGATGCTTTTGGTCACCTGTGAATATAACAGCATATACACTGGACAACCTTTCTTCAAAATTTATGAGAATTAAAACTCCCCACCACAAATGTGCATGAATAAAACTTAACAAGAAGGCATATGTTTGAACCCGAAATTCAGTATTAAATAAATATACGTACGCTATGTTTTACCATGTTCTAAGTCCAGTGTTCAGAGTTATCTGCTGCACTCCCGGGTTCTCTTCATGCTGAACATGCTGCTTGATCTATCTTACTGCACATAACACACAAGTTACTGCTTCTAGACTTGTACTTAGTGGTCCCACATCAAAATGAACCATGTAGGAGATGCAAGACAGTTTTTAAAATATTGCAATCTCTTCAGAAAATCAGATAATAGCTCTCTGATTCATTATTTATGAAAGTTTGCATTCAGGACAGTTGACGAAATAACAGGCAAATGTTCTCTCCCTGTGCTGTTTATTGTTCAGCATCTCATTCATTTCTGTCCTGCCGTCTGTCTAAGCATATGTTTAAATGTCTTTCTGACTATATGTACCTTGCTGAATGAAAACTTAAATGCATGTCTCTTATAAGTGTAATAATCTGCCTAATTATGTGTTTTGTGTAGATTAGACTATATGTGTTTAAACAGTGCACACTAAATTTTCTTGGAAAATCATCCTTGCATCAGCATGAATACAACTAGGTCAAGACAGAGTTGGTCTGGAGAAAGGACATGATGGCAACTGAAGCATAATAAAAACAACTTGGATGGATGTTATAATGGACAAAAAGGGGTTTATCTTATTCCTCTTAAAAGAAAAGGATCAGGATTTTGGCATAGCTTATTCATGAAGCACTGTAGTCAAAGTCAATGTTCTTTTTATGGATCTGAAAGATAGGCAGATATTGCAGGTGTTCAGAATTTTCAAGGAAGATAGTAACAAGAAATGTTTCACAGAAGGGAGGAGTCGGACAATTACCTTAGCTATATTCAAACAGATATCCATGAGGAAAACTTATGACTAAAGTCTGGACATCTTTTCTGGACAAGAAAAAAAGAAGACTGGAGCTCTGGGGATTAAATCATATAGAAAGAGAAGATAACTTTATGTCAATAAGTGACACAAATCCAGACTGGATAAACAACAGACCATGTAGCTAGCTGACCTTTGCCAACAGCTAAACTCCCACCCTGCCTTTAGGTCACTTGTCTATCCCAGGAGACGGGAAAGAAATAAGAAATGAAGGAAAGTAAAAGGAATTGTTGAGACAATGACATTTTAATAAAGAAAGCAAAAATTGCATGTGGAAGTGAAGCAAAATAAGGAATTGATTCACTACTCACCATCAGCAGGCAGATCTCCATCTGCTTTCTGGGAATGCGGGCCTCAGCACATCTGATTGGGAAGACAAATTCTACAACCATGCAAGTCCCTTCCTTTCTCCATCTTTCCCCCAGTGATTGCTGCTGAGCACAATATCAAATGGTGTGGAATATCCCTTTGGTCAGTAGGGGTCAGTTGTCCTGATTGTTCCATCCCAACTTCTTGCCCACCCCTTTCTCACTTAGGTGAGGCAGAGCTGGTGGACAGGGAAACAGGAGGCGTCACTGCTGTGCCAGCATTGCTCAGAGGGGTGCTGCCAGCCAGCTGCGTTATCAGCCATTAATGCAGGGCACAGACCCACACAGGCTGCTATGGAGAAAGTGGGATTCAGAACTTCATCCCAGCATGAGGCTCTCTTCTGCACAGGCAGGAAGGAGATGATGACCATTTGTGCCTACCAGCAGAATTAGAGAGAAGGTAGGAGTACACAGCAGCAGCAGCCAGGGCAGAATATCCAGCAGCTGTCAAGAGAAAGGAACAGGCTGAATTAGGAAAGGAAAAAGAATGGGAACTAAATGCAGGTCAGGACTACTGCAGTGAGTATGCAGAGGCTTTGCTAGAAAGCTTTATGTAGACAGTTTTATTTGAGTCCAATTAAAGAATCTAGTAAATAAAGCACAAAACTGACACAGGTGGAAATTGTAAAGGATGTATTCAACCATTTTAGTGCTAATAGGGATAGGAATAACTACACTGGTGTTTTTGTTGTTTCTAAACACAAGAAAAACAAGGAAAGACACAGAGATGGAGACACACACAGGCAAAGGATAAAACATGCTGTCAGTTTAACTACGTTTGTATGCTATTGTTTCCAACTAGCCTGAGAGGAGGGTATAGACCTTTAGTGTCCAGTTCAGAACAAACATACAAAATAACTTTTTTTCTTACAATGAAAGCAGTCCTCAAATTCTTAATGTTTAATTTTCCGGTTCTGAACTATAATTTATTCAATGTTTCCTACATGATTCTTTTTGTTCTCTCATATACATTGTTTCTGACTTGAGATAAAATCTGTTTATCCAACTTATTTAACTGCTAAAAGATCCGAAGTTTTATAAAACATGTTAATTGCATTCACTTTCAAAATAATCTGCATTAGCTACTGTCTACTTAATTGTAGCAAATCTAAACCAATTTAGGGAGAGTTTTCTTCAGTCTTTAATGCTCAAATAGCCACCACAAGTGCATTATGAATGTAAATACTGTATTGTCTTCATGAGGGGTTGGATAAAAACTTTAATTTCTTTACTATGGTATGTAATTTCTGTTAAAAGTTTATACACATACTAAATTTTTAGAGCATTTTTAAAAAAAAAAATATTGTGATATATGATTACTTGCTAAGGAAATACTGCCAATAGGAATGTAAAATATTATGTTTCAAGCCTTACATATTATGCCAATAAATTTTTTGGAATATAATATTCTTATTAATTTGGAAAGGATATGTCTACAAACAAGTTTATGTTTTTCATGCTGAATTCAAAGAAGAAACCCTCAATTATCTTGAACCCTTACATCTAAGATACAAGTACATACACCTTCAGCAAAATCTGAAAATACCTAAATATTACAGGATTGACTACGAGCAGTGTAAGATTTTTATTTCTTCTGAATATGTCTGTATATTCATAAAGCTTACATTAGGGCCTAAACTAATTGGATTTTCCCCCTTTTTCAATCATCTTTAAAAAGCCATACCAAATTCTCATTTCAGGCTACTATAATTTACTAACTTTATAATCTAGTGGGATAAATGAGGAAGGGCATGTGATTCCTGTGATCTATGGTAGTTTAAACTGTTCAGGAGAAAACGAGGTCTCTGGAATCATTAAATTAAAACTGATTTGAGCTGCTAGAAGAATCATTTTATATGTCCTTATGAGGTAGTGCAAAACTGGAATCTTTCTTAATGAGAAGATGTAAATGTGTGGGTATTTGCAACATATAGAAACTGTGATTTTCCAACTGATAGATGACTCTCAATAAAACCTGTTTGAAATGTTGATTAACTATCCTTGAAGTTAGTTAAGGAGGAATGGGGATTGGACAGTGGAGATAATATGAAGGTATGATAATAAAGAATGCTGCTTAGTAGGTCTGAACAAATGAGAACATCTAAAATATCAGTATTCCCCAAGACAGAGGAATGATTTTTATTGGTAGAAAACATAAACAGCAAATCAAAGTCAAACATTTTCATTATTGAGGACTAGAATAGTGGGGATGTATGGCATAAATGATCTCAATTGGCAGAGTCAGCTTGAACAGTCTTACTATCATATACTTGCATGTATAATTACGAATGTGACACTGAAATGCATTTAACACATTGCACAGACTGAGCCAATTTTTACAATGCATCAGAATATAAAATCAGAGCATGCTGTTTAGAAACAAAACAATCTGGACAGTGGAATATATTTATATGGGGATTATATAGTTACTGGATATATCTCAGTCTCGCTTTTAGCTCCCTGCCTGATGGTATTCTGCTTCATAGTCTTTGTGAGATTTTTAGGCATTGTAATATATATATGTCATTGGGTTTATGAATATGGGCATATCAAGATACTTGAAGGGTTTTTGGCACATACATAGAAAATTACTGATTTTTTTTCTACAAAAGTTAATCTTACAGAGTATTTATGTCTGATTGGTCTATTTTGGTGAAGGGAAATTTCTTTTTAAGGAGAATGAATGCTGCACTTTCATGACATTGCTTTAAAAATCCTTTTCAATTTCATTCAGACAAGAAGAATAAAATTACTGACAAAGTTTTTAAAGATGGTTTACATAGAGATTTCAGTTTATTTAGATCCTGGTGAAAATTGCAAAAAGGCCATATCCAAGTTTTTGCCTTAATCTGGTGTATTGTGCACTTTAAATCTTCCAGCACACGGTACATCATACAGTGCAGAGAATTCCATAAGCAGCACCAGGGGGTACAACAAGGGATAAGCCATTAAACCCAGAGAACTTCCAATGTATAAAATTGTTGATGTTGTACTGTATATTTGCTTCATGTTCCAACTTTGTGCTTCTACATGTGGTGTAGCTCAAGGGAATCTACAGCTTCCTCAGAAACATGGAGTAACACTGCAACATTTTTAAGTACAAATTATGACTTCTGCACTGGTCTTAAAGAGGAAACAGAGTCATAAGCTGTCTTTCATTTTATATCACTGGCCTGATTATTCTTATTTCTCTACAGGAAAATGTATTAACTAAAGCAGGAGGAGAGCACTGTGCATAGTTTCGTGGTTAGAGCATCTGCAAACAAAATGTGTGAGACGGGTGCTGTTTGGCCCAAGAAAAGAATGAAACCCATTCTTCCAATACTTGGATGAGAATACCACACATAAAGTAATATAATTTCCAGCACACTCGATCAGCAGTATAATGAGCAATGTCCTGACAGCTACTGTGCACCCTGTGAATGTGTGTTAGTGCTGCATAGAGCAGCACACTTGCACATTCCCAGGGTGTCCTGATTTTCACAGCTGTTCAATAGCTCTGAAATGCAAGCCTCTACTTTTGTGTTTAGCAAAGACTGAGAATTTCAACTTTGAGAAACTATTTATTTCCAAATTATAACTGAGGACTGGCTTGTATACAATTTTATAGAAATACACATGCATTGCAAATTTAAATAGACGCTTGATTTTTACTAGGCTTCCAGAATGTAGCTTGTCAACAAGTTCATCCTCCCATACATCTTGTGTGGTAAGTATGTTAGCTAGTAGATATAATTTTTATCCTCTCTTATAAGCAGAGAAACTGACAGGAGAAAATGAAGTCATTGTTGTCTTTATTTTTGGGGGTGTCCTGACAACAGAAAGCATACTAGGTTTATGTAAGAATATTGGATGCACAGCTTATGAAAGAATAAGCCTACCTGAAAATTGTCAAGAGCTACCCACTTTCAATCATTCCTTCTTTCTTAAGTATGTAAAAATGACAGATAAAAAATCCTTCCTACACAGTATTAAAGGGCAATATGGTACTAAAAAAATAAGACAAAATTTATTCAGTTTTGTCATTTTTGCTTTAACCAGTATAGTTCCTGAAGGACAGAATAATTATACCCATAAGACTCTCAGAGAATAGAAGTGCTGGAAATGTGCAGTAGTGGAATCAAATCAATAACTCTGTGACTACTTTGAGCTCATTTTAAATATTACTCTCTGCTCTCCCTAGGTTTGAGCTATTGATTTAGAAATTTCTGTCAAGCCTTATTTTCTGCATAATTATATCCAATACTTGTTTCTGATGTTTGCTTTCTTGTTTTTTATATTGAAAGTAGAAAATATAACTCTTGGATGAATACATAATTTAATATGAAAAGGCTAAAGTTTGATGCTTAGCTTTCCTGCTTTTTCCAGGTAATTCTTGTTTTCATAAACATGAATGTAATTTGGAAGGCTATATGAGGTATCATAAATTAACTGTAATCTTTTCAAAGAAGAGTAGGTGAGGTACAAATACCTTTGGATAAGTGAAGAACTTAATATAAGTATTTGCAGTGGACCATCAACCAAATGTTTTCTTAAAGATTTTCTTTCTATTTTATCTAAAAGATTGCATTGAAATGTAAGCAGAAATGAGTGATCAATTGTGCTAGCTTGAGGCTCATTCTCTGAGGTGCTGAGTATCCTTCATTTTCATGGAAGGGAGCTGAGACAGCTTAGCATTTCACAGATATTTGCACTGAGTGTTTAGATAAATACCTTTCTTAAGAAACAGATATATTTGCAGAATTTTATCTCTACCAGAGATTTGCTCAGCCATAGAGATATAGCTTGAAATCTGAAAAAATTTAGTTAAATCTGCTAAAAGCATTAAAATATACATAGAGATTTACATTCCCCACCCCATTGCTCCCTGCCCCTGACTTCCCTTGGAATATGGAACAGCACAATTTTCTTCTATGGTTAAATGTTCCTATTAAGTGCCTAAAGTGCATTGAGTGATAGGAAATTATGGTTTGCATTTATTCAGAATAAACTCCAATCTACCAAATGTTAACTCTGAAAAAAAATAAGAGAAACATAAACATTACATAAATACTCGTATGAACACATTTAGATGGTATATACTTCCATTACTAATTACTACTGGACTAAAACATGGATGTTGCATGACCTATGAATGCAAAGAGAGTAGTTTTGTGAGTGGTATGTGTTTTTCTAATGTTGGGGCGGGGGGGCGGGGACTGTCATTTGCTGTGGCTTTCATTGTTGCAATCCAAAAAGTGAAAGCCGTGGTAAGAAAAGCACCTTTTTCAGGGGGATTCTCTCTCTCTGTGAATACAACATTAGCTGCTGAGTCTTGAAGTTCTACACAGTCACAGCATGGATTATATGAATGAAGGAGCAAATCATGGAATCATCTAGGTTGGAAAACAACCTTGAGATCATCAAGTCCAACTGTAAACCTACCACTGTCAAGTCCAACAAGTATAAACCATGTCCATAAGCACCATGTCTACATGTCTTTTAAATTCCTCCAGGGATGGTGACTCAACCACCTCCCTGGAAAACCTATTCCAATGCTTAACAATCCTTTTGGTGAAGAAATTCTTTCCTAATATCCAGTTTAAACTCTCCCTGGCTCAGCTTGAGGCTGTTTCCTTTTCTACTGTCACTTGTTACTTGGGAAAGGAGACACACCTCTCTACAACCTCCAAAACATCCACAGCCTTTCCCTCATCCACTAGGCAGGTCACCTTGTCATAGAAGGAGACCGGGTTGGTCAGACAGGACCTGCCTTTTCTAAACCCATCCTGGCTGGCCTGACCTCCAGGCTGTCCTGCACATGGCACATGATGGCATTCAGGATGATCTGCTCCATGATCCTTCTCAGCACCAAGGTCAGACTGACTGACCTGGAGTTCCCCAGATCTCCCTTCTGGCCCTTCTCATAGGTGAACACGAATGATGATAATGATCTTTAATATTCTAAAGGTTCTTTTTAAACCTTTGAAACACAAAATGTTCTGCATACTTCACTGACTTACAAATTGTGTACCTGCTCTTTCTGTCCTTGAGAAAGAGCTTTTATTTTCCACTGCAATAGCCATTCTGTTTTAATTCTTGATGAGTCATAATCTACTGATTTTTCATGTTTTAGACAATATGTAACAATGTGTATATATCTTTATGTATAAATAAATAAATTACCTGTATCACTGGTTATGTATTTAATGCTTGTAAGGAACCATGGTCATTTGGAACCTAATACATGGCAACAGACACAAGAGTTTTTAAAATGCTTTAAAAAATGGCAGATATATTTAAAGTCACGTGGAATATATGCACAAATGTCTGTAGGTGTCAGAAAGGTGATGCATCACATAATTGTGGAGTTTGCTATGTTACTAACATGCAGGCAGTGGATATATGTTTATGTCATAAAAGATGGTAAAGTGTGTTGTTAAATTCACACAGACAACTGAAAGCTAAATAAGAATGTTTTAGCACCATGTAAATTTAATTGGATGGAATTGGACCAAAGGGTCATAGATGTTTATGAAATCCTGTTACCATTCAATGCAGAAAATGAGGTCAAGGTTCAAGCAAAACAAGGAGGAAAACAAAATTCCTTATCTTATGGTAGGCTAATAAACCCTGTATAGAAGCTCTGAACTGCAAAACAGACTAAATTTAGGCTCACTGCTTGTTTTTTTTTTTCTAGAAATGACTGTTGCATGGTCTGTTTAGGTCCTTTTTATTCTCTGGTTGTTCTCCCCCCAGGAAAGGAACTTACAGAGAAAAGGAAACAGACGAGGAGGCAGAGTGGAGAGGACAAGAGGAGGACTATCCCAGGTGTATCAAATTGCATTCAACAGAGGTCATGATTGAACACCAGCTACCCTCACTCTGATAGGAGGCGGATAACCTCTCCCTTATTTAAGAGACATTACTCATTTTATTCATTTTCTGATGAATAAAGCGAAGAGTGAATCCACTGAGCACATCTTCGCAGAGCAGTAGCATAACTGCTGAGAATATAGCACAACTCTGTAAGAGGTAAGTTTTGCTTTACTGTCAAGTTAAACTTAAAGAAACATGATACTAAAACAATGTTAATATCAGAGCTTTGAAAGAGTTAAATATGCACTCAGCTGTTAAAAATATTATACTGAAATTTAGTACTTTATATATATATATATATAAGAAACAAAGCAGAGAAAGAATGCTTAAAAACCAAAAGCAATTATTATCACTTCCTTCAAAATGGAGATGATTTTTGTTTTTAATTGGGGGAAAAAAAAATCAATAAACCAGAGTGTACTTTACAAACAATAATGCAAATCAGTTCATTCTGATATGAACTCAGTGCCTTACCAGAAGTACCTGGAAATTTTTATTGATGGGGAAGACTTTGTGCAGGGGACTTGGCTATATTGCAGTGCTAATCTGTTCTCAGCTGTCAGTGAGATTTCAGAATGCAGCCTTGGAACTTCTGGTGGAGTTGGAAAAAGCTGTGAGTTTCTTCTTGTCTAGGTGAGGGATTTGGGGAAAGAACAAATTTTAAAAGTTTTCCTATAAAATCTGAGTAGCACAACAATCAAATCTTGCCACTGACATAATCCTGGAGAGCCACAATTAGTCGAAGAACTGGGAAGAGGTTAAAGAAATTTTATAAGTTGTCATTTGCCTAAAGGCTGAAAATGCAATAATCTTAGCAATATTCTGGTGTAGATTGTAGGAATAAGATTCTTCAAAAATATAAATTATTAAAAATGAGATAATTTAGAAATATAGAATATGTGATGACCAATACAAAGCAGCCAAAAAAAAAAAAAAAATTCCAATTTCATCAGCCATCATCCATTTAGATCTCTTGTTTTCCATTTTTCCATCTTGGTACTAGTTTATCCAACAATTCTGTGAATTTCCAATATATCCTTTAGTAAGGAAAACCATTAATGGTTTGCTTGGGGGAGGGGTTATGTGGTTTTGGGTTGTTTTTTATTTTTAAAGTTGTTTCTTATTCTAATACGAAATGTATTTAGTCTGCAAGCACTCCTCCTTCAAGTCATGGAAATAGCAAAATATTTTCAATAGCTGCTTGTTACCAATTATGAAAAAGAAATAACCCATTGTCTGTTCATGTAGTTTTGAGTCAGAAATGAAACTGCATTAAAAACATGAATTACTGTCAAATGTTTGAAAATTGTCAATGAATCACCATATGAAGCTGTTAATGGTATTTCTGACTTTGTCAATGACACCCTTTGTATTGGAAGGAGGAAGGAAAAGGAATGTTTCCACCCACCTAAATGTCCAGCTCACATCTAGTACAACAGAATAGAGCACAGTACATATAATTATGACTCTCATGGTCACTTAACTAACATTCTCAAACACCTTTCATCTGTCTGAAAGTTATTTCACAATATCCAAAAATTTTTTTTAATATAGCTTTAACTAAATCAACCTGGCTGTGCATGAGTTACACTTAATTATATGCTTGAGCATAAAATTCCTTAATTGAAGGCTACTTTATTAAAAAGGATATGGCAAATTCTTTCTTATTAAATTAGTATTTAAGACTGTAGCACTAAACAAAGTAAATCAGTCTTTTCCAGTGTTAAATGCATTAATTGAATGATGGACTTTTTTTTATGGAATAATAATAATAAAAAAGTATTTTTTTCCAGAACATTTTGTTTTATTCAGGGATTAAATTTTGATAAAGATTGGATAATGTGAGTTATTTGCATAAAGAACTGTTTAATCAGTTAATGTAATATGTAAATCCCTGGAAGTGTTCAGGGCCAGATTGGATGGAGTTCTGAGCAACCTGGTCTAGTGAAAGATGTCCCTGCCCATGGCAAGAGGTTTGGAACTGAATGTTCTTTAAAGTCCCTTCCAACTCAAACCATTCAACAATTCTATAATTCTTTGGAAGTTCTGTGCTGTGTTAAGGTCCAATGCAGGCTGTTTCGGTTTTTCAGAGTTCAAAGAATATATTGCATTGCTTTCTACCTTAAAACCATGGAAATACTGCAAAAATATATATTTTTGTAGGTAATCAGATATGGAAAAGTTATAGAGAATTAGCATGTTTAGTTTTTCATTTACCTGAATTTCATATTAGGTTCACTTAAGTGATAAAGAAAATAACCCAACTTTTTATTAAAATGTTGCAATTGACTTGATATATAATCAGTCATAAAAATTAAATTGAATTATGTTTGAATGTTTGAGGATACTTGACAGAAATATCATTATATGGTTTCAAGAGGCATTTCTCTGCAACAAAACTTAAAGTAAACCATATCTGGTTTTTCATTAGGCCTTTCCCTCTCCGCATTGAAGTGAGGGAGTCTTAATTCTAATGACGGAGCATAGAACCAGAACTGAATCTGGAGTAGAATAGCAGTTTTCTGACTTTCTTGGGGCATCTTTGCAAATTTTAATCTTCTCTTTTGTGTTAGTTAGTTTTTTTATTCTCGAAATTAAGACTGCATATTAATAGATCGTACCTTTTGATTTGACTTTACAAAATTTTGAAGTAATTTTCATTCAATTCTTTTACTGTATCTTCCTGGTTTCTACTGGTTTCCACTGGTTATCTTCCTTGCATTTCCCAAACTGTAGTAAAATACTGCTAGTTTTGATTAATTGTGTATTAATTTTCCTAGATTCCTGTCTGACGGTGTTAGTATCTCCCTGTTCACCTAATGAACTTCATTCAAGTGTGATAAAATATTTGCTCAAGGTTAGGTGGATAAAGAATATTGATCTTATAAATTGTTCTTCCCAATCTGAAGTATAATGTTAGTGGCAAACTTCCCAGTTTTTACTTTGAAATTTAAAAGAAGGTTTGATTCAAGATAAATAAAAAGACTCTGCTGTAAATATTGCAGCCACCTAATTGCAAAAGTGCTCTGCCTCTTTAGTGCTTGAAACAGACTAAGAACCAACATCAGCGTGAGTCAATGAGCTGTTGACAAGACCAGGAGGTCCCATTTATATTTCAGGTTTCCTGAACAGCCACAGTATTGTTACTTGGTGGGGTGGGGAAGAATTAATGTCACTGTAACATGGGGAGTCATGTAAGGGTTTGTATTTGATTTTGCTTTTTACAGCTCTGAACCAGATTTTCTCTGGCTTAACCTAAAGCACAGTCCAGACAAAATCATCCTGAGGGCATTTGCTGATGGCACCTTGAAATACAGTGGTGGTTTTACTGCCTGCTCTCTGCTGCATCTCTGGTCTGTCATCTGTGCTGCTGTGCACTAATGAAATGCCACTGAGGCTGCAGTGGAGCACAGCCACTCCTTTGCTGCCAGAGCACCAGAACTGAAATTTTTTTGTTGGTTTTTTTTTAGCATGCAGTGTCATAGCTGAAAAGTCTGCACTTTTACTTTGTGAGTTTTTAATGTTATTGGAGCATTCACACAAAACTTACAGTCATCTTCAGCACCCAGAATATCCTCAGTGCTGCAGCCATACCAATGCCTTACAAACACAAATGCAGACTGTAACTATCTGCATCTAAGGTGCTGATAAACCTTCAGACAGAGAGAGGTTGTGTCTTTGTTATGCATGTACAGCTGCTGTAACAAGCACATCTTGGACCCTGAGAGGTATTTTTGCCCATTACAGTACTATATGTAGTTAACAGCTACGGGCTGCATTTGCCAATGTGTAAGTGCTGATCACAGAATGCAGTTCTGTTCTGCTCTGTTCCATTTCTGTTCGTACAGCATCCAGGAGAAAAAATGAGTATATGAGTCAATTTAAATAATCTGGGTTTTTTCTGCTATTATATACATAAAATATAATGAAAAATCATTCATTTTTACCTCATCCACATATGCTAATAATTTTAATAAGGTTGTTTTTTAGAGGTTTTTTTTACATGCAGCATATAATTTGTGAATTTTAGGATTCCTTAAAAATTTATACTGTTCCTGCCTCAATGTAAGTGTTTTACTTTCTGAACAATCAAGCAGTATTTTGCACAGGTAGAAATGCTGGTGCAAGTTCCAAGCAACATAAAAATCAGACCTTAAATACACATTTTGAGCCTTCATTTTCTTTGTGCCCCTTAAACATGAGTCACTCTTGGCAGGAACAGCCAGACCTTCACGTGCACACAAATGGTATTCTGTTTTGACTGGCTATGCTTCAGTAAATGATTTATATATTAACAAAGAGTCAATGACAGACTGATTTTGGATCTGGAGCCCTGGACTGAATCCACTGCAGGCTCTGGCACTGATGATTCTTGATTGCTAGTGTTCACAATGGCAGCATTGGCAGGATACTAAACAAAAACTTATTTCTGTCTTCTGAATTACTGTCTTCAATAGCTCATGATTTCTTCTTCAGTTGATCCCTAAATGTAGCAGATAATAAGACAGAAACTGGGGACAAGTCTAAGCCAAATTATCTGAAAAATCTTTCTGTACACTTACTAAAGAGTCAAAAGTGTGAGACTTACTATTGCTCTTTGAAACAACACAAGACCAATGCAATGCTTACATTCCAATTATATTTTAATTTAGGTTTGTAACTGAGTTAAAATAAGTAGTTCACAGGCCTTATGCTGCTATCTACACAAACATGAATTTTACTTTGAGGTAGATGATTCTTTGGAAAATAAGGTCTGTGTTTGGGACCACATAAATATCATTGTAGAAGGGCATTTGTGATTGCATTTTGTGTTGCATAATATGCTTCATTGATATTATTGAGAATTAGAAGACTTTCATGGCATCTTTGATAGCAGCTGCAATTCATTATTAATGTTTTGCTGAAGTCTGATCTAAATCATGGATAGTCCATAAATATTCAGATTTTCTCTATGAGTTATATAGGCCATACATTGTGCATCTCAATGTTCAAACAGCAAGAATGACAAGAAATATCTGATAGTTCTGAAGATAATAATAATTTCTGATACCTCAAAAATTAGGTCTGTGGAAGTGTTTCAAAACATTAAACACTATATCACATACTTTTCAGTACACACTCCTAATAATGAAGCAACATGTGTTGTGGTACAAACCCAAGCATAAGAATCACAAAAACAGTAGACACTAAAATAAGGAAATACTAAAAATAATATTTTTTTCCTAAAATATTGTCTTTCTCTGGGATATAGGATTTAATGTTGGTTTGCAAGTCAATTGCTAATTCCACTGATGAACTTTTATATTGAGATTGCCTTTTTTCTTTTATGGAAGAAAGCAGAAGATGTATGGGTAGAATACTTATGCGGTGGCAAAGAAACCCATATTCTCCTCTCTCTGAAAGAATTTAGACTTCCAGCTTTCAAGAGTCATCTGTTGTTACAATTTTTAAGGAAATCTGAAGATTATTCAGGGTGGTACCCTCTGCATGTATTGTTTATGTTTTGTTATAACAAGTAGAACCCTTGGATAAGAGGTGTAAAGTCCCAAACAGCTGGTAAAAAGGAGCAAGCAATTACATTGAAACTTGGATTTCTCTTTTCAAGAACTCATGAGTCTTGTAAAATATAGAATTGTGCTGTGTGAATCAACACACACAAGTGACCAAGGGTGAATTAAAAAAAAAAAAAAAAAACACTGAAAGAGCAGAGTAATTTTATTTCATTATCTTACTGGCTGGAGGGTCCCAAAACTGGCTTTGCAATCCTGCAAAATAAAGACACAGTCACTGGCAAGCTTAGTTCAGTCCTAGACTGGGCAGCAGATCAGCTCTTTGCACCCTTTCATGAGTGATTTACCACTACATGTACAGTAGATGTTTAATCCAAAATTTAATTCCAACGCAAAGAAGCTTGGCAGCTGAGACACAAATTGCTTCACCCCTGAATCCTGATCTATGGTGAACAGGTAAATACTTCTGCCACAGACAGTACTCAAGCCTTTGGGAAGGCCTGTAAGAGCTAGCTCTGGACAAGAGGAATCATGAAAAGGTTATGAGAAAACAGGTCCAGAATTATTCTGCATCAGCCTAGAATGTCAGCTAAGAAATTTTAATGCTGAGAATGAATGAATGGCTGTACTGTGCAAAGGAAGATATTAATATCACCTAGATATTAAAACAGGATTCCTTCTGTGGAATTGGCAAAAAATAAAATATTATTTCCTTTAAGGAACTATTTGGGCATTTCAAAGCTGTTCTCTTAGGAGAATTTTTCCTATTTATTTTAAAGGGAGAAATGATGCAGAAAAGACAAATTTCTTGCCACATATTCCATCAGCTAGTGGCAGAGGCTCTAGTAATAGTGGTAAAGCCAAGTGGGTTTTTTGCAAGGTGGACATCTTAATACTAGAGGCTAAGATGCAACACCTACTCTTCACTAAGCATAAATGCCATAAAATTCAATCACCAAGATCTAGATTAAATTATCAAATGGAAATAACCAATATCTCAGGAAATATAAAATCATCCTTCTCATTATTTTTCATACCTTCTCCTCATGGAGGTGGTAGAATATTCAGGATGTGTAACTATCAGATATTTGTAACTAGTGTAAATATCTGTGGTTTTTGTCTCCTGTGTGGACAGCTGTGAAGTTTTATTAAATAATCTGTCTCTGCTGATTGGCATAGGTTATTTTTTAGGGTCACATCAACAGTGTGTTACTCAAAACCAGATTCTGTTTTTTGAAAATAGAACATTTTCCTTTTTTTTTTTTTTTTTATTTATTTTGTTATTCTGTCATTGGGAAGATAATTTTTCTTTGCCATTTTCTTTTCACTTCATCCTGTTGGTATTTCCAGATTCACATAATTTTTTATCACTAGCTTAGAAGACTTAAAACTGAAGCAAGCTTAGAATTAGTCTAGTAAATGTGGGTGAGAAGAAAGGAAAAGTGATGACATTGCCTGAAACAGAAGTATTTTCTAGTAAATCATTTTTATAACTTTTTATTCTAGCCAGCTCAATATTATAGCTGAGCCACCACTGAAATAATGAAAGCTCAATCATAAATTTGCAAAAGGAGTTCAGTGTTTCTAGGGTGAAAACTACTGCAATGTACCAAGACAAACAGACATCTGTCTTGATCTGAGGCTGAAGAAAGTAACAAAAATCTCACAATAAACAGCAAGAATTCTTGAGGTCCTAATTTTTTTTTTCTTCTCTAACAAGTATAGCAGAAAGAGCTAATAAAGTTCTGCAATTGTCACCCTTAGGAAAAATTTGAAAATTTCAGCTGTAGAAAGCAGAACTCTTCTGGTGGAATAGTCAGTCAATTTACATAAGGCTATTCACTCAGAACACTAAAGTCTGGACTTTGTTGGCATTTGACTGCAACGCCCACAAGAAAAATCAAGAAACTGCAGGAAGCAATGCCAATAATGTAGTCTGTGGGCTTGTTGAATAAGAGCCTGAGATAAAGCAAAAAAGTCTTCAGACTTTGTGTTCTACTCTGAATGCTACCAACTGGACCCTTTAAACAAAAGAAAAGGACTGGAGCCACTTGTGTTGCTGTTTATTGTGCTGTAGGAACAAAGCACAACCCCAACATCAAGCATCTCCCCTTAATGTTAAGAATTTCATAAACAAGCAGCAGAAGAAACAATAAAAGCTTACAGTCTTTGTGTCAAAAGGATTTGACAAGCAGAGGAAAAAGATCATTTAAGTATGTTTTGGAAGCAGAAGTAGCAATCTCGGGTTTTTCACCTTGACTATTTTTTTTCTTTTCTTTTCAACTTAGTAGTGAAGTGAGGATCTGAAAGCAAAGGAAGCTTTTAAAAGACTTTATATTTTTTATGGAGGGTTTTTCTTATTCTTTAAAGGTCATAGTGAAAGAATTCTGATGCTGCAAGCATCTGAATTCTCCCCCAAAGTTGTTTGTATATTCCTAAAAGGTAACAGATCTAGCCCCAGTGTTAAACACGGTTAAACTTTATGTCTTTGGTTGGTCACTGTGAATTTCTCCTTGCTTTTGTTTATTTTTTTTTTCCTAAAATGTGCTTTAATCCAATTAAAGAAATTACTGTTTTTCACCTTACATCTGCCTTTATTTCTATTGAGGGCAAATTTAAACTTGAATGTTTAGGAATTCTTCAGGCTGGCATGTATCAATGTAAAACAGAATGAGACTCTAAAACTGCCCCTTAAGGCCCAACCCCAATAATTTATAAACTTAATGGCAACAGAAATCTTTGGGAATTTTTACTGAGCAGTAGCTATTCATGACATGAAATCAAGAACCGTTCCTAAAATCAAGTACAGTATTAATATTTACTTTCCTTCTGTTCTCAAATGTCACCAGGTTTTGTTGTTTTGTTTTGCTTTGCTTTTTTTTTTTTAATATTAATATATAATTTTTGTTTCCTTTGTTTAATTTTAAAGAATAGCAAGAGAGGGGCTGAAATGGGTATCACTGAGGTGTTTTAATGTTATGGAAAAAGAGAAAAATTCTGTGTTTTTTGTTTCAGGCTCAGAGGTTATTTTTTCCAGATAATACAAAGCTAGAGCCATGATGTTAGTCAAAACAAAATACACAGCATCCCTTTAAAAATGTCTTCTTTAAAAAGGTCTAGTCCTTAGCTGAGTTGTGAATAGTTTAGTAACTTCCTTTTGCAACTCTTGTTCACACAACTTTTTAACAAGAACTTTTCAAGTGTTTGCCACTTACAGAAAACTTATTTGTGCAAGGTATCTCTGTAGGTATGGAAGATCAAGTTAAACTTGCAAGGGCTTACATGACTTAAAGCTGTGCAAACCTGAAAATTTATTAACTTACAAGCTTACATTATTTAACTTTATTATCTGATTTTCATGTAGCTGGCATCATAATTGGACCTATTTTTTTCTAGCTGTAATAAAGAACATAAAGAGGATCAAATTTTTTGGGGGGAAAAGCACCATATTTCAAATCAAATAGTAAAAAAATAGTTATTAGCATTTGGTAATGCAGCTCATGTGCCACACAGCAAAGTCTGATGGCTTTTGTGATGGCTGTGTGGTGCACCATGCAACTCTGCTCAGTTTTACATTCCTCTGCTTGGATTGGCTTTGTCTGGCACCGTGTATTCCTGTGGTTTGACTACAAAAGGGAGAGAAATATGATTACTGTGTGCTTTTTAAGCATAAATGCATCCCCACAAGGAGTTGGTTTTGTAATTTCCAAATATGAAAGGGCTGAGAAAATGCCTCCTGGCAGCTACAGGTATTTGCAGCTTGGGTTGAAACAGGTCTAATCAATCCCTAGTTTTCTGTAGTTTTGCAAAAAACCAACTTTTTACATTAATGCCTCTGAAAAACACCAAAAGGATTCAGTAATTCGTCTCTTAATTAGGAGAAACTTCCCAAGAAACCTGTTTCTCTTAAATTTGGGAACTTCCAGCTTGAATTGAAGTATGAAAGCCATTTAAAAATTCTTGAGGCTCTCTTCTTAAGACTACTTGGTTGTTGGTTTCTTTTTAAATGAATGAAAAAATAAATTTAGTCCTTAGAGAGATTACAAGCATCATATTTGTAGGCTAAATCTTCAATTATTCTCTTTTTATTGAGGCTAGTATCTTGAAAAGGAATTGCATTTTTCTGTACATAAGGCTTAGTTCAATCCTAGCCATTAACCCAGGGGAAAATGTGAGTAGAGGGAAAAAGGATTAACTATAGATATTGGAACCTTATCATTCTTAAGCCTTAGTTTTTCTTCAAATTTCAGGCACTAAAAGAACAGTAAAATCAAGATATGGATGTATCTAGTTCTAGAAAGGAGCATAATACATCATGGAAGTGCTTAGGTAAAATGTACTAGACCACATAAGGCTATTACACACTTTCTTAATTCCTTCAAGTATGAAAGGGCTTTATTTATGCTCCATAATTTTTAATTAACGTACTGGATCTTACAGGTCCTTGGAGCCCTGAACCTCCTTGAGTTCCAGAGAACACAGGTGGGTTTGATTCAGTAAGGCACTGTACTCCAATTCAGTGAAAGCATTAAAGCTGAACATTTTAGAGTGTTTTCAGGACAGAATTTAGCATCTAGCTAATTGACTGCCTCAGTGGAATCTCAAAAGACTTTTTTGTTATTCCTTCTTACAAAATACCTCATGAATTAACAAAAATGCATTATTTTACCTCAGTTGTCTCTGAAACAAAAGTAATGTTTTATATTCAGATTTTAAATAATTTAATTTTACCCATTTTTAAATAGATGTACAAAGGTTGTGCTGGAATACCTGCATTTTTCAAATTCACATTTCTATCCAATCAAAATCAATGGTGCATTGCTGGCATAAAACTAAAGGCAGTGGGAACCAACTGAGGAATTCCTATTGCATGGAGAGATTTTCAAGAGAGCTACTGCATAATTCTCTGGATAAATATGTGCTGAAACACTGAGGTCAACAACAATCATTGCCTCTAACACTGTAGAAACTGAACTTAAGGATGAACATAAGACATTCAGCAGAGGTCATACTTATAGACTTTTTTTTTTTCTTTTGGTCAGGAAATGGCCTTTTTGCAGATTTGACCTTGATATTATTTGAATAAAAGAAAGCAATTTTAATCTTATTGGTGCATGGGGATAACAACAAATTTATTTTATTCATTTCTGTGGACATCTCAATTCACTTATTTCTTTTTCCACTAGTCTAAATGTCAGGTGTTTGAACAGGAGGAGGTTTCTATTTTTCACAAAAAAAAAAAAAAAAAAAAAAAAAAGAAGAATGTTTGAGGATGGCTTTTGATGGTTTTGGTCATGTCAAAAAGATAAAGCAACCCATTAATCTAGCATTGTCTGATAGAAGAGAGAAAAGCTTTTAAGGTTTATTTTTTTTTTCTTTATTTATTTCTTAAATAATATGTATTTATTTAGAAGAATTTTTAAAAACTCAGGGGAAGGAGGTTGTAGTTTTAGCTGGAATATTTCTTCGCCCGAGTGAACAGAAACAAGTGTCTGCCTTTGAGAACTGTGCAGACATTAGACTCTGAATATTAAAGAGGGTTGGCAGCTACAGTATAAACTGGGGCACTTGCCATTTCTGGACAAACTGTCATTCTTACTGGAAAGTCAGCTAGTAAATGCTCCAGCATTTTGTCTGCTGTGGTTCTTTTCTGGCAAACTAGAAAATGAGGAAAAAATGAACTGAACTGGGAATTCTTTAATCTAGTTATTTTCAGGAGATGAGTTTCCAATTTAGCTTTAAATGTGTTGTTACTTAGTGGAACACCAGATCTCAGAGGGAAAAGGTTTGCTTTATGTATATAAAAAAATGCTGGATTAAAACACAGATAGAAGATAAAAAAGACTGCTCTGGTCATTAAAAATTTTCCAAATATTTGGAGAAGTAGAAAGGTAAATCAGTCTACATATCTCCCTGACAATCCACATACACCCAGCCAGTATTCTGTAATGGGACATACTGCAAAACATGGCTACTGCTAGGACAGACAGCACTGTGTTCCTGAAAAAGCAGCATGTCTGGGATTGCTGAGATTACTGCCTGCTCTTCATTTAGATACTGCACATTTCAATCCTTAGAGGAGTTGGGGTTGTTTGAAGGCAGTGTCTCTCTGCTGTGGATTAAAGTTGGCATGGAGATGGCAAACACTTTTAGCGAGGACCAAAACCAGAGCCTTTTCCCACTGCTGTCGAATACAGAAGGTCAATTGCCTTTGGTGCTTTGAGAACTGAGCTGCCAGTCTGGAGATGCTGGTAGCTCTTACCACCAGTCCACTGCAATGAACAAAGGGGACCTGTGCTTGATTTCTCGTGCTGCTGGTGTTTTGCACACCTGCAAAACAGAGATTTCAGCCAAACCTTTATCGTTTTTAAGTGCAACATCTCAGTCACCCTGACTGTGTGAGGGAACACTTCATAGTTTTGCTATCATGCTTTCTGTCTGTACTGGACTAGTTTGATGCCTGTGATAGGAGGAAACCTTAACTCAAGCACCTAGCACAAAGAATCTCTGTGGAGTAAGAAAGGACTGGTCTATATGAAATTTCCTGACATGTTCTAGTTAAGTTATAACTAATATTTCATGTCTGTGAAATCCACATGTGTCATTAACAGTTCTTTAAGGCATTTTTTTATTTAATATTGGGAACAATGGATTTAATAACACCTGGTTGATCTTTTTAAATTGCATTGCATATGTTCACCAGAGTTATTTGTAGAAGTAAAATTAAAATCTAATTTTTATATTTATAGTAATTCTGAAAATGTTTTCTTCCTCTCCTGCTGGAGAGACCAAACTTCTACCATGTGGACAAATCCTCTTCAAGACTCCTGAAATTATTCAAAGTTACTCGTCTTTACTTTCACCTTCTTGCTTTTTTTTCAACTTTTCCTGTCTCCTTATTTTGCTATGAGATTGTAATTATCATAGTCAGAGTGATTTGCACTTCTGTAGCTAAGCTCTCAAAGTGCTGATCAAACATTAATAAGGCTTCACAGTGGAGTTGCTCAATATTTTGATCACCTTTTTCATGGAACACATATATTCATCAAAACCAGGAGCATGTTTTGATAAATTTTCCATTTAGAAAACATTCTGACAGAGCTCTGAAGCAGGCAAAGCCTGCATATTTCAACAAGAGTTTCACATATCTTGGAAATAGTTTTTCATTTGAATGATAATTAATAATTGAAAAAAAGTGAAGCTAAATGAAGCATCTTAAAAACATAAAAATAATAAAAAATATTACATAACCGGTGAATTGATCAAATGTTTAATTTTGAAATATTTGCAAAAATTCAGTTCAGTCTCCTATTTGAGATCAAGGAAAGAAATGCAAAAGGGAATTGAACTGTGTCACTGAACTGTGTTGCATTAGATATCAAATTTTTCCCTGAAAAAAATGCCAAGAGAAAAGAGAATTTACATAATCTATTTTATGCCTAATGCTTAAATAGTAAAATCTCAGTTCACTTACAGATATCATTGTTTTCCTGACTATTCACAGGAGCACACTCTGCAGTAAACAAAAGCAGACAATCCCAACAGCAGCATTCACTTTTCTGTTTTCTTCTTGCTGTACTAAACTTTAACTGACATTGTCTCACACCAATTAATGCCTTTAATGATTTTTTTGGGCTAAGAGTGTGGGAATCCCTAATTTTCATTGGCAAAATTAAGGTTCAGTTACATTTAACATTAAAGAGTTAACTTACTGGCCCTGTAGATATTGTTTTTGTGTTTTCAACAAATTCATATATATTGACACAATTGAGTGCTGCTGCACAGTGCATTCAGAAGCAGCCGATATGAGCAGGTGAACAAAGGCTGATTTAACCCATACTTGCATTGGCATCACACTGCATATAAGACAAATGACATGCACGTCTTGTATACATGAAAAAAAAGTCAGGCAGCAGTTAAATCACTTAGAGCTTGTTTTTGTCAAGGTCTTGGTTTGAAACTGATCTGATCTGTTTATAGACAGATGACATCAATGCTAAATACTAAGGAAGGAGACAATACACAGTAATTAGTCCCAAAGCTATTTTCTAAGTCCTGGATAGGAAGCTTCATTCAGTAGGGTCCTGGGGGTCTATGGAGTAATGCTCAGCTCTCTGCTGGAAGATGCACAAAATTCATGTTTCACAGCAGCACTCAGTATCTTCCAGGATGAAGCCCATCAAGATCAGTAAGCATGCTGATCCAAGTGCAGTCTGATCCAAGGTTTTAATTTAATTTCTGCTCTCCAGAGTCAGGAAGTTCATCAGTAAGATCCGCTGTCATTGGCACAATAGGATTATAGGGTCAGCAATTAGATGCTGTCATGAAGACAATATGCTTAGCACTGGCATTTCTTATTCCTTTCTCATTTAGAAATTATCTTCGGCATTTAGTTGGTTTTTCTCAGCAATTAAATGCATAGGCTTTAAATAATTCTTTCTTAGCTACATCAATGCCACAGCTTCATTCAACTGATAACCCTGTGTGGGGCCACCTTACAATGAGGAACTTAAGGAAATACGCTCTTGTAGTGAGTAGTCTATGCCCATAGCTCTCTTTGTTGGATTATTTGTTTGTTTGCTTTCTGAATACTATATTCAAGTACAACAAGAGGCATATTAACAAGACTTGCCTGTGCCAACAGTGATTTGGTCAGTTCTGTTAATCCCGAGTTAGTCAGTGTTAGCTTCCTTCTATTCTTCCCTTGTGGAAATTTACCACTAGACTGTGTTGTGCTAATCAAACTAAAGTAACCTTTAATCAAGCCCTGCTCAGCAATAGCAGGCTGTTATTAAAAGCATGAAAATATCTCCTCTCTTGCTGATGTGGTGTCAGTGTTGGGCAAACAATGTACAAAGTTGTTGGACTCCTGTGGCTGACAAATTTATGTAGAATTGGGGAAGATTTTGCTCTTAATAACTGCTCAGCAAAGTTTTGCATAAAAGCAGTTTTACATGGATGTGAAATACAGAACCAAGTCTAGGAATGAGCTCTAGAAATCAGGACTTGATTTTCTACTCTGTTTTTTTTTTTCTCAGTCTATGCTTTATGCTTAAAATATCAAGATTCATTTTCATATATCTTTGAAGGTTTTAGCCTTAGAAGTCAATTGTCTGGAGAGGAGTGTCTGGGGTGGGTTTTGTTTTCCAAAGTGGCCATTGCTCGGTTTTTACTCAGCTGGTTCTAAATGTGTCTCTTTTCAGTATCCAATTGCCTTTGAATTTTGTTTTGAGATGTCTTGCATAAGGCAGGGAGAAGTACATGCCTAACATAGATTTCTGTGCTCCACTTCAGAGAAATTGGAGACTAACGTGGGAGGGAGTGAGAAGTTCTCAAAAAGCTACCAGGATCTACCTTTACCTTTCAAAATTCTTTATGCCTAAGGACAAGGAAACAACAACAACAACAACAACAA
>VXAC01008728.1:172641-191461 GCA_013399225.1 Rhipidura dahli | reverse complement strand
TCCAATCCCTTCCTTACATGGTAGAGAGAGTGTGGACTTAAATGTGTAAAAACACTGAGAGACAATCAGTTCCCAGTGTTGGGGACCCATATTAGGTGAATGGATGAATACAGTTATATGGATTTTTCTCCTATTTCTTCTCTCCACCATCTCTAATACCTACAGGCACCTATTTTACAAACACAGCTGATAGGGTGCTGCAGAAGAAAATAACTATATTGTTCATGTTTGATTTTTTCAATAAGAAATAAGCCCCATCACAGCTGGTATCATTTCTAATCTTTTGCTGCATAATAGTGAGATATACAAACCTCCTGGGGTGCTCAAGTCTTCAGAATACTTTTAGGATATCCAGAAAAATGAAGAACAAAATAAGTTAACAATTCTCGTAATCCAGACAGGGAAGTCCTAGAATACTGAGTGAATTTCTAAGAGGGAAAGGAATTTTTTGAAGCTTTGAGACTGTCTTCCTGAGTGGGAGGAGCAGGAGCATCACAACCCTTAACAAGCACCTGGTCAGACACTCAGATGCAGAAAGATGCATGTTCTCTTGGCTGTCTCCAAGTAAAAAGGCTCTTATTATGAATTAGTTCATGCTCAAGCAGCTGTTAAAAATCATCTAGTCCTTGGTAACCCTCTTAATGTTACTGCCCCAAAAGATGGCAGAATCCCATGCTTCCCGGAAGTCCAGGCCTGAAAGCATGAAGATTTAAACTAGTTTTCAGAGGTAGAATCAGATCATCAAACAGGAAATATTTGTTATCAAAAATCTGTTGTATATTAGCATAATTTCTGATCCTAAAAATATTATTTCCTTGAAAAATTGCAATAGCTACCTTCTTGTCAGCTGATGCATTCACTGGGTGAAGTGTTACAAACAGCCTAGGAATCAGGAGTGTTAATGAATCATGAAACACAGAGGCAAAACTCCATCATTTGGGGTAAATCTACCAGTTTTCTCCTCATTCATTCATCTCTGTTTATAAAAATGAGACAGTAATTTTTCTTTTTTTTTTTGTTTTAAAGGGAAGAAAAGAAACAAACCAGATTGTGTCAAAGAGGAGTGAAATCTAGATAGGGGAAGATAAGTGATCATTATCATAAAGAATAGTGATGTTTTATAGTTGATTAACCCCACATTCTTGTAGTCTGGCTCTAAACTGAGAGAAAACAAATGCAGGTTTCAGAAGAGTGAAAGCTGCTTCTTTTTCTCAGGGCCTTGTTTATTTGGTTTTGGGTTTTTGTTCGGGGTGGGGTTTTTTTGTACATTTGTTTTTGTGTGTGTTTTTTGGTTGGTTGGTTTTGGTTTTTTGTTTGCTTTGGGGTTTTTTTGGTGGGTATGAAAATGCAGCATTTTCTTATCTAGGAAGAGAGAATTATGAAGGATGTCAAAAGCAGGATAGATATATGCATTTCATCCCTTCTAGCACTTAATAGATCCTGTCTTACTGTGATAGGACCAGTCACAGAGACATGCTTTCAATCTTCATACAGTGCCAAGAAACAAACAGCTTGAGGTTTTTGCTGGGAGATTGCCAGCTGCTCAAGAAGAGATTATTTTGCAGAATAGATGGAACAAGCCACCTTCATCATGGTGAGGTAACCTATTCAGAAAGCAAGAGAAATTTTGAGGACTTACAAAGGCTTGAAACAGGTGGTATTGTGGAATTGGTTTGTCTGTTTTTCCAAAATGTTCAGCTCTGGCTGAATACTACAAGTTCCACTGAGTCAATTTCACCAAGCATCCCAAACCACAGCTATCCAGCTTGAGAGTACAGCAAAAAACCTCTTCATAAAAGGTAGGGTCCTTGTTCCATCTCAAGGGAATAAGTTTTCCCACTACAGAGTCAGAATTGATTCAGTTTTGTGTAGAATATGATCTGGAGAAAAAGCTCTTTCACAGAGTATAAACTATATCAATCCAAAGCACTTATGGTTCTTTCTGATTAATTAATTAAAAAACAAAACCAAATCAAAACAAAGCAAACAAAAATCAAAATCACAAACCCTAAACCAACAACACCAAGAAAAATAAACAGCTTTAGGCATTTGCCTCTAGCAAACAAGTACTAGATACCAAAGTGGCAATAATGATTAGCCATGCTGAAATGAAACCCTGACTCACAAAACCTGAGCTATTCTTTGAGCAGGTCAGTCCCAAGGGAATATCTATTAGCCTACTGTGAGTGTAAGTCTCTACACATTCAGGAGCACAAAAGGGAAAAAGGCTGAATTAAGATATGAAGCAATAGAACTGCTGCATACTGACCCCTTAGAGGGGTCTGTTACAAACAGAGTAATACCCAGGACATGCATTCCCAGAGGATTTTGAGACCATGGCATCCAATAAAGTACCTCTGACAGGTTTCTGGGTTGCCAGGGGTTTTTTTGCTAAAGATATGTGCTCAAAGTTTTATGCCTGAGTCTCCCGACACAAACAGAAAAAAATGAAAGGAAGCAAATCCAACTGAAGCAAGAGACTGTTGAGAAATTTTCAGTGGAGATGTTATCTTCACGATGAAATCCTGGCTTGCAGAAGTTGGACAGTAATGTTAAGTGGCAAACCATGATGGCTGAATCCACTTCTGATTGTCAGTTGCCAACAGATTTTTGGGTGACAAGAGGAATTCAATCTGACACTTTCAGAAGCATGACTGCCAATTTTGTGAGAAGTATGTTTTGCCTCCTAATCCTGAACTTTATCCACTGTCCTTCCCAGATAGGCCAGTTTCCATAAACAGCTGGGAGGATCTCCTTCAGTGTCCCAGTGATATTCACCTGTAATTGCCAGCAGGTTTTTCTGGCTTGCTGGGTATGTACCTACAAACATCAAACAGATTGCACTTATTTTTTTCTCCCAGAAGTATTAGGGGTTTTGGAGTGGTTTGTAGAATATTCTCTTGCACTATTAGGTAGAATTGGTAGAGCAGTTAAAGAGATTAATCTCTGTATTTTTAATCCCAAAGCTGAAGGGAGGTATTCCAAAGCACATGTACAAAAATACAGTAATAAACAGCAATATATAAACAGCTATACTTTGGATTTTGATTGTTAATAATGCACACTCCTGGCATACACTTTTCCTCAAATCATATGTTGTCTTCAGATTACTTATACTCTGTGGAAATCCTGAAAGTGAAAGATGGATGGGTCAAAATACATCCACAGATTTACATTTTGGAGCCTGCTTAGCTGAGACTCAGCTGCCACTGACTAAAGGAATTCTATAACATTTCGAGCCAAACCATTGACACAAGGGATTCTTACCATTGGAAAATTTCCTGATATCCCATTTTAATTTTGGCATCTGTTAAGGTTTCTCTTTTTGTTAAAAAAAAAAAAATCAGAACATCTCTGGATGTTATTGCATCTGGCATGAATACTTACTGGAAATGACAATAATCCCCATGGAGGAGTAATGAAAACATAGGAACACATCTCTCCTAATTTTTAACTCAAAATGTCTTCTTCCACATTCACAGATTGAAAACTGTCAAATGGTCAATAAAAAACCACATTTTTTATCATTATCTAAAACCAAATTAAAACTCTTTCCCTTCTTCACACTGTATCATATGTAAATTTCATCTATGTATTTTAGATACTTAAATGTGTAGAATGACTAGCAGAAAGAAAAAAGCATATGAGATTGCCAAAAGCTATGATGCCATGATATTTTAAAACAATTATGTCTGCAAAAAGTAACACATACGACCATGTGTAGGTCTATTCGTGGGCAAAAGCTGAAATCTGTCATGAGCCAAATTTTTTTTGGTGAGGTTTCATAGGGATAGAGGGCTTGGAGGAAGATAAGAAAGAGGGTGTGGTAGAGAAAGTATGTTACTTGAAAAGATGAAAGTATACCTAGAATGTTTTAAAAAATATCATCACTTTTTCCCAACTTGAATTTTAGGCAGCATATTGACATTAAATCAATTTGGTAATATGAAAGAACTGCGCTTAAGAAAAGAACAGAGAAATCTAAAATGAGATTGAAGTCTCCCTAGGCCCCATCTTGCTTTATTCTCAATAGCAAAAATGTCCAAAAAGGCCTATCAAGATCAAAATCCCAGAAGGGAGTAAATTTTTTCCTTTGAAAATTTCTATGTTTGTGAAGACATTGTCTGGGTTTCTGCCTTTAGAATATTAACTAAGCGTGGTTTAAGAGGAAAGCACAGAATGTGCCAGGAAACAGGAATGAGTCTCTTTAGTCATGGAATTTATTCTGAGTTGTAGGGATGTGTGAACTTGAAGCAACTTATCAGCTGTGGTCAAACTGAGAGAGGAGTGAAGTGCTGCATTCTCAGCCTCCTAGGGAATGTCTGACAAGTAGAAATAGTTTATGAATAATAGCTAATACAGTGTGCTCAGCTTTCTTATTTCATCTCCCTCCTTGTGTTATAAATGCACACTGGCATGAATATAATTTTTACTTGCTAGGCCTCCTGGGGAAGGGAAATAAATAAAAATTAGCATTTGAACAAAAGAATCGATTTGAGATCTGCATTAAATGCTTTGTATTCACTGCGTGATGGATGCACTGCCTCTTTCTTGCGGCTTAGAAGTTATTTAAAGGTCCAGCTGAAGTGAGTTTCATAATGAAGGAATACATGAAAACAAATACTGCAAAGAGCCATTGTGCTGTCCCTCTATCTGACTTACAGGAGTAAATGAAGTAAAGGGAACTAGGAGCAGGAGGATGCTATTGAGACGTTGACAGGAGGAGTAATAAGTAAAGCAAGACTGTCAATAGATTCTTGAGACAACAATGACAGCAGGATAAGCAGCAGCACGAGCCCTTCACACTGGGTTTTGGGGCTTTTTTCTTGTTTTTTTACCAACTGGAGTTTTACATACTTGGATGCTTTGAACATCTTGAAATGCTGATCATTCATGCCTTTTAAAAGCAAGTCTAAATATGAGTGATGTCCAATGCATTAAAAGCAAAGAAATGTCTGTTAGAAGTTTTTTATATTTTCCTAAAGTAGCTGCAGGTTTATTTTTTTCCAGGGCACTTTCTAACTTTTTCAGCTAAGTTCCAGTTCTATATGATCTTTATCTGTTTTATTGGAGTTACTAGCTGAGAGAGCTCAAAAAGGAGAAAGAAATTAAAATCACAAAACATCTAGAGGGAAAAACAATCTAATTGCAAATAAGACAAACTAATTCTTCACTCATGTTTCCTATAGGAAAAATGTGAAACTCCCTAGAAAGTATCCAGGAAAATGCAAGTAGTCTAAAAAGTATTTTTCAAACCAATTACTCAGTCTCCTAATGAAAAAAATAATGGTAAAATTCAAAATGAATAATTAAAATGTATGAAATAATTAAAGAAATGGATAATTTTAATCATCCTTCCATTTCATTAAGAGAAACATGAGGATGGAAATAATGATGAAATGTTGACTAACTACCCTGAACTTCAGTGATAAATTTTATTCAGAATAAAATTATGTAAATTGATATTGTGGATTAATGTAAAATCTGTTCCCACCCAAATGCACTAAACCTACCTGAGCAAAAGATAGTGAATGGACCAGCACTGGAGGAAGATATCACTTCCATCAGTAATGGTGAGAAAATAAAGAAGGCTAACCAAACAGGCAAGTAGAGAAGGCAAGGAGTTACTGCTGTTAGGAAGGCCAGAGGTAGACACAGTGGGGATCTGCATTCCAGGAGTACATCCCCACCCTACTCTCTGATGCTGAGCATCCCTGTTGTGCCACATGGGGAGGCTTAGTCCCAACTTGTGCTCTAGACCGTGGTGAAAGGGAGAACAGGAGCTAAACCACATACAAATTACTAAAATAAGTATGGATTTCTGAGAGCTGAAAGAGATGACAGAAAAGGAAGTGGAAGAGGAAAATCAGATATCATGTTCCACTACTATTTGTTTCATTTGGTAATATCTGGACTGAGAAAACTCTTTAAGATTTTGTAATGTGCCTTTAAATAGGTGTTTCCAGGCTATTTCCTTCTGTGTGCTGGTGGTGTGATCAGTTCATTCCTATTCATCAGGCACTCAAGACAGAGGACAAAAATCAAAATCCCATTATTCTGCGAGGGTCGTCGTAATTCTTTCCAGCACATTAGGCACAAATATATTTGTAGACAATTCCATAACTGCAGAACATCACTGAGGATTTCACTAATTAATGTAGAACCAAAACTGTGCTTAATTAATGCCATTCAAGCAGTAAAGTTTCTCTTTAATCAAACATGGGAAAAGACTTGTAACCTTTGACTTATATCCATGGTAAAATTTTTCAGTGTTTTACTGGCCTACATATGGTCCATATGGATGTAAAAAACCCCCAAACAATACCAAGTCAGAGAATGAAGTGCCTTTGTCATTCCTGTTGGAAAATTTCATGCTAGAGGCAAATATTGACCTAGTGGTGGCCAGGGACTAAATATGATAAAACTTTTGTCCTGNCCATGAGAATCTTCACTTCCCTTTCTAACATCCATATCCAAGACCACATTTAGACATTGCCGTGGTTTATCAAGTATCAACTGCCTTAACAAATCTGTGCTAGGTATAAACTATGAATCAATTTTTTCCTGACACAGAACCTTGAAAGGCTGCAGTAAGAATAATATATTGGAATCACTACTGTTAGGTAAAAAATTAATCTATTAGCTTGATACAAATCCTTGCAGGTTGTTTTTAAAATAAGGTACATAAAATTACAGTTAGTTTATGAATGGAGTGCACCCTACCAGTGCAGAAGCCCTAGCAAACAGAAATGCATATTAAGTGGGGAAAATTAAAGTTTTATTTTTAAAAAGACACAGTGCTTAGTTGCTCTTATGTACCGGAGTAGTGATGTTGATAAATGAGTTAAGATATTTGCCTCATCTGCCCACACCATATACACTATGGGATATGATGCTTATGGAGTTATGCATAGCAGTCCTACAAGCTCCAAAAATCCATTTGTTTCATATTCATATGATTCCATAAAAGGAATTAATAATGATTTATCACTTATTGTAAGGATTTATGCCTTCAATAAAACTGAAAAGAGACAACTTGAATATGGATCATACGTATCACTCATCTGTAACTCTGACGCTATTTCCATTGCTTTTAATTCTGTTGAGTTTAATTTTTTTTTTTTTTTAAATTCAGTCCTTTCCCTCCTGCTGGCTTCATTTGGATGATGTTAATGTGTCTTTTGTTGGAATACTGTATATCTGTACTGGAATGATAACTTTGGTTATTTTTCTTTCATTATTTCATGGAGGTGAAAAACTGGGGGTTGGTAAATACTTCAGTGAGGCTGATCAGACATTACAAGGTCCTCTCCTTTCCTCTAGCACCCTGGCTGGAGGGGTGACTTCTGTGTTTGTTTGGCACTTTTAATATTTTTCTTTCAAAGTTTCCAAGCTCTAAATTTATCATGGTATACTACATATTCAGATCAGTTCTTTGATATTCTATTAGTTTTGCAACTAAAAGTAAAGCAGATTCCAACGATTTTACAGAAAAAATATGGCAAAAAAGGTGGGTATGTAGCAACTGTCAATCCTTTTGCAGTTCAAATAAAGATAGAATCCTAAACCAAAAACTTTAAGTAGGTTAAAATATGTAGTTTTCTTTAGTGGGAAGATTTCAGCTGCCAGCAAACCTGTCTTAGTGCATTTGAGGTATTCTGATTCGTGGTAAGAGCTGTGAAGCCACAGGCTCTACAGACAGAACACATATTTAAAGGTTAAGTCAGGTCTGCCCTCACTATGTTGCACTACACTTATGACTGCAGCATGGTTTTTGAATGATTCTTACCCTTGCAGCACCTGCTGAACTATGCCACAAAATCTTGTACAGACTTATCCTGGAAATGGAGTTGTAGCTAAACTACATTACAGCTATAACTTCAGCTGTACTTCTATAATATTTCCTTTCAGTTCTCATCTAGGTCTTGGTATTCATCTTCTGTCTTTGAATTTATGTTTTAATTTTAAAGCCCATGGAATGGGAACAACATTAATTATATGTTTATACACAATAAATTTAATCAGAACTTATGATGTGGTCTTGTACCCAAGACTACATTTTAGAAATATAAAAAAAAAAAAGAAAATAGTAGTAATCACAATAAAATAGCCAGACTGATTAAAATGTAATTCTACTCTATGACTGCATATTAAACATTTTGTAAATTATTTGTGACATTTCCTGAAGAAATAACAGATGTCACATGTATACCATGATATGTGCATTTGAATGCTGCAGACTGAAGTGAGAAAAATTGTTACCAAAGGTTTAACCAAAGAAACATCATTCACACAAGCACTCATAGGTCAGTAAAGACAGAAACCATAGGCAAGGAGACTTCAGAGAACAAATTTGTGATCCTTAAATTTGTAGCGGTTCTGTATGACATTTGAAAATCTGTCTGTCTTATACCTGTCACATGGTGCTTGGACATCAAGAAGAATAGTCTGTGCTTACATAGCACATTTTTCTGACATCTTTAAATGCTCTACAGACATGAAAGTGCTGAATCACTAAGGTGCTCTCTGAGGCAGAGAATCACTGTTATTTCAATGATTCCACTTATTTTATAATTGTACAGTTTTCACTGAAAACCTATAACATATTAAGACTGGAATCTAATGATGTAAACTGTTAGTCCTAAATTCTCTTCAATAAAACGTAAGTTCTATATTATTAGCATCAATAATATTACATCTGTCTTTATCATACTTTTAATCATAATTTATGTGATGAAGCATGTGAAGCAAATTAGTGTATGAATATTAACTCTCTTTTGGAGAGAGAGATTTCCTAGTCACTGCCCTGCATTGATTTTTAACAGTTCCTATAGCTACATGTTTCTGTAGAGCTTCAATTTTAACTTCCTTTTTTTGTTTACTGTTAATGAGTATCAAGAAGACTTCTTAGATACAGATTCTGCCAGATGACATTTTCATCTATAGACAGCAGTAGAAAGCTTAGATTGGTATTGAGAAAAAAAGCCCTTGAGTTTGATTACTGTATTAGAAAATCAATATGGTTATCTAGTCTTTTATGTCTAAGATGGAAAATAGAATCACTTTCAACCATTAAAATAGTTTCAGTGAAAAAATATGAAATAGCACCTGCATATCACAGGACTTTTCTTCTGATTTTTCATTTCTTTTTGTTTGTATTTTATACAGTTAAAATATTTTGCTTTTCTTATTCAGTTTAATCCTACCTGCATAGCTACCAGTAAGCAATGCATCTCCTAAAGAAGATAGCTATGTATCAGAGAAAGTTTTTTCAGGACTGGAACTTGTTTTGAAAAGAGTGAGATTTGCCATAAAATGTAGTGCAGTTCCCTGACCCCAACCAATACCATAATCTTCCATGGAGAGCAACCAAATAGTCTCCTCTGTTTCCTAAAATTGCACGTCTTATGTTAACAGTTTGTTACCTTGTCTGAAAATAATGAGTCTATTCCTCATTTTGCTGAAGGAAACAGAAGTGTAAAAGACTTCAAGTGGCCTCAGTGCATACTATGAGAGCAAAAAGTCCTGATACTTGGTGAGTGCAACACGTGCCTGCTAATGACAGCTAAATTTAAATACTCTCTCCCTGTCTGAATACCAGCCTTAACTCCCTTACTCAGCTTGAAATCAATTAAATTAATTAACTTCAGAACATTAATTCCTAATTCACTGCAGCCTTCCTGTGATATGAGTGAAGACTGGATTCCTCCTCAGCAGATAATATCTTTGTGTTAACAGTCTTGGGCTTCTGGGACACCTTGTGCTGTGCCTGATTTACAGCACTTTTGGGTTTGTTGATGTTTCATTCATTTTCACTTTTAAGCTCAAACATCCACTGTCTGGATCCTGCACTACTTACACCCTTGGCTTTTAGGCAGTTGAAAGGACTGGTAGCTTAAGTAAGAGCTGAAATTTTTTGGAACACGCAGATGAAGCAGAGCTGTGCTGCAGCAGGGAACACACCTTGGCGTGGCAGCTGATGCCTGCACTTCTCCATCCATTTGCACTGGTGGGTGTCAAGTGCAAAGTCTTGTCAGGGCAGCATGACCTTTCCTGGCTATTAAGTTCAAGTAGCAATATATGCAATAGCTGGTAAAAATACGGACTCTGAGAACCTTTGTAATAAAAAAGTCATGTTGCATAACCACAAATGGGCATCTTGGGACCATTTACTATCAGATTTCACTCTTTCCAGGGCTGTTGGGTTTCCTTCCTGGTATTAGCCATAAGTGTTTTTTTTTTTTTTTGTTTGACTCCTGAGGCAGACACTGACAGTGGAATACATATCATGTTAATGAAAAAAAGTCATTGAGAGAACTAGTGAATCTATTTCTTTGTGTCTTTTTTTTTGCATCATCATAGAACATCATTTACACATAAATAAAAAGTAGATGATCACTAATTTGGGTATTACTGTAATAAAATTTCAGATCATTCTGCAAAGCCTGCATATTGTTTTCTCTGCTATAGGCAGATAGATGTATACAGGACATCTGTCAAAATGGTGTTACAGTGCTTAAAGTATTAATGATCATAAGTGTTTTGGAAGCAGAGACTTTATTTTAGTAAGATTTTATAAAAATCTTACTAGGAAAGTGAGTGCTATCACTGTTTTTGTTGTTTTAATCTTAGAGAGATAAAACAGCATTTTCCAAACTTCCAAAAGATTATTTTTAAAATAATGCCTTGCATTTGTTCTGTAACTATTACATTAACAGCCTAAGGACTAGAGGCTGGAATAGCCTCTGTGTCTCTTCCTTCCACGGCTGTTGCAGAGGTTTAGTCAGCATTGTTTCTGCCAGTGTGCTAGGACTGCTTAGTGATTGCTGTTGAAACAACATCAGAGGGTGTCTTTCTCAAAACACACTTACATGGATCATTTTTAATTTGGTAGGTCAGCACAAGTTTACAGCAGCTATTTTGTATGTAGGGGATCAGACAGGTGTATAAACATCCATTCCTGTTTTACTGGTGGGAGATGTCAACAGGCCCAGACCCTTGGCTTTAGTAGCTAAAGTATTCTTTGATATGAAAAATTGCACTGATTGGCTTTAAGCTTCCTCAAGCAGTCCCATTCTGAATATTTCCCACCCAGCCTTGGTTGAGTTTCTATCTGGATCCCAGGTTGCCTATGATTTCCATAGTACAGCCAAAGTTTTTATCATTCCAAGGGACTTTAGGATCATCATTATGCCAGGTCTTTTTTTCATCTGACAACCACCTGAAATGCCATCTTGAAGGAGATGCCATCACACCCACTATTGTGTTCCTGTGACATCTATTGATTTCCTGTTGTTAGTTAAAGGAGCCTTGAATTGTCTCTGAGTGCTACAACTCTGCAACCCTGCATTCTGCAACAAAGGCTCTCACCTTCAGGTTATAAACCAGGTAGGGATTAGAGACACTGAATAAAAATGTAAGCAAATTGTTAACAAAGTGGGCAAAACTTGTTTGTAAAATCATTTGTAAATTCGGAGATGAAATCCCAATATTATTTATGTCCTTGTATTTGCAAAACACCATGATTAAGATAAGAATTAAAAATTTGGCTAATTTCTATAAAATATTTTAATTATTTGGGTTCTGTCTTTATATTCAAACATTGCTCTATGATGTAGTTGAAGGCACATTAATATTTTTAGAAACATGTTAATTATTATCCAAATCCACAATGGTTATTTGCTTGAGCAATTATTAACATGAAAATTATTTGGTAAAGACAGTAAAATATTTTTATTTGCATTTATTTTGAGGAGATATTTGATGGAAAAAGACATGTAGTCCTAAGTCCAAATGTACATCTAAATGAGCAATATCTTCATTAAAATACTTGGTAGTTTGAATGCAGATGTTTAGAAAAGCCATTTGTCTCTTTATGCAAATTCATGTGTGTTGTTCCAGAAATTCTTCAGAATAGTTACAGGTCAAAGAGTCCTTATGGGAAAGAGTTCATTTCAAATATTTGCTATATTTTTTGTACATGTCTAGCCTAGCATGAGGTCAGGACATAGACATATTTTATATGCATGTGAAATATAAGTGAGACCAGGGCACAGCACTAGCAAGCTATTTAGTATTTATTAGTGCCTATTCACTATTTATTAGTGCCTTCTCTATTTAGCTTTGCTGTGTGTGAAATGGTGCTCTTCAGGGCAGACTCTTTTTATGGCTGAGAAGACAAAGCATTCTCAGCAGGCAGTATGAACAGGACTACTGAAAGTTTTTTACTTTGTTATTAATTTGTTTACATTTTATTCAATGTTATTGGAAATTTTGCCCGGGCTAACACTGTAAGCCTTCACACCACAACCACTGGCAAGCAGCACTCACCCTTAGGCTCATGCTGTTAAAAAACATGTTAATGCACAGTGGCAGTGTCCTTATATCACTATACCTACAGGACTAAAAGAGTAAAATAAGGCTAACAATAACTTAAAGTCACAGCAGACCCAGGGATAACTTCTGTAATGGACAGATACAGCCTGTGCCACTTGGACTTTGGGAAATAATGCCTGACTCTCTTTTATTTGTCACTGTTGGTATATTCTCACCTTTACTATTAATTCCATACTTGTGGTTACTTGTGGACTAAAGTTTTGCTGCTTTACACAGTGGAAGAATAGGAAACAGACTCTTGAAATGAGTATACAGCTACTATCTCAGGGACAAAGTATGCATGCTCCATCTGTTTTTTAATATGGTTGCTAAAGAAATCACTGGCTCACTTATGAAAAATATAGAAAAGTAATCTATTAGGGGAAAGAAATATATACAGTCAATTTTACATCTGAGCCAAATAGTGTACTTCCAGGTAACTTGAGGTACATGTTGCATGGAGTCATTATAAAAAAAATTGTAATTGGTTTTTAAAAGTTTTATTTTCTATGTATTTATTTTTATTACATTATTTATGTCCAAATATTCTACTGAAGGTAAGTGCTGTTTTCCAAGCAGACATGTAGGCTGAAGAAATAATTCAGTCTTATTCTCATTTGGGGTTTCATTACACCTAGGGGGTGACCTAGTTCAACCTGACTTAATTTTTAATATCTCATGAAAACACTGCCCAGGGTGTATGGCTGAATGCACAGTGAACAGATGAGTTGGCCCATGGTTTGTGATTAAAATTATATTTAATGAAAACAAACAAGTACAGATGAACTCGATCAGAAAAAGAAGAATGAATAGATCTGTCTTTAGTCAGTCTCTGAAGTGAGAGAATGCTTGCAGCTGCTTATCATGCTCTCTGGGCTTAATTGACTTTCTGAACAATTTACTTCTGCCTTTAATTGCAGTACAGTGTAATATTACAAAATCCTTATTCCCTTATTCTGAAAGTAGTGCTACTGATTTCCATGAGGTTGTACCTGTGGCAGGGCATCATGTATCAGGACTGTTAGAACTGTTATAGTACATATGTCACAAACTATTACATTACATAATTTTTGAGATAGCCTTCCTGTTATTTACTTGTCAGGAATTTTACTTTAACTCCCTTGTCTTTCCTTTTCATATAATTATATTTAATGTGATGTCTTAAATTTACCACCACTGTCCAAGTCGTACTTTGATGATACCTATCCAGCTCAGGACATTCTATAATTCTATAATAACATTGTGTTGCTACACATTTATGGTCCAGAATAGGGAACTACAATTTGGCCCATACTAACATTACGTTGCAGGTGGTGGTTTTGTTGGAAGGGGATTGAGAGGCTTTGGGAAGAGGATTGCATGGAAACCCAGGTTTGGTTTGCACGGGTATTTAATGTCCCAGTGCATGTCCACTGCAATGATTTAAGTGCAGGCAATGACCTCCTATTGCACTACCCCACCACCCACCCTTCCCCCTGCCAAAAAAAGACCCCAACTTTATTTCTCAAAAATTAATTAGAAAGATGAATAAATTCTTATCAATTCTCTCATCATTAAACCATGTTGGCTTTACATGGCTTATCAAGGTCTTCCTTATCAACAACTTCCTTTCACTGTATTGGGAGAAAGAAGGTGAAAGAAAAGCAAACAAGCAAAAGGGCTTCACACCAGCCTGAGGCTGAAGTAAAGGTATTTTAAAACTATGCCCAACCACTGTGACAAGAGCAATGTGCTGTAAAGAGGTTGGCAGCATCCAGCTGGAGGAATTAAATCTTGCTTGTCTGGCAAACACTTAATAACTTTTTGCAGTGATAATGGAAATGATTAATCCAGATCTGCCTGTAGGATGTCTTACCAAAAAAGGCATATTTAGGAAGTGAAAAAGTTTTTTTTTTCTTTTTTGTCTCAAAACCAGTTGATTTTGTCCTGAATGCAAAGAAATAGAACTTCAATGTACAGTGAAATAAAAGTTCTCCAGTTCTGGCATAGAATTGGTGTTTGCCCACTCTGGGATACTGCACAGTGCTAAAACTGAGAATCTTTCACCAAACAGAACATTCAGGGATCAGAGTTTACATCACTGTAATATAAACACTGTCTTAATTATATTAGAAAATGAAAATATTTCTGCACCCCTTACTATTTTGTGATTTCTCTTCCTATATGAATCTCAGGTAATTCTAACAAAAATGCTCACTCACACATTATGAACCCAGAAGGTGAAAAATAGTTCCTCCACCCTGTGTGTATAAGACCTTACATTTTAGAGTAGGTGACTTTCTATTACACCATCATTGCTAAAGTTATATTCTGAACATCAAGGGGACAAAAAAACCCGACCAAAAATATCTTTAAAGTATTTCTTATACTTTTATCACAAGGCTACTGTCCTGAAGGTACTTAATTTTAAAATAGGTGCCTTTAATTTTCTTTCTATTAGAGATGCGGGCACTTGGGAAAGCAAGCTGTGTAGGTTGGTAATCTTTTTTATATAAATAAATTCCTTAATTAATTTAATTAAATGTAGCTCATAAGATGTAGCAGCAACTTAATTAGAAGCAATGAAGAAAAAAAATTTAAAATGAGGCCAAAGTGAAAATAAATCAGGAGAAAGACACTACAGAAAATAGAAGCAAGCATCCCTACAATAATCCAAATTTTAGGCTGAGTGTATGTGGTGCCAATCAGAACATGAAAATGGTGAGATCCCATTTGCACTTTCTGTGAGCTTGAAGTTTGGATCTTGCAAAGGTAATGTGGACCAACTATACAACCAAGAGCAACGTTTGTGCTGAACTTTGGGATACATATTTAAACAAATATAAATATAGATTTTTCTTTTTTGATGCATTCCTAGCAAGGGAAATTATTGTGACAAGGATTTATTATAGACTTTATTTAGTAGAGAGAGTGTCACTGTAAGGTGTACTTAAATTCAGATTTAGATCCTCACGGCAGAAAGGAGAGCTGAGTTTTCCATAGTGATGCAAAGCCCTTTAGCAAATATTTTGAGGCACTTCTTTTCAGATGTGTTATTTAGTTGGGTAGGAAAGTGGGGATTTGGACTCCAGAGTTTCATTGGTAGATCTGCCAGTGGGAGGCCATCTTTTTTTTCTGTGAGTCTTAGCACGTGACATTTAATTGCCTGTTTTTAAAAAGTGCTTTGTGAACTGAAGTTCTCATGCTTGGTTGATTATTTCCGGTTCTGCAGCACAATTTGCAGCCAGTACACTTGTGTCAGCATAACTGTTTGTGGGACTGTGTGGAAAAGCAGATTCACAAAATGATCCAGGTTTGAAAGAAGCCTCCAGAAGTGTTTGTTTATTTAATTCTGGTCATGATTTGAATCATCTGGTTTATGTAAAAGCTCTTAAAACTGTTATCTTGAAACAGCTGAAGAGACAATAAAGTGATACTGGGATAGGATTGAACAGTTAGGGATGAGATTATTGGAAATTTGTAAATCTGACTTTGCTACCAGAAATGTTTAGAATAAATATACAGAAATGTTTTTCATTGTTGCTGGAAGGGATTTCTCTATCTTCCAACCATGTTCCATTAGGTGACAGGCTGCCAGCTGTATTATTAAATTTTGTGTATTGTTACTGAATGCATCACTTGCAGGGAAAGAAAAAAACCAACAAAACAAAACAAGTTAATACAAACCTATAATATTTCATTTTCCCTACCTACAGATACCTTTTGAGCTGATTGATGTAATTTTTTAAAATCAAGCATTTGATTTGATTAGAAGTTCCGGTATCTCTGAAATGCAAACAGTTCTAAAATTTTTCGCCCTTAAGAATGAGTAAATGAACTGATAAGTAAATTGTTACTCTTGAATGTGTATTTTTGTGGCAGTGTTTTTCTCCCAAACAGACCCATGGGAAAGTAGAACTGATAATTATTACATTGCATCTGAATGTCATCAGTCAAAAAAAAAATTACAAAAAAATGTTATTTCAGAAGTCATGGAAATACCTTAAATATGCTATGAGATTTGTGTCCTCTTCTCTTCTCTTCTCCTCTCTTCTCTTCTCTTCTCCTCTCTTCTCTTCTCTTCTCCTCTCTTCTCTTCTCTTCTCCTCTCTTCTCTTCTCTTCTCCTCTCTTCTCTTCTCTTCTCCTCTCTTCTCTTCTCTTCTCCTCTCTTCTCTTCTCTTCTCCTCTCTTCTCTTCTCTTCTCCTCTCTTCTCTTCTCTTCTCCTCTCTTCTCTTCTCTTCCTGAGGCCTAGACAAAGGAGGGATTGTCAGAGAACATTGTTGGATAGAGCTTTGTGTCCCTTAGTGCAAGGGAGTGCAAAAGGAGAATAAAGAAAGGAAACACATCCTAGATGGGAATGAGGGAACAGCAGGCACCTTGCTGAAGCTGGCAGAGGGCAACCAATAAAAATGTCATCCTTTGGCACCAGCCCCCCAAACGTTTTTTTTTTAATTACTCTGGAGGACCAAATTGCTGAGCCATGATACAGTATTTGTTCAATTAAAACTAATAATAAGATGCATCTCTGATAATATAAAAGCACATTGAGGTCTGATGACATTGGTGCCAGAAGAGACATATGGATATTAATGGTAGAGGTTTTGTTTTCCCAAGTTAGTGTTTTACATGGCTACCAAGAGATTCTTAAGCATCTTTCCCACTAGGCAGCATGGAAGACACTCCTGATAATACTCATGGCAGAAATTAGTTCAGCAGGCAAAATAATTCAAGTAGTGTTGGGTTTTCTTGTTTCTATCTCTTTTTTTTGTACTGCTAACTTGAATTTCAGGTTTTAGTTAGAGCAAGACCTCAATCTGAATTCATCTGAAACTGCTGTGCTGAAAAACAGAAACCAAAATATTGTGTAGCTTTCACTTGGGCTGATAAATTGCATTTATTGGCATAAAATATCTGTATATTTCTGGTGTGTTTGTTTCAGACCAGGGTTGAGATTGAGTTTGTGCCTGAATTTAATCCCTGTTTGCATAGCCAGTGCAATCCTGTCTCACTGTCCTTACTTCTGTAGTGCTTGGGTCAGTGAAAGGCTGGGACATGGGTGCAGGCATAATAATCCTGGTCTCTGCAGGAGTAAAGTGATACTGTGTTGGTGAACCCTTATTAACACTCTTGGCAGGCATTTGCACTTTTCCATTCTGCTCCAGAATAAAAACAAGCAGGTCAGGTTAAACAATGGGTAAAGAGAAGTGGGGAAGTGTTCACATACAAATATGGCAGATTTTGATATCAAAGCACTTTTTCTCCTCTGTTTCCCTTTGGAATCAAGAATTTTAACCTAACCATCTGGATTTGCATTGATTGTTCTGGAACAGAAGGGAGGGCAAGGCCTCCCACAGGGACACTAGCTTAGTGCCTTTCACCTCTCCTTCCAGACACTATTCATGCCCCAAGCCCAACAAAGTGAGGCCAGGGCCACAGGATCAGAGTGTGAGTATCAGACCCAAATCATGCATGTCAGCCAGACCTCTGTTTCAGATGCTGCATGTTACAGAGAGATAGATAGCTACCTGTTCTTCAAAATCCAGCTTTGTCACATTTGTCTGCCATTTCATGTGATAGAATGTCAGGCATTGAACACTGGCTTTCTGATGTAAAACACATCAAAAGTGGGCTCTGGCTGTCTTTAAGGGTTAACATACACGGAATAGTTTTTAATCTAACCCCTAACCCCTGTAATATATAACTAATGCAGTATTACTGTAGTTAAAAATGCAAATGAATTGAGTTTAAAAATAATTCTAACAGGGAATTACACTGGTATAATGATACAAATCTAATTATAATGGTATATTTCCCCATAAAAGCCCTAACTATTACTTTCTTTTAAAATTTACATAAAAAAACAAGTTCTGGGATAGACTTAAAACCAACACTTGCACAATATGCCTTTCCAGGAGTTTCATACCACGTATGAATTCTCAGCCCAGTTCTCAGATTACTTCATTTTATGTTCAAATTGCCTCTAAACATGAAGGATGAAAGTTGAATTTCAGTTCTGTATACAGCATGGCTTTTTCAGAGCTATCACTAGTAAAACCTGACAATAATGCACTTTTTTCTTCAAAGGTTTGAAGCACAATCATCTCACCTTAAAATCAATACAAATTTTAACACTGAATTGTAGTGAGGAAAACTCTCTTAAACCTCTAAATTCTTAGGTCTGTCATCTGCTTCTAATAGTGTTCAGGGTATTATCTAACTAATAGATAAAAGATGGGTGAATCCTTTAGGTCTAAAGTGTGTCTTGAGAGCTATAGCTGTTAAAAAAAATCAGGTTTTTTGTGGGTTAATATGTTTGTGTTGTGAAGCAAACAGCTCTGTAATTTAAAATTTCTGTATGTTTCTATATTATTTGATGATAAATCACAAAAATAATACCAGAAATGGGGCGGGGTGGGTGGGGTGGGATGGATGTGGACTGATAGATCAAACTGACCATGAATTT
>VXAC01008728.1:154745-172601 GCA_013399225.1 Rhipidura dahli | reverse complement strand
GGGGGATTGTGATACTTGGAAAATAAGAAAAGGCCCATTTCATTATATTTGTTTACAGCCAACACAGTGATGCTATCAACATAATATCTTTGGACTTTAAATCTACTCAACCACTATATAAGGGGATTTGACATGTGAACGGTCTGCTGCTAAGATTTATGGTGAACATTTATTAAAGTATTAAGGAGCAATGAAGCTGTTCAGGGCCATGCTACTATATATTTTACTGCATATTTACCAAAAAGGAATGCATAAATATAGCAAGGATTAAAAATATTTTTTTTTCCCTAATGCTTGCTTTGCTTTGGAAATTCTTACATGACCAGATTGGGGGTAGGTGGTGGAGGAGGAGGGGGGAAGAGGCACATTCTACTATGCTAGAACTTAAACTGAATTTAGGTGGATTAAAATATTTGCTTTGATATGATTACCTTCAAGCATTTAATATTTGCTTTGATATGATTACCTTCAAGGCATTTAATCTCTTAAAATAATATATGAATAAATATTCTGAGCTATGCCCACAAAAAGATTTAGGCTTCCAAACCTGAGATATTGGTCAGTTCCCAGTTTTGCTGCTTTGTGGCCCTGGCAAATGCCTATATTACAATATTCCAACAGCATCTCCTTTTTTTCTTAGTAATCTTCCTTGAGCACTTAAAAATCTGCTTCTGAACGCTCCCAAGAGTAACTCAGTCTGTACCACACTAACCCTCTGAGGCTGAATTCATGCTTACACATTTTCTTGGGTAGGAAAAGAATTCTTCTGCCTTATGTGGGGATCACCCACTCTGTCTTCAGCTGTGACTGCTCGTGGGTGCCTAGGACAGCCTCTGCACATTAGAGAAGTGGGCATTACCACCTACTTTCCTGTAACACTCACTAGTTCTTCAGCAATTTGAGGTTCAGAGACTTCCTGAATTTAAATTTGTCTTGTATTAAATAGATCTTGATGTGCACGTTTTTCTTCCAAAAATTTTAAAAAAACCTTTGAAGAGTTTCAGCACTCAAAATATTGCTGTTAAACTATTGCCCAGATTAAAAAACTGTTGCATCAAGGAGTGTTTCCATTCATTCATTTTGAATCTTCTATGATGATCTTTTTTCTTCTTTTTTTCTTTAGGAGATGACACTTATTTTTTCCATGCCATCTCCAATTTTAAAGATCTTCATCATGTTCCCTGCTTATTCTTCTCTTCTGGGCTGAAAGCCATAAATTATCTATTTTTCCATCATAAAAATGCCATACCATATCTTTGAACATCACTTCCAGACTTCTCTGCATCTTTTCCATTTTAGGATATTCTTTTGAAATAGAAAGGCTAGAGCTGAATAGGTATTCAAGATTCAGATGTACCATGGATTTAACTATGGCATGCTAAGGCTTCCTCTTTTGATTTCTGTTCCTTTTGAAATAGTTCCTGGCCTTCTATTTGCGTTCTCAATAATTATTCATAGCTTTATATTTTCTGGAATTCATGTTTATAAATCCATATCACAATCATGAATAGTAATAATTTGTTTAGATCCCACTTACACACCAGTAAACTAAGAATATGGTTTTCTCTATAGGCATTGCTTAATATTTCTTAATATTTCATTTTGTCTGCCCTTTTATTATGAAATTATTCAGTATTATGAAGTCCTACTTTGTTGCAGACTGTCAGATTTCTTTCCTTTAGTAATTTATTTGTTACTATAACTTGGCCATCTCCCTCGTTTCATCTCCTTTTCTGATTAATTTATGATTATGTGAAGTAACACAGAGACCAATGTAGAGCCACACGTGAGATTTTCCTCTGCTTTAAAAGCTGACTACTCTCACCATGTTTCCTATATGTTACAAAATTTTTATCCATGTGAGATGTTTCTTTTTATTCTGACAGCCTAATTTCTTTAAGAGGCTTTGATGACAGACTTTGCAAAATGTTATTTGAAAATCAAAGCAGACTACACCAGCTAAATGTCTCTTGCCAGTATGCTTATCAACTGTTCAATGAATTTCACTGGATTTTTGTGACGTGAATCATGCTCATTCTTCATCAATATATAACTTTTCATCCATGTGGCTCTGCAATTTCATTTTTAGAAAGCATTCTATCAATTTGCGTGGTAAAGATATCAGATTTACACATCTTCAGATAAGTTAATGAGCTCAGGAGGCCAGGGAAGGACAGAGCTTAAAAGCATGGTGTCGTGATGCTAAAGCCCTTGGTGAAATTAAGCCATATTTGCAGGAAATAAAATTCATACAGAGTATACAGATATTTTTAACCTGAAACAAAGTTTTGATTCTGATCTCTCGGGATAATTAATGATTCAGACATTTCATACTTGGGCCTTAGCTGGTTATTAATATTCTAACTGCCTAAATTTGCTTTCTCTTTAATTCCCTGTATGAAAGTTATGTATTATCTTGTCTTCTTGGCTGCTAAGCAACCTTAATAATACCTCTCACAGTCAGCCTAACAGATAGCCCTGACTGCTGTTTGCTTTGTCTACTGGTGGTACTAGTACGTGAATGTAAATAGGATTTGGTAGGGATGGCAATAACAGAAAAAATGTCACTGAAACTTATGAGAAATCTAAAGTTTAAACCTCAGGCTGTATAGGTAGCTGAGAGAGTTTCATGACAGAGTCTGAAACTGAAGGAAGAGAAGCAATCACTGTTGTGGGAGTGAGCTGGCAACTCATTAATTGTAAATTAAGTTCTGTATTTAACAGCTTATGAGAGGTATTAATCATATTAGTGTCTGAGTTCTTATAATCAGCAGTGGATTTATTCTCAGATCATCTGAGTTACATTAGAAGCATTATTTCTTTTGATTTACTGAGGCACAAAAAGGCATGTAGCTCTTGCTTAATCTTGCACCTATGTAAACCTCTATGAGTGAAGAATTAAAATCTTAAAATCCATCCCCACAAAAAATATAATGTTAAGAATATTAAATATCAGTATTTTGTACAAAAGTGTTTCTTTGGGTGGGACCAAAAGGTAAGGATTTTGTTTTCCATTGATTTTAGACAATTGAACTTCAATCTCATGACTCTGATTTTGTCGTATAGATCTAAAACATTAATTGCAATTTTTTCTTATTAATAATTTCTCTATTTTTATGGCCAAGGCTTTGATAGATTTTCTTCAATATACGACAAAGTTCACGACACTTCAGCACTACCTTTTGCTTTTCTAAAACTCAAAACTCCCTCCATACACAAAAATTCTAGCAAATTTCATTCCTGTAGAAATTATAAAGATCTCAAGGCTGCAAGCTATGTTCTTTACATTGTCTCTTCAAAAGGGAACCTGAGTGTGTGCACACTGAAATTGTACCAGGTAGCCTGCAATCCGTACAGAAGATCAACGCCAAAGAGCAAGAGTTGCACTCAAGTGTGCAGTGCTTGCCCAGCTGCTGACACCACTATCAGGACTGCCATGATGGTTCTGGTTTTGCCTATTTCTTACCACTGAAATGAATCCACTGGTTTACAAACAACTAAGCCCTATTAGATTGTAAAAAAATTAGTCTAATAATATGGCACTTGGCATGTTATTGTGAGAGTTTTCCTCTTCGGGGTGTTTTGTTAACTTTACCAGAAGAAGCTAGCATTCGAAACAATGACCTCAAGGTCAAATGTTCTTTTCACTGAAAATAAATTCTCAAAAAAAAAAAAAGTCAAAGGGCACTAAAATCAATTAAGAAAGTACAAGGTGCTAATGGAATAAAAGTAAGATTTCTTTCTATAGAATACAAACGAAACCTGGCAAAACAGATCAAAAGCAAAAAGTGCTTAAAGGTGAGAACATGATATTGAAATACCCTGCGTGCCACTTGTGGTTCACTTGCTACCTTATTGTCTGATTTCATACAATATTTTGTCAAAAGACAGTTTTCTACCTGTCTTTTGACAAAAAGGTCTTGCAAGTTTTCCATTTGCAGTAGGAACACAGTATGTCTGTCTCTATACTTACAGTGAAACAAGGATTTGCTTTTTAAATAAGACTGTTAAGTGCTCCAAACAAGAATAAGAGGGTAGGAAGAAGCTTCATGTTTCAAAAGGTTATTTCTGACTAATACTGCTGATATTGGTCTTAAAAATGTGACATTCTTCTCATACACAATAATTTTATTATAACAAGTACACCAAAACATTTTAAATATTACAGTGTATGTGCATACTTTTAAAATTTGGGACTTTGAACAACAGATGCAACATCAATTTCAGTAAAACTCCTTGGCAGCTCAGTTTTTTATATTTTTCATGTCATAACATCTGGCATGCTGTTTTACATGTTTTAGAAAGTGGAAATATCTAGACATAGATTATTGGACAACAATTTGAAAGTAATCATCCTTTGAAAGTAATTAGGAAGTCCACGCAACATGACAAACACCCAGGTACACAACTTGATAGAAGTATGTCAAATCTTTCTAACAGGTACTGCTAATATTCAACAGAGTTGTTAAGGAAGTCCACTAGACAGAATGAAGAGGAATGGTTGGGAATACATAAGGAGGGAAATTTGGAACATTTTTCATATAAAATGTTGTTTTCAGCAATGAAGGCTGAAATAGTCAAAAATATCATTGATACTCACAGGAAATTGAATATATGTACGTGAATGGTTTTTAATAAGACAGATGATTATAATTCTCATAAAAATAATGGTTCACTCTTTACATAAGTGACATTGGAAAAACAAATCAACAATAGAAAAAATCACCTTATGCAGGAAGTGCTAGGGAGTACAAAAAAGAAAGCTCATTTTCTGCAAGGTGCTGGACTGGTCTGGAGCAAAATTAAATACAGTAAAGTCAACAGAATCTAAGGTGCTGAGAAGCTGGACAGATAAAATCTATCTGTCTGCATCTGGCAGTAATTAAGAGTACCCAGTATATTCTGGATGTTGTATAACCTAACTATGCAGATCAAATCCTCTTATTCCAATTACATATTAAAAATATAAGACACTAGATGCCTCAGCATTGGTCGTTAATCCTGCTACAAGATTCAATTTATTTCCCATCCATGAAATGGATGAAATATGGGGTTTTCTTTCCCTAAACTACTCAGGTATCTGTCTAAGGCTCAGAGACTAATGCAAAAGTATCCTAGATAGACCTTGCTGGAAATCTGTCTTCAGAATATTTTTTCTAGGAAAAGAATAGGTTCAGCAAAGGAACAATGGGAATATTCAGCAAAGTCTTCATGGGAATATTTTCTAGAACTGAGCTGGAAATAAGATCTGCTTCAGAATGGATTGGTGATTATAGCACTCAATTGAATTTAAAGCTATCCTTTGCCTCACCCCACTTCTTCCTGACTCAGCTAATAGTCACAGCCTGTGTTTCAAATCATCCCTGGCAGATGCCCTCAACGCTCCCTTCTTCCAGCCCAGGTTATCAGCAATTCTAAGATGCTTATTCTTTCTGTAAAATAAACAGTTTCTTAAACCTAGGGTTTGCACAAATTAAATTCCTGCCTTAACTTTTTGCAGGCTAGTCGCTATATCAAGGGAAGAAAGGTGAATCTGGATTTGCCCAGTCACCATATCTTTCACTGGAAACTTTGGTGCTCACCTGCAACATTTTCTTCTGTTGTTCTGTTTGTCTAAAGAAGTGAGAGAAAACTTCTTCAGAACTTATTTAGGGGTATTTATTTTTAGACAGCTATTGACAGACAAAAGCGCTCACACAAAATAGCAGACTTCATACAAAATGGTGAAAAATAACAATTGGAACAACTGAATTACAAAAGGCTAAAACCAAAATGCTCACACACTATAGGAAAGAAATGAAAACAAGAAATGTTTTATTTTTCCATTTTTCAAAAAGCAAATCTGATGCAACAGATCATGCTCTAGTGCACTTTGCTCAGTGCCAGAGCTACGAAAAGTAAAAATGGATTCATGTAAATTTTCAGCCTCCAGGTTCTCACTCCTGGGGTACTACACTCACCAATGATTAGTTCAGAAGCTTGGCAGACAGCAGCGCTTTGCCTGCAACTGTGCCAATGGGAATTACTCAAGCATAGAGACTAATCTCAGATAAAGCAGCTGTGAGGAAAAGTCACAGACAGAAGGCCTTTTAGGGACATACAACTGAATTCATAGTTCTTGTCACTTAGCTAGCACATCACAACATGAGTAAAGAACATATATAAGTATGTATACAGACCATGAAAATGGTGTTGGGTTTTTTTATCCTTGAAAAAAATAAAAGTGTTGCATTTCTAAAACAACATACTCTCATCACAGAAGGGTATTTCCAGGTTATATCCTCAGTAGTGGAAATCTGTATTTTCTATAGAACTATGATGATAGTGTCTGTTCATGATCTGGCTTTTTTTTTTTTTTTTTAAAGGTTATACTCAAATAGCCAAAATAACATAAGCATTACAATGGAGGTGTTTCCTAGCAGAGAATAAACAGAGTTCAAGCTGATTTCGGTGCATTCACTTCATCTGGAAAAAGTTTCCTCTAGCAGTTCCTATGAGAAAGACATTCACATCTCTTTCAGCATGAGAGGGAAATTTTTGAATTCTCTTGCATTCTAGAGAGCATGTAGGTTAATCACCATCCTAAGATGTTGTGCAGGTAACACAGCCAGACTGTGAAGCACAGAGATCAGAGGTGACTTCACCCCATGTGAGCTGAATGCAAAGGACAGCAATAACCGCTGAAAATTTAGGTTAAAGTGCCCAGTCATAGTATGCATTGCTACAATTTTAAGGAGGAAGGGAAGTTAGAGAAATGGACAGAGCTATTAACTTTTGTCTCTTCATGTGCTTTCAAAGACCATATGCTCTCATGCAGTTAAAACCAGCTTCCTAAGAGTGTTGCTATCAAGGTGACTTTGATTCTAGTTGCCCCAGTCCTCTGTGGTTGCTTTCTGTAGTGCTTTAAACCAATAGGGATCTGTGACATTATTTATTAGAGAAACTGCTGTTCTTTGGATTCTTTAGATCTTTGGGAAGATAGTTCAAAGCTGTCAGTCCCTTTAAGGGAGAAATTTAGAAAAGCAAAAAGAAAAAAAAACAACAAACCCAGGGAGTGATAGGAAGAAAGGAGATGTCAGGGCTCTTCCTTGAATCGTACAAGGCACGGATAATTTAGCACACCTGCTATTTCCTGCAGAATAAGACAAGTAATTAGGTACATATCCATGTGTAATTCTGAGATGTAGGAATCCACTCACTGTTTCTTTGTGATTTCTTGAAACATCATGAAAGCTTCTCATGCTTGTTGACAGTACTCCTCCCCCGGTTCAGAGGGGTTCATTGCACTATCTATACCTATAGATTATGTCATTCAATTAATAAGCCTTTGCATACAGTTTCCTTAACTCTGGCACCTGTTAAGTAGGGCTGCAGTGCTTACTGGAACAGCTTATTCCCATAATTTTCTATGCTCACTTAGCCCATTTCATGTGCTTCCTTTAACTTTCAGCAAATATCTTCACCAAGGCATAACAAACCAGTGTATTTTGACAAAGTTTAGAAGAACAATGTGAGATGTCTAGATATAGTAATCAGTAAATATATCTTTTCTCTGCAGTAATATTTAGCACTTGAAGAGATTGATGGAATGTTTTACCAGAAAAATAGAAACTGTTATTTTTCAAAGCATGATTTTTTGCTTTTGTTTGCTGTCCAAATACTTCTCCCTGAAAAGTGCCAGTGGCCTCAGCACTCTACCTCATAACTTTTTAATACTTTCTTTGGTATCATACAACATCTAATGATTGAGAGTAATTGTTGAAGAGTTTCTTTATAAACAGTTTCATTTGATGAAAGGAAAGAGGGATGGCATTCCTTGTTTCTACCTAAAATGATTAGGATCAAAACTAATTTTCCGCATTCATAATGCTCATAATTGAATATATACAGACTATTTTTGGATTAATAAAATTTAAAAATGCTAATAGGAGATAATTATGGCTTTGCCAGAATATTATTATGCCTAAGATGCTCCAGTTCTGTTTCTCCATAGCATGCTGAGAACCTACTGGCATCCCTTGCTCTTTTGCATAAGCATAAAGCTTAGCCTACAGCATTTTATTTCCTTTTACCATTATCAACAAGAGTGTAGCTATAAATATTAACTTTCCTGAAATATATTTGTTGCAGAAACATAACCAAAAATCTTCCCTGTCATCTCATGTTAAATTATTACTTGCTCTCTACAGCAGATGTTCTGCCTGTGAGACTGTTCTTGTTTGAGGAGACACTTAGGACCTCATGGAGTCTGATAGAAAGGTGATCAGAGATAGGAGGAGGGTGCATATTAAATAGTTTCAAGATAATCAGAGGCCAAGACCAAAATATTTTGTCCCTTTTTAGAAACAGTCTTACTTTATTCTGCATATGCAATGAAGCTACTGTGGTAAGTGCAGTGATGATGAATGTTACATTACAGATAGCAGCTTCAAGCTATCTATTAAATATCACTCAGTTTGTATAAACCTCTTCAAAGGTTTCAAAGAACATAGCTATAGGATCTTCAATTATCTTGCTCAGGAAGACTTTCTCTCTTTTACGTACAAAGTGCCTGGTTCAGCACATTTAAGGTAACAGTGACAAGTTAAATATCATATAATGTGTCACAGCTGTGTTGTCTTATCCAAGCTCACCAAGGACTGAATCACTTCTGTGTCTCTGACAGACCAAGGTGTATCTTCAGAGCATTGTGAGCACACAGGCTCAATGCAGCAGAGCAAAGACAGCAGTGTTTTGGCAGCACTTCTTGTGCCAAACCAGTTGGGTGCTTGCCAGCTCGTGCACTTGCATGCAAACAGCATCCTCCTGTAGCATTTTGGGGGTAGCAAGGCATGGCAGAGCAGAGCACAGCATAGCCCCAGCTCAGGACCTCAAAAGCAGAAAAAAGCCTGATGGAAGGATTGCTGAACCTGAAGGCTTCAGCAAGAGAAGCCAGGGACCACAAACCTCTTGAGGGCAGAAGTTTGGCAGAAAAGCACTCTTGTGGCATCAGGTTTTAAACCTAAAGCTTGGTTAGAAAAAACCCTTCAGCCCCACCCACTCTGGCCAAAGCAGCTCCCAAGGAAATGGGTGAGTGCATAGCAGACAGGTATTGACAGATTTTTGGCAGACAGGATTTATTCAGAGCCTTCCTGACTTTCTGTCAGGACTTTGTTGAAATGTGGTTTGTTAAATATTTGATTTTGAGAAATCTACATTCTCCAACAGATGATTTTTCAGCTGAAAAATTTCTGTCAGGTTCTGACAAACTTTCCTGTACTTGGCATATTTGACCTTTCAGCATCTCTCCTACTAGCTCTGACACATATGGCTCAACTCAGTGCCATGACGTGCCTCATTTTTGCTAGCAAGAAATTTGTTCCTTTATAGGGAGAGATGGTAGCACAGCATTTGAAGTCTCAGTCTGCTCTAACTCACAGAGTACCTCTGTTCAGTTTAAGTGTACATCATTTAATTTTCACCATTACTCATCAGGAGTGGATTGGGACATCAATCCCAATTATTGAATTTTCTCAGATGGCAAAACCCAGGCAGACATATTTTCTTGCGAAATATAAATATTATCTGCAAATATTCATCTTGTTTTTTAATGTGGTTTGAAAAAACAGCAGTGACAACTTGGCATTGAAATAAATTTAATTTTGTTTCTAATTAAGCAGAAATGAGTACAGAAATTCAATAAAAGCAAGCAGTAACTGGGGGATTGAGTCTGTTACCTTTTTCTATTATACTATAATCATGTTATATGGAAAGGCTTTCATGACCTTTAGAGCCACTTGAGAATCTAACAAACAGCATCAGGTCCCACTCTGTCAGCAGCAAAGATTTTTATCAATGTAGTACTATTACTGCCAGTAAGATTTCATGCTTTTATATGTCATTTTGGCTTAATCTAGAATTTTGAAATGTTCTAACATTTATTTTTAAACCATACATTAAGCTGTTGCTTAGTGAAGTAACTGCAACATTCAATATATATATAGTCATGGACTTATGCCACTAACCTCATCTTGTTTCCATGGTTTTCTCTTGTTCTCCACACATCAAGTCTGTTTTTAAATTGGGTGTTATACATATCTTTGGGAGGAGAAATTAGCAGGCAATCGAAAACAGAAACTGAGAGAGCTGGGGCCTTAAGATTATACTGCTACCTGTTTAACCTGGAATAATCAGCTAAAAGACTGGGAATCTGGGTGCTAGGAGTCTATTTATGCTTCTGTCACCAAGGCATTCTATGAACTGAGGCATATCTCTCTGCCTCATTAAAAAGTGGCATAGTAGAATTTATTTCAAAAGGCTTTTGCAGAGCCACCAGCCAAACACTATTTCTTCATGCAGATTTCATGCATATGGTGAATTATTTTCTTTTCTTGCAGAAATTGTTCTTTCAAAATAGTTGGTTTTCATTTGTTTGGTAAAAGTAAAATCAAAATGCCTTTTACTGCCAAAAAAGTTGGCTTGAAGCTGAAGAAAACCCTTTTTTCCCATTAAAAAGGTGTTTTAAGGGAAAAAAAAAGTATTGGATAAACCATTTTCTGTTTGGGAAAAGAGGATTTGAGGGAAATTTTTATTTCAGTTCTGGTACTGTATGTCTGAGATATCTCACCAAAACAGGCAGCCTAAAATGAAATGTGGGCAGGTGAGAGATGGGATAAATGATGCTAGCGGTAAATTAGACTGCTATTGTGCTATTGTTCAATGCTTAGGCAAAGAAAAGTTTTAATGCTCTAACTGATTTCTAGGATTCTCTCTACTCACTTGCAAATTTGTCATAATATTTACATCTGGCTTACAGAAGCATGAAAACCACCAAGGAACATTCATAGACATCGTATAATAAAAATCCAGATAGTCAATTTACACCGGGGAAAATGATTTTCAAACATCAGAAACGCAGAAAATGACCAAAAAATCTGCTAAAATAAACAATCCATTGATCAGGATTTGTCAGGTCTCTCATATTTTAAATTACAACAAAAAGTGAAAAAGGTTTAAGAGGAAGAATTTTCCTACATTTCTGTGTCTGTGCCTGTAATCCTGGCCTACGCTATTGGGACAGATATCAGTGCATGACATCTAGTGGTAGATAAAAGAGATCCATCCATCTGTGCTATCAAGGAAAGGTTCTTAAATTACTGCAGTCACATGTACCCAGCTAAAAGGAAAATTATTCCTATCTAAAACTGGATGATCATACAGGAAAAAATCATTATTTAAGCATCCCTGGACAATACATCCAGACTGCACTGGAGAGTCCATCTCAAGATGTTGTTCAGTGTTCTCAGTTGAGGGAAATATTTTAGCTTTCTGAATTCCCTTCACTATGTTTTTTGTTTCTCCCTCCTTTTCACTTTCCTTTTCCCTCCTGGCTAACAAACACAGCTCCTAGAAATGGTTTGATATGTCATTTCAGAACCGCTTTTTCAGAGAAATTGATGCTTTACTAAGAAATTTTTTCCAGAGGTTTTTGTAATTTTTCTAAAAATAAGAAGACTTTCTTAATTGAGAAAAAAAATCAAAACCAACTACAATAACAAAATCCCACACATAATTACAACAACAAAAGCCAAAAAAAACTCCAACCCCAAAATGAAACTTTTTTCTCAAGCCTGCAGCAAGACACTACTTGTCTTCAAGTAAGTTCAAAGTGGAGAAGATGGAGTAATGTTTTATCTGGACAAAATAAATATATGCTCATAAAGCACCAGATTATCTTATTTCAAATGAGGTTCCAGATGAGCTGGCCTGTTAACAGAATGTTAAATGGAAACTCTCAGCCCAAAATATTAAAATCAACAATAGTGTTGACAGCTGAAAACAGAATTTTTCCTAAATAAATTCCTGAGCAACTATAACTGGATAGTGCCAGTTGTGCCATTCTAAGTCAGCAAGTATAGCTGTCTCTCATGTATTTCTCTAATATAAAATGCATCTAAGTTCTGTCAAAGCTAGAATATTTGGAAAACAGTATGTCAACCACTGGGTGGGAATGATGTAGTTTTTTTCATCTGGACATTTTCATGCTGATCCTCATTTAATCTGACAAATTAAACAACGATAAAATGGAAAGTATTTGCGATAGAATGTCCAGCCTTGGCGATGTACTGGCTGCTTTCCACCAAGAGTAGTGAAGACCAGAGCATGGAAGGTTTAGCAGGTACAAAATCCTTGTGGAATTGCAGCCCTTGTATGAACAACCAGGGACAAATCAGGGCTGAGCTGGGCTGATAGAGGGAGGCGGTTGAGACTCAGCTGTTATTCAGACAAACGTCTACATAAATAGGCATGGGCATGAATCTGAATTATCATTCTGAACTCTACCTCCTGGACCATATAGCAGTAATAACCATTAACCTTTTCTAAGGTCTGAATACAAAGATCATCCATTTAACATAATGGCAAAGACATCACAGGGACAGAATACAGCACATAAAGAACAGAAATGAACTGTGAAAGGACAGTGCAGAGAGGAATTTCTACTCAGCCTCCTTCAGTAACAATGACCTTTGCAGAGTCCTTAGTTTTACTGAGAGTTCATACAGCTGCTAAAGAAATGTTCAGAAATATTTATATAATAAATATATAATACGAAACAATAATACAGCATGAGTTACTTTTGGTAAGTAGTAATGTCTAATTAAGCTGCAATCAGTGAGTCTTTTTAATCACTCTTTTTCTAGTACCTCTGCAAGACAGCACTAAGACCTCCTTATGATGATCTATTTAGAAAGGGCCAAATACAATAAAAATAGTAAAAATATGACCTTTTGTACAGTCACTGTTGGAACTGTTGCCATTACCCATTTGAATGATGGGGAATTGCAGGAAGACTGAGTAAAGAAGAATGAACTGGTAACTGTAGATGTAAAATAGGACAGAAAATGCTTGTTCCTGTAGTTCCCCCCAATTTTCCTTCCTTGATCCCCCACTGCAACCCACACACATATTTGCAAGCTCTCTCTCTCTCTCTCTCTTCTCTCTCTCTCTTCTCTCTCTCTCGCTCTCTCTCTCTCTCTCTCTCTCTCTCTCTCTCTCTCCCTCTCTCTCTCTCTCTCTCTCTCTCCTGCTGTCTCCACGGTAACAGCAGCTCTGGGATATTGCTGCTACTACTGCAGGTTTTGGATGCTTCCTTTTCCCAGGGAACCACTCACCCAGCCCTCCTGGGGCTTGGATGCTACAGCATCACCCACCAGCACCTCTCCCTGTGTCCGAAGAGCCAGCAGCTGTTAGACACCCTGGGCTGCAGTGCTGCATTTGGTACGCTGTTATTCCTTGTGGCTGTGGGTAGTTTATGATGACAGGTGCTGAGGACAAGGACAGGTGCTTTTTCTAACATTTGGAATTTAGACAGAGGGATTAAATGCATGAGGGTTCATTTGTGCAGGCAACAGCCAACTTAAGACAAAAAGTGCACCATTTAATGAGTCCCTAGAAGCAGGAATGTCCTCTTTCTGAAACTGGGAGAAGAGGGACATCGTTGCTGAGGATGATGTGGTTTGCAGTGTCTCCAGGCAGTAGTCATATTACTGACTGCAACAGTCTACAAATTCCCAAAGATACACAAGTCAGCTCTGATGCACCTTGAACATCAGGTGTACAGATATAGACTCTTTCCTACTTCAGGCTTTTGATGGAAGAAGGAGCTAAACGTGCAGAGGAAATAAAAGTCCTCTGTTTCTCCAAATCTCATGGAAACCGATGAGAACTATTTTGACTACCTGTTGGTAAACACCTTTCTGAGCTGGGAAGTGAAAGCCTGGTGAAAAGTATTTATTAAAGGTCATGGTTCAAGACCATCACAGAAGATATGACCTCTTGCAGGTTCAATAATTTTTGTGCCAGGAATTTCTCTCACAAAGCAAAATTTTGCTCAATGGTGGTGTATTAGTTATTATGTTATACTGTCTAAACAAGTTTATGTAATTAGCATTGGTCCAATGAAGTTCTATTATTTATAATTAAAAATTAATTATTTTCTTTTTAATGTTTTAATGAGGAGAGAAATCAGAATTGTTGCACAATGGAAAGTTGGCCATTACTCTCGAAATAGGAAAGTTTTGATTCTGTTTACTAAGAAGATAACTTTAGGAAGTAGAACAAGAACACTAAATCTCAAACACTGGATCTAAGAACTTAAGTAATGCTAGCTGGAATTCCAAATTCCAAATAATAACAATAATAATAATATTTTTCATTCATAATTTCTGTACAACATTTTGTCCTACAGCTCTGTATCCACAGCCATCATTGAAATAAATTTAGCTCCGCGATAGATGTTGGCAAACAAACAGATCAGGGAAAATCAGCATGCAGCCCAGCCAGAGAAACAAAGACAAATTTTGGTCAAGGACTCGGGGACAAATCCTGCTGACAGTGAAATTGCCATAGACTATTTAATGTCCATGCAGCATAGAAAGACCAATGCATAGTAAATGCCATGGCATTCCTTTTTTTTGCTCCTTATATACCATTTAAATGGTTACCATGAAACACAAACCTTCCAACAATATTCTTCTTCATTCACCATTCTAGTGCTGAGATTTCTTTTTTCTTTTGCATGTCAATTGTCCACATCATTCTTTTACCTATTTCTTTCACATACAGCTTTAGATCTTTTTAGCTGTTTTCTTATAAAAGGTGTCCAGGCAGACAGCAAAGGTCACTAACTAGACTATCCACCACCTCTATTCCCCTGCTTCTACTGTGACACCTATTATTGAAAATAAGTGAGGAAGCATTTGTCTTGTGCCTAAAGAGCAAAGTTAATATTTCATATACAAGCTCAAAATAAGATTTGTCTCAAGATCTGCAAATGAGAGCTGTTCATGTAATCATATGTTTCTGTTAGTGTTAGATCTCTCTTGCATGTTTTGTCCACTTATTCTCATTACACTCTTGAGTTGCATGTTATAATTAGTGTTAAATAATCTTTCTGAGTCAAGTGATGTCCTTTGATAAGTTTATAATTCTATTAAGCCTTAATCCTAATGAAAGCATTAGCGTGTAAATACATTTTTAAAGTCATCATCAGAGTTAATTCAATATGTGGATAGTTACAGATTTTTTTCCACTTTTTTCTTTAACTATTTTTTTCAACTTAGAGTTTTTTGTTTGTTTTTTTTTTTTTTTGTTTGTGAATGAGATCATTAGAGAATTATCTCTCTCAAGCCTAAATGCCATATAACAAAAACAGCTGAGATTTGAATAGGTGAATTCAAACAAAAAACAGAGAAGAGAGACAGGCTTCACTGATGTGTGTGTGCCCACTGGGGAGTGGTTGGGCTGTGAACAGGAATGTAGTGAGCCTGGGTTTCAGTGGCATGAAATAAAGAAGTAAAATCTAAAAGGAAAAAAAAGGAAAGAAAAAAAGAAGCAGGAACCCCTGCAGCCATTGCATTTGACTTTCTAATAATGTCAGTCTCAGAGGAGAGGAGAGATGGAAATGAGAAAGGGTGCACTTGCAATGCAGTCATTCTTGCTGTCATTGCCTTTATGGCTTTTCAGCAGGCCACAAAAGGCCAATCCACTAGAATATGAATGAGATACAGTCATGGCCCCACCAAGTAAGTAGGAGGCATGAAACCTCCCTGTTTGAGTCCTAATAGCTTTCTCTGGCTCAGTAATCTCTCACTATAAAGGAAAAACAAGACAAGCAAACAACAAAAAACTATCCTCACTCCCCACATCCTGTCTGTGCTTGCTTTTCTTTGATTATTGCACTGAAGGGCTTCAGAGAACTGGAAGATTTAATAGCCAATGGGGATTTGGTGCAGTAAATCCCTCTGAGAGGGAGTTTTATTCCCATCAACTACTCCTCTGTATTAAATATGCAATATTGTTATTTTTTTTATGTGTGGAAAGATCTGACAGATAGGCGTGGGGAATAAAAATATTATAGGAACAAACAATTTAAACCACTGACGTTTTCCACTAATTATGTATCTGAAATTACTTAGGAGAAAAAAGGTGCACTAGGAGGAAGTATTTTAGTTGACACCATCCTCATATCGATGCCATATCCACTCTCCCTTTCTTATCAATTAAAGACAGTTTGCACCGATCTCAGCTGTGATCTTTGATCTAATGTGACACATTACCAAACCCACATTTAAGATTTTTCTATCTCTCTCAGGAGCTGCACAGGTTTCAGAAACAGTAAAATATAACAGGAAATTTCAGCTGGCAGGAGAGAGCTTTGTGTTACTTGGCAGACCACTGTTCAGAGTATCTCAAGCAAATCTGCCCTGGAACCAGCAGTGTAGGCACACGCTGGAATAACCTTACTTATGAAGACTATGCTTTTTGGATGGAGTTGGAGAAAGCTCTTCCTGTTTGAATGTGTATTGCACCATATATATGTGCCTGTTCTGTTGAAGGTAGCTCAGGGGTATGTATGGGATACATGGTGTGGTGTGGTGTGGTATGGAGGTGCTCAGCAGACTCTGCAGATAACCAGGGATCCTCTGCAGTCAGTGCTAACTGAGGAAGCATGGAAGAAAGCTTTGCTCCAGTCCGTATGCTCCTGTTGACAATAAGATCAACTGTATACTAATTGTATCTTTAGCTTATTCATTTTGTCATATAAGTACCCAAATACTACTGGTCCCATTGAGGTCAAAGGAAAATGTGCTCAACAAGGTTAGGTAATTTGGACCAAGGCCATTGCAGAATGTTAGAGCAATGTTTATGACACAAAACACTTTGCTAGATCATGTTAGCTCATAGTCTCTGCTGCTGACAGCCTTTATGAACTAACAGGAAGCAGAAGTGGCAGAGCTGCAGACTAGACTGAATTAAGTGTGCATACAGAAAACAGCCACTATTTCAGATACGTGTGATTTAAACATTGCACGTACTTCAATGATACTTGTTTCTTTACACAAAAATCTTTGTGCTTGTGACAGGCAGAAATATTCCTTGACATAGGACTTCATCTAATATTATTGTCAGGAAATCAGTTAGCATTTTTCCTTATTACAGTTTAATTTGTATCTCTAAATTATTTTAGAGAAGATAGTTGAATAAAATATTTCGGGGGATTTGTTTACCTTGAATAATCAAGAAGATAGCGGTGTGAGAAAAAATGAATCTTTGGCAATGTACACTACTGTTGGAATTTTGGATTATACATTTGGACAAGGAGTGTTAAGTTGTTTGACAAAATATTTTCCTTGGACAATGTGAATTCAATTAAGGTAATTCCTGAAGGATGAGAGCCAAGTCAGTTTAACTTAGTTCTAGAGAAATTAAACAGAGAAGATTGATCTATATTTTAATAAAAAGCATTCTGCAGTGCTATTATGTTCACTAGCTGAAACTAAGAGGACTTACTACTATCTACATGGCACAACCACAGGCTAAAAATATATAACTTTGGATTTAAAATATGGGTCTTTAGTTCAGCTTAAACCTTACACAGTATCTATAAATTGTTTTAAATATGCAAATAAAATCTTTATCATCTAATTCTGTCTGATCCAGTTTTTAGCAGGACAAGAAGCAGCTAAGTAATTTTTACTGATGCACTCAGTGCAAGGCAGAACTGGGAACAGAACCTACTTATTAGCTCTTTCAGCAATAATTGTCTCACCAACAGCATTGAAAACTATAACCTTATTCTTAAGCCATCTTTACTGAGTTTGTATATATGTATCATTGTGTTCTAGGAAAACATGCTTTGAACCATTGACTTTGCTTGTCATTACCACTATCTGTTTACACTTGATTTTTTGTTTTTCTTCTTGTTTCAAATCCTCATTTTTGATATGAATTAGATTACTATAACCTACCTTCCTTCCTTCCTTCCTTCCTTCCTTCCTTCCTTCCTTCCTTCCTTCCTTCCTTCCTTCCTTCCTT
>VXAC01008728.1:96575-154677 GCA_013399225.1 Rhipidura dahli | reverse complement strand
CTCCCTCCCTCCCTCCCTTCCTCTCTCCCTCCCTCCTTCCTCCTAGATAAAGCTATCCATATCATAGGAAAGAATTACAAGAGTATTTTTTTGTCCAGAATTCGGTTTCTCCAATGCATCACTTTAATCTCCTATCGCCTTTACTCATATTTCAAGGAACTAAACATGTAAAGGCTGCAAAAGAAGCAATAAAATTGTAAATTATTCTTATTCTAAGTTTATATCTCCCACGCACACCTGTTCTACTTCAACATCTGCCCTCCAGCACCATCAGGGCAAGACTGAGTCATGGAAAAACTGTAGTAGTATGACAACCACAGATAGAAACTTTTAAGTTACTTGATTTAGCCCCTAGCAATCTTTCCAAGATTAAAAGAAGTGACTTCCTCTGTTGCATGATGCCATCAAAAAATTTCACATACAACTTCAATCAACAGGATGCCCATTTTGCAGCACTAACATCTCACACCTGAAACTTTTTAATTTTCTGTTCTTGAGTTTCCCTGGAGAAGTTTTTGTCTTGCTGAATTGTGCAATTTGCATGACAGTCATAATATCCCTTCATGCTCCTCCAATATACAGAAATTCAGGCAACTTAAAGGTGCATACATAGCTGTTCTAGTTTCAGTCAGGACAGGGTTCATTTTTACAGTAGCCTAGAAGGCAACCTGGCCAGACCTTAATGTTACTCAAAATTTTTCTGAACCAGGAAAGAGAAAACAATTACTTTGAAGCAAAGTAATTTAGATTTATAGCATCTTCACATGTTTCAAATACAGAAGTCATAATAAATGAACACACACTTTATGTGTATGTACATGTATGAACAGAGTATGAAGAATGTATCAACATAGCACACTTTATGAGGAGGTGGATAAAAATATTTGAAATATTATGTTCATAAAAGAAGCTGAGTTCCAATATAGAAAAGTTCAACTCTTCAGTTTGATATAAATACTAAATATGGAGAAGTTTGAGATAAACCTACACTTTATACCTAATCAGTTTTAATTTGATATTAGAGGTAAAAATCCTGAGTTGCAATGAAGGGAAAGAACTGCTGAGTGAATATTTCTTAGGAAAACTACTAAATTAAGTAATACTTAGCTTCTTTACATAATAATAATAATTTGTTACTGAGAAGTGTTTGGATACAGTCTAGAAAAATACATACAATGAAACTATGAGCTTTGAGTTTTTGATTACTCTTTTCACCTGAGGATTTCTCTCAGTAATGTAATACTTGAGATTCATCATTCAGTATTCACTTGTTCCAAGTATCCAAAATGAAGATGCATAACCCAAGTAACCAAGCACATCTGAAGTGCAGAATGCTACATTACTTAATGTGATTCAATAAAGTATTTCACAGCTTTTGATTAACAACTCTCAATCAGCTTATTGATTACATACAAATATATAAGAAATAGGTGCTAAACAAGGCTGCTTTTCAAGCAATTTATGTATCAAAACAGGGGTGTTACAGTCATAACATTATTCATCAAGAGTAGCTTGAATAATTGACCTGAAATGCATTATTTAACAGGAATAAATATTTAAAACAAATATATCTAATCAAAGGTGATTTAACCACTGCTTGTCACCAAAGAATCCATTGACAATTGTCCTTTCCTGTTGAATGAATCAACATAAGGAACAACTGTTGAAGCAAAAGGAACCATCATTTATCATTAGAACAGTGAGAATGTTAAATTCATCCTAGAGACAACTCAGTTTTATTAAACCAGTGCATTAAATACAATGGAGAAATAATTGTTGCTACAGAAAGAACAATCACTTAAATGTTATTAAAACAATGATCAGTCACAGAAGAATTACTAGATTGACAAATCTCTGCTCACATCAGGCACCTTTTACCTCCTGTTTCTTTTAGGCAATGAAGACAGTGGAGAAATTAGAGAAATAAAATAGAGAAGATGAAAAACTGTTTAAAAATCTGTAAGTAACAAAGGATAGAAACCCAAGAATTAAGTCTGTCTTTCAGTACATTTTAGATAGTCTCTGGCCAGTTTTATATGCTCTAAGGAAGATAAATATCTGAATCCTACAAATTTATAGCTTTTAGGTCAAAAACATTGACCTTCACGTTTGAGCACTGAAGCAAAAAAAAAAGACTTTTTTTTGGTGATTTCCATTATATAACCTATACACATGTAAGGCACATACAGTAGGTCTCAATGGACCTTTGTATAGTCCCTACAGACATCTGCGTTTGTATGTGTGTGGTGTATGTAAAGGACACAATGTCATGTTTATCAAAACCTGGTCCCGCAGGGGTAAAGGCAGGCAATGGCATTTCTGTGGAGTTAAAAATTAGAGTGCCAAATAAGGTATTTGTTTCTGGGACTTTTGCAGGGTTTGTTTTTTTCTTAATAGGTTATGTCTTGGTTTACTATAAAGATAGAATGGAAGCAAAGAAAGAAAGTAAGACTCCACAAAGTTTTGTCATTCAAAGTTATCTTTTTTTAATTTTTTTTTTTTTTTTACCAAACCTGAATGAGCATAGCAAATATGTATTGTATTAGTGATTTTCCTCAGAGAGCCATGAGAGGTGTCTATGAGCTATGAGATAGGAACTAGGATGAAATAAATGAAGTTGTGTTGATGATATTGTTGTATCATGGTGTCAAGCATTAGCCATTTCTTTACTCAGCAACTCAGAAAAGGAAATACAATATTACAGGAGATGAGTTTTTAGATATCATATGAAAATCTCTCTAGAGTGTCTGATTCATTTGCCTCACTTATTGCTCAGGATTATATTGTTCACTTAATTTAGAGTCAGACAGGAACTTCCTTCTTGATTAGACTGATAAATTTCTAATGTTCTTTAACATAACACCAACCAAATATAGGTAATAATGTCACAGGTGTTCCAGGTGTTTACTTCATATTCTGCCTAGTGCAAACCTAGCTTGATTAAAAAGCTTAGACTTAATAAATTGGACTACATACACTAAGTGATCATTTATGGTGAAACTAAGTGATCTAATGTTTCCTTCTGGACTTAAGTGCATAAAATGCAGATGTTTATATGCTGCTTGAATGAGGGAAGAACAGCTCATTCCCTTTTCACCCAGCAGCAGGGTCTGGCTCATAAATAAATATCAGACATGAGACTTGTTCTTTAAGCATGTAAGTTATTTGGGTTTTTGCTATCTAAATTCAGAAAACTTGTCTACTTATATTATCAAGATGTTTGCATCTTTATTTATTTATCAAAACTTTCAGGTCCATTTGCTTCCTTTTCCAAGCTTATTCTGCTAAAAGTACATCTCATTTCATGCAGGCAAATTTAGAAACCTGTCCTCAAGAGAAAGCTTTTTTTCTCTATGAACCAAGACAGAGTTACCTTCTTCTGGTAAGTGTTATTACACTAAACTGCATTAAAGGATTATCATGGAGAAATACTCAGCCAACCCAGCTTTACACACTTAGTGGGATGCAGTGGTTGACTAAAGTCAGCACACTGGCTTGCTTTGCTTCTAGATGAGGATGTACAATGCAGCATCTGACATTTGATGAGTTCTTAGTGCCAGACATTTCATTGTTGTGAAAAAGATGTGTGTGGTATAGATTAACAGAATTACAGGAATAAGAAAAAGAAGAAAAGAATCTGTTTGCTTTTAATAATCTGGATGCTAAAACCTGATCTAGTGAATTTCCTGGTAGAAATCAGCTAAGTCCCCAACAAACTCTCTAGTCCCACTCTACACTGTAAGTCTAAAAAGGGCATTATTTTTAAAAAAGAGTGTACTTCACTACATTCATATATTCAATACTGTCATATATTTCACAAGTCAAATAGGCATCAAAACCGCTGTGATCTTTTATTCCTTGGCAATTATCAGAGCATTTATCTGCAAGATTTGATTATTTTCATTATTTCTGCACAAATTTGGCTATATGACTGAATTCTGTGTTGGTGAGAGTTCCACATAGGATACATGAAAGACTTTGATCTCAAGAAAACCCTTTCAGTACTGTGCCAATCTAGCACTTGCAGTAAATACTTGCAAACAAGGCATAGCAGCCATCCTAGAGAAACAGTACTTCTCTTTCTTTACTCCCTTTCTGTTATGTAACCTCATTCATTAAGGTAGGGCTTGAAAAGGAGTAAAACTGAACATTAGGGGCTAGAGGAAGAGGGTTCCCATAACAAATCTCTCTCTGATCTTCAACCTCTGCATGTTGGAGTCCCTTTCTATAAATCATTGTATGCAAAAGAAAGTCCTTTTATTAATTTCACTTATTTTATAGAGACATCTATTTAATAAAGATGTTTTAATGCTGTCATACATGATTGAAATAATTCATTTTTTAAAAAGCGATTCTTCATATGGAAATAACATTTCTGCATTATATAAGTCTTAGATAATTCACACTGAAGAGCATTGGAATGTAAATTGTATCAATCATAAATTTAATTACAGAATAACTGAGCTCAGTCTAATTCTTTCTGACTCCTGATCTTCACTTTCAATAACCTGAAGTATAATTTCAATACAAACTTGACTCTGTTTTTGATTTGGAGATTAGTTAGAACCCCTGTCTCCTCCAGTCTACATTTCTATATTTATAGTTGTATTTCTAACAGATATCACTGTCATTAACTAAAATTAATGAGCAGTTGATTTGTTCAAAATCACATAGTTCTACATGTTTCTAGCATCTAAAAGTATTTGAAAGATATCATTAAAAAAATTTAGTTTTTCTTGATATCCAGTCTATAGAAACTCACAGGCTTTTGATTTCGAGTCAGCTCATAGTGTAAAACCAGTTCTAACCTAAGTCAATCACAGCAACTTAAATTTTTTATTTCTGGTGTTCCTGGTCCATTGTGAGTTTCTGTTGTGGTGGGTAGTTGGTCTTGGGGCAGGCTTAGAACAACCTTATCTATCTATCTATCTATCTATCTATCTATCTATCTATCTATCTATGTATATATATATATATATTTATTTAATAGAAAGGATCACAAATTAATTAGTTGACCAAAGAAAACAGATAATTAAGGATTTTAGGTGCTTTCTCTTATTTGTATGGGCATGTAATTATAATGAGCATTACCACTTATTCAACTGAATAATTAGAGATTCCCCAGAGAAACTTAATAGTCTGGATGGCTTTGTTCTTCAAAGAAAAGCAACAAAGCAAGGGAATAAAGTGTTGCCATGCCCTTTGTGTGAGGAACACAGGGAGTTGTAAAAAGCCAAGTGAACATGTATACATTTCTTAAGTCATTAGGTGGAATTTCCTGTCTCTAGTCAAAAGAAAAATTGTCTTTTTCATATAGCCTTTGGAAACAAAATTTCTGCCAGAATATTCTTGGTCATAAGTGTTTATAATCAATATCTTCTAAATCAACATGCTGTATTTCCTTTTACACAAATGCTGAAACAACAAACTTCTTTTGACTTGAAAATCAAATCTTTATCAAGGATAGAAAAGGTGTAAACAGAAAAGGTGTAAACAGTACGTTTACAGTCCTTACAAACTGAAAGGACCATTTATAAACTAAAACTTATATATTTTTTAAACTTTTAAATTAATTGGCCATAAATGGGAAAGAAATTTTGTCAAGAGTGTACTTATTCTCAAAAACAGTAACAATTGTAGGTGCTGCTTTTCTAATAATTGGAAGAGACATTTTAAAAACTAATTTGGGAAGGTGAAGTCTATAATCTTGTCTCTTTTACTATTAATTATTCTCTATCAGTTTGGTGTATTGAGAAGTACTCTAAGGGAAGCAAATTTCAGTGATGCAGAAGCATTTCAAATGACTCATAGCTATGGTTTGATGGGTTAATAAACTTAGACAGCAAAACTGTGAAAAGATTCACCTGTTTATAGCTAGGTGATGGCATGTAATTAGGCTTAATATAGACAGAATCAATTCCTATAGTGGATTTTTTTTCTCTTAAATTTAGAAGATTTTAGTAAAACAGTCTCAGTTCTGCTGAAGAGCAAAACACATTGTCTCTTACAGAGTTGACATATCTGTGGCAGAAGGGTCTGTCTACTGGTGATTTGGACTGCAGTAAATCTTATGATGAAATATTTTGTCAGAAATGGAGTGCTGATGCTTGCTTGATACATGCCTGTTTTAAAAATGTATACACAAGCACACAGGTTTTAAATTACAATATTTTTTTCCTTCAGTATTGAAAGATTTAAGTCATTACCATGGAAACTGTTTGCATCAGATTACTACTTTTCTCTCCATCTATTTCAGTATCATTAAATCCTTGCTAATACTTTATTATTCACTATCTTTTAAGCCCACATGAATTTCAGTATCTAATTTACTTAACAAATTGTGTCTGACAAAAGAGAAAAACTTATAGTACAATAAACAATGCTATTAATTACTCTGTGGAGCAGTGAGCCACTGTGTTTGTCAGCAACGTTACGCCTTCAAAATAATGGCACCCAGTAATTAAGTATGAACATATTCTATTATTAGAGCATATATCCTTTTTCTTTCATTTATTCGTAATAGAGAATAATGAAGTTGAATTTATTATAGCTGTAGCCTTTATCCTGCTAAAACAAAGTACAAGGAAAAGAAAAAGGCATTCAGCCTGGGAACGTTTCAGAAAAATTATGTCACTATAGCAACCAGAATGTCATTTGTTATACTTTACTCATTAAAGCTTTGGAGATTATTAAAAGATAAAATAAGTCCTCTAAATTTAGAAGGTCATCAGTTACAAAGTATTTCTTTCTGAGAGACCAGCTGGTTACAGTTTGAGGACTGTATCTTGAACCTCTTATTTATACGATAAACTCCTTTGTGTAGAAATTTTCATTCATATTATGAAATCTTCCTGCTTAAGCAATTCCTACAGAGAAGATATCAGGATCAATTTTCTATCTCGGAAATACCAATTTAAGTAAACTCTAGCCTAATTCTAATTGTCTTCAGCATCACACCAAAGTAACCAAGATAGGATGTTGACCTCTACTCAGAGAGAGCTGAAATCTGCTTTAAGCTTGCTACTTAGTGAAAATTACACTTGATAAGAGTGAGCAGTTACTTAACAAGCTTCTAAAGACTGTGAAATACACCTCTTTGAAAGTAGAACATTTACTTTGGAACCAAGTTGGATTGTGTGTTCTGGAATCTGGTTGTGCAGCTAAAGGAATTGGAAGGAGAAATCCTTGGCAAGAAAAAGAGAAAAATCACCAAATTGTTCAAGTTTGCTTTTGAGAGCCGTGAGTTGTTTTGTTTTTTGAGACCGGGTGAGATAAATGTACCAGTTCTGTTCTGCTCTAGCAGGTACCTGAGCAATGGCAGAGTTCAAATGCAATGACGTTGGACTGGCTTACATAATCCAGAGGCATGTTATTCAGGATTGTGAACAGTAACCCTTCCCTTAATGCCTTTGCTATACTGCATATACACTTATGCAGTTATTGCAATCATACTGTTTTTCCAGCTTCTTTATACTTTATCAATATGATAATTTCTATCTTGCAAACTAGGTGCTAGACACGCCATGATGCTTTTCGTTCCCTTTAGAAAAAGATCATTTTAGCCTTTTACAAGAATAAAAAGTAAATAAATGTTTAGGTTTGCATCATGACTCCTGTTATTGCTGAGAGCAATTGTGCTGGCAGAGTTATTCAGGCCTTATGAGAGACCCTCCTACCCTTAGTGAGCTGCCTTTAAGAAAGCCACTTGAGTTGGCTCCAATGCAAATGCCTTTCCTTGGCTTTTCTTGATAGTGCCACTGTTAAGTGTATGCCCCAAACCCTTTAAGAAAATAAAAAATACCATAAGTGTGCTGGTTTTGTTGTGATCTTGTAATGCAACTGCCCAGGAAATATGAATAATTTAATGCAAAATTTTCTCAAGACTCTTGTTTGCTCTTTCTTTTATACCTGTTTGATAAAGTCCTCATGTTCATTGCCATCTGGTCACCAGTAACCTCAAGGAGCAGGAATTGTGATTAAATGTATTCATGCAGTTTGTCTTGTGCTCTAACACAGAATGAAGAAGGCAATGAGAAGGAAGCTGTCACAAATTAATTTTCATAAGATATTATGTTCTTTAATGCTTAGTCACTGCTCATGATAGCCCTAATTACCTAAATGTTAAAATAGACATAATTTTCTAGAAAGATGAGCTCAAAGCTCAGAAGCTATGCTGATGACTCCATGAGAGACCAGTCTAGAACACTGTGATCTAATTGTTGCCTTTTTTCTCCTTTGAAAAATAATGTGAGATGTGCAAGCACATCCTAGCAGGAAAATGCCTTTTTCCAGTTCCCAAAGTTTTATCTTAAGCACTTACAATTTTTCTGTCTCTATTGCTGTAGTATTTTCTAACAGAAAAGGGATCTTTGAAGTGCTCAGGAAGTTTGTTGAATACTTTTAAAGAAAACCATCTAATTCCTCTGCTGTATTTCGATGCCAAAAATACTAAGTCGGCCTCAAAGTTGCTGTGTGTGGTCTAGATGGTTGCCCAAGTCGAACACCAAATTTTGGTAGCTGCTATCAGCTCAAACAACTACAAAGTACAGAGAAAATTGCATAAACACCATGTGGTCATCTATGCACCATCATTTGTATTGCTGCTGATCCCCTCGTGCTTTGTTTCCAGACTTTGCAATGCTGTTTTGAAGGCAGAGGTAGATGCCATTGAAAAAGCAATAATGTCAAATCTTTCCATCATTCCTGTTCAGGCAGACAATAGGGCTTTATAGCTGAAAACTGCTTTTACTTTCTTCCTTTTTCCCTGGGCATCCCTATCTCAGCAGCCTTGTAGGAGGCTTTGTGTTTGAGAAATTAGGGAACTGGGGCAAACTGTATCTGGTCTGTGGGGTATTATACTTGGAGCTTGGGAAGCCCTTATGTTAAAAGTATTGACACCCTAGCAGTCTGTGCATAAATCCCCCTGGTCCAATCACTATTATAGGTAGAAATGGAATTTCAAATAAGAATTTAGTTTTCTGGTAGCTCAAAATAGCCATATATGGACTGCTGCCACCAGCACTACTTTTCTCCAAATGTTTTTGAAGACGTGTATAAGAGCCCAGATTTTCAAAACCACATAGCTCACACACTTGTGAGCAGTGCTGGTTAAAATTGTCTTGAAAATTCAGCACTGTGCAGACATACACATTGTTCTTTCCAAATACCATCTTTGTTTCTTCAGTAGTCTGCCACACATATATAAATACTTGGGCTCTATTATGTAAATGTCATGAGGATAATGATGTATGAGCAAATGGGATCCTATTTTGAAAGAATCAATCTATAAGCTATAACAAATTGAACACCTGCAATAAGACAGAAATTATAATAACTACTACAGTTGGATTTTCTTCTGATCCACATAAAATATGAATTCAGGGTTTGTTTTTGGTTTTGTTTTGTTTTTTTATCAAATCAGTCTAGCCAAAAAATAAAGATGGTTTTCAACTTAAACAGTATTATATTTAGAAATTTAGATTAGGCCCACACCCTTTAAGACAGGTATTTAAAATGGGATTTACTGCATTTAACTTTGGCCAAATAAATAATAATGTTCAGATATCTAGTCTACCTGCATCTCTAGGAGCACTTATTTTTTATTTCTAGCCCTGAAGCAACTGAAGAAAAGGTGAGAGGCTTATTTCTAAATATTATTCATTTTTGTACAGCTGTTCATAGAAGTAGGATGAATCATCTTCTGAGTAAACCTGTTTCCAGTGATTGTACATGAAGCACGTGTTGCTCAGTCTAAGCATTTGAGTCTCAGGTTGCACTGTTTTACCCAAACCCCCCCTCATTTCCCCTCCAATCCTTCTCTTTTTTTGTTTGGCTTGTTCAGTCAGCAATCTGTAAACAAACAAACAAACACACAAAACCATCAACAACACCAAACAAAAAAATCCATCAAAACTGACTTTTTCTATAGCTCTACAAATATTAAATGTGCTGAATATTCCCATCATAGTAATAGTAGTGGTCACAATCAATTCTAGGCCTATTGTGTAGAGCTATGTACAAAGTGTTTGAGAACAATAGTCCATTCCCAAACGGTTTATTGGCTGTTAGCTAGGACATAACTCATGGGTAAAATAAAACAAGGAATAAGAAGGAGTCAATGTCAGTCATAACAGCTGAGTCTTTTAGTATCAGCAGTAACAGTAATCACAAAAGAAATAAAAGCAAATTGGCTGATAAGATCTTTGCTCAACAGGATGTAGAGGGGAACGAGAAAAAAATAAGAAAAGCAAATAATATAATACATATGTAAGTTGAATGATTGCACCATTTATAATTAAAAAATATGAGATGCTTATACTGCAAGCATGTAAAATTTTTGCAACATAAACCTAACCTGAATTCAGTGAATCTTTCATTCCACCTAGTCTAGTCTAATATCTTACCAACACTCGTCATTGTAGCAGGCTAGCAATCTTGAAATACATAGTTCTGACTTTAAAAATTGCCAGATTTCTTGGGACTGGAGTATTAGAGCTGTAGAGGTAATTTCAGATTAATCTGAATATGAAATTTTGATAACATGAAGACTGAGACACTGGAATCAAATATCTTGTGAAAAGCTCCTTAAATCAAAACTCTTCAATTGTGTTCAGCTTTGGGCACAGGAGGACAATGCAGATAATGTCATGAGTTGGTTCCACTGATGACTGTATGGCAGAAATCAGATAAAAAAATTTCAACAGCTCAACAAATAAGAAATTTCTCCTCCACTTATCATAAATGTGTTGAATTTTCTCCTTCTGACAGTTTAAAAGGATGATGCTGTCATCCATTTTCACCTCAGGGAATTTTTAAAAACACCACAGCAATAGATGCCATCTGTGAGAAAAACATGAAAGATGCCATGTATAATTGTCCTTGGGATATTAGGGATATACTACAATCCTCTGGTGGTATGTTTTTCCCTGGCAACCCTGAAATGGTGCAACATGTAATGAATGAAGATGTCAAAATACGATTTCAACAAGAAAATTTGTATGGAAAGGGTTCAGGTTCCTTTTTTCCCACCCCAGACTGCTTTCCTATAGAGAAGGATGGCTGGAAAGGCTGTGGTCATGGACACCTGACATGGTTATGGGACAGAGACTGCTGCTGTGGGTCGCCTGGCATGGTTGTGGGGCATCCAACATAGTCATAAGATAGAGGGTGTTGCTATGGGGTACTTGGAATGCTTGTGGATCAGTCAGTGTGGCCATGGGGCACCCAAATTTGTCATTAGGGAATGACTTCAGGGACTTACCAGAAAGACTATGTATAAGAAACTGTCAGTTTTGTCCAGGGTTTGTACCTAGTGGTCCAGGTGTTTCCAGTTTGATTGCCAGAAACAGATCCTATCATCATGCAGACATGATCCTCACGACTTCCTTTTAAGTCTGTGCCCTTCAATTTCTACTGGGCTTCTATAAGCAGGAGCCAGCAGGCTGCACTGTCCTCTATGTTCTGGGTCTGCTCTGATAGTCCAAGCTTTCTAGCCTGATGCTAACCCGGTCAGGTACAGAATCTAATACATCGATGGCTTGACAAAGCATGTAAACTTCTACATTACTTGGAGTGACTGAAACCATCCAAATTGCTATGCCCTAAAGGACTGGCAGCAGAATACACACAAAACTTCAGTTTAGTCTTGGTTTCATCATTACTAATGAGGTAATTTGTGTTTGCAGCCGAATAGCTGAATACTGCTACAGATTGCTGAACCATTTCAAGTTATTGAGTTAGTGCTACAAAGGAAAAATCCACCTGGTGATTCAGATGATGGATTGGCACTTGAGACCTTCTGGAAAGGATGAAGAATAAGTAAATAAAGTGACTTAGCATTTCTTTTACTATCAATTGGTGTTTTGTATTATGATGCACATTTTCCAACAACAAGAATGGAGAAGTAGAGGTTACTGTCTCTGCAGAAAAGAGCAGTGGTTCTTGTTCATTTCTGAGTTGTAACCAGCTAAACAGCACAAAATTGAACAAAAATAATTGCTCAGCTTTATTTAGCTTATAAAAAGACACCATTGACTTACATAATTGTTACTTCCTGTTGAGTCCTAATCCAATTTCAGCCTGATTTTTCCACTCCCCTAAAATCTTGGAATATTTATGAGTGACAGTTGCACTAATTTTAGACAAGCTACCACTCACAATCTAAAGCTACCAATATAAATTCTTTTTGACATGCTGTTATCAGAATGGAATGTCTGTATATTCAGTGGGATCAGGTTTAAAAGAAATAGGAAAATATGTTACCTGTTAACTTTATTAATTAAAATAGCAATTCTGGTGAAAAATCAGATGATTTTAATAATTAACTCCTTACTTAGTGAGGCTATTTTAGTCTGGTAATGCTACATATTCCTTCTGCAGCAAGGAGAAAGTTAGATCTCTCCAGAAACTTATTTATTTACTCTGAATTTGAGCTCTCCCTTTTACTCATGACAGAAGTTACAGATATATATTAATCTCCTAATATGGGTTTAACTTACGAATACACCACAACATATGATTTTTACCTATAGCCACACTACTAAATCAAGATCATTTACACAATCAGGTGCAACCTGTAGATCCAGAGACAAAGGTAATACCCCACTGCATCACATACATGTGTTAGAGGCACTGGTATCCAAAACTGTTTCAGTTCTGACTGAAGTACTGCACTGCTAATGAAAAAATTGTAATGCTCTTTTCAGCCTTGGTCTGTCTTCTGAGAATACCAATTGAAAATTACTGGAAAATGCAGCAGCAGGGTTTTGGGGCTTTTCTGGGGAAGTGGACACTTCTTGGTTAACATCTAGGGTGAGATGTAAGTAGTTTTATATGGTCCATCTGGTGGTCCTTTAGTAACACCTGCTCTTAGTCACCAGTAGCTGCTGCCTCACATTAAAACTGATGACCTTCACATGACCATTCTACATGCCATCCTTCCAGTCTCTCGTGGTCATAGTTTCCCATATTAAAATACAACATAATGTGCTCTGCTTTTAAAACTGTATTTCACCATTGGTCACCACAAAGAATAAGTTAATAATGTGTAAGAACTATTCTGGCTGTATTAAAAAGCCAGGAACACCAGTGGCTGCATTAGGAAAATGCATAAAAAATTGGTTTTGACATTTTGGTAAAAAGCCCTCATTTTTCAGTGATGGAAATTTAATTTCCAATCAGCACGCATGTGCTCTCCAGTGTATATTACATTTTACACAAACAGGAAAAAAAAAAAATCAGCCTAAAATATAAAAATAAATAAAATGTGAACACACTGAGACATTTGTCAGCTTGGAGGTGAAATTTATTAGTAATCACATTTTTCTTATAAAATGTCTATATGTAGAAAAGTTCTCTTTGAAAGAGAGTTTGAGTCTCTGTGCAAACTCTGAATTTTATTGACTGTTTTCTATAAATGGAAATACACAGTAGAAAGCCTGAAAATAAGGAGTATTGGCATCAGTAACTACAGCAGCACAAACAAAATCAACAGGGATATACTGAGACCTGAGATATAAGGTTACATAATATTCTGCAGAGCTTTGCAGGTGAGAATGAGATTTTTAATATAATGGCAAAGAAGGAAATTAAGAAAGGAATTGCAAGAATGAATTTGTAGATAATGACTGATAGGAGAAGAAAATTATTACAAATACAAATAAGAAGTTTTGTTTTCAAATATTTGCCTCCTATTTTAAACATACAGGTTTTTTTATTGCAAATGTGTGTAGTAATTTTTCATTATTTTTCACATGCATATTAGAATGATGCCCAATATAGAAAAAGTTAATATGAAATATGTTCAGACTTGTGTATTCAAAGTGTTTTTAACTTTGCCTGCAGATGTGACAAAAAAAACCCAAAATCTTTCCAACACTTGCAAAGGAAGTGGCTTGAAAAAAGGAGATGTGAATATCTACATTCCTCATGAATGAGAGACTGGTTTGTACTGTAATAGTTCTTTCTGAACCTTTCTAATGATGTGTAGCTTGTTTAGCACAAATTACCTGTCATGTACATTGGCAGGAACTGTGAACAGTCTTGTGGGTGGTCTGACATGGTGCTTCTGCTCCTGCCCCATTTTACCTCACTAATGTTAAGTTCCAGGAACAGCCAAGTTCTGGACTATGGGTCCTGGTCTGACCCATAATTCCTGTTGCAGGTGTTCCACATGATTTTTGTCATGAAAAACAAAACACTTTTCTTTGATTGCACCGGATATCTTTCAGGTTACCTGGGCAAGAAAAACTTGGCCACCGTGTCCAAGTGTGTCTAATTTCTGTGACTTCGAAAAACTGCAGTTTTATTCCAATTACATTTTCTAATATTTTGTCTATGCAGTGGAACACAAGCAGCTAAAATTCACCAAAAGGCTTAGTCATATTGGTGTGATTTCCATACACACACAGACACAAAACAGAAGTTGCCCCCTAAAGTAGCAGGACCATCTTTGTCTGTGTCTAGCACATTATAAGCAACAGTGAATTCTCCAAATACCATTATTTAACCACATGGTTTTCATTTTTATCCCACCCAAACCTACACAGTCATGCTGACTCAAACACCTACATCTATTGTAATGAATATGGTTTAAAAATGAGGACAATACAAAATACTGATGTGAAAGGGTTAGCACAAAAACTTCATCTGCACCAGGGCCCAGTGGCTGAGAACTGCTGGTGACCTGATTTCAGTTAGAGGTTAGCAAAAATCTTCTGCTTTGAAACAGAGTAAAAAATGCAATTTGAAAACTTTGATGAAGCTGTCAGGCTCTGAAAGTCAGAGACTACCCTGGGGACAAAGATAATATTACTGGGTAGAACAAGCCCTTTTGGTAAAGAAAGATTCATTCTCTTAGAGGTGTGGGTGGAGGATAAAAATTCTTTTAAGCTATTTTCTGATGGAATTATGTTGTCAGAGGTTTTTCTTTCTAGCTTTTAAAATATACATGGAACAAGGACATCACTAATATGACAATTAATAATGAACTTTTCAGCTTTGTCTTGTTCTCATCTGAAGAAGGAAAAAACCTGTTGCCTAACTTACATTCCAATACACTTTTAATGCAATGGGAGGTAACTGTTCTTCTTGTTTGAATAGACTATATTTTTCCTTTGGAACATCCAAGGGAATAAGAAACAAGGTATGTACAACCCTTACAGAGAGGTGTTAGATGAACAGATCAGAAAGAAAATTTTAAAGCAGATCAATCATAGAAAATAAATTTAGAAGAAACTTTAGTAGAGCATCTACCTCACTTCATATTTTTACCTCTAAACTTGACAAGATGGGCAATCTAAATATGAAGGACAACATTACCCCTGCTTTGATGTTGCAAGGCAGTATTTCCTTCCTTCTTTCTTTCCCTTTTACTCAAATGCACGAGCTGTCATGAAAGCAAATCCTCGTCTGTGATGCCTATCATTTTATGAATGTTCCTAATCACAGCTCTTAGAGTTCAGATCTGAAATTCAGTTGTATTGTGAATACTTGTTGTCAGAATGAAACCAAAATCAGAATCTTCTTCTCAGTGTCCCAAACTAGCTGAGATAAACTGTAGAAAGTCATCAGATTTTCCTAGACTGAAAATATTTGTGTGACAATAGAGTTTCTCAGTCTGATAGGAAAGATATTTGTTATGAGAGAAATATTGAAGAACAGGATTTGGCAAAGTCTTGGAAAAAGTTTTGGTAAAAACAAATGAAATGTCAGGTATACTAAAATTTACTTTTTAAGTGCTGTGCCATAGTACTGTATGGATCTTAGAAACAATGATTCGAAATGTAATATGTCAGTGGGGTTTGGGGGACTGAATGAGGCCTAAATTTCCAACACCTGTCTAGTAGCATGCCAGTTCTTATTTTTATGGAAAGTTGCTGGGATATTTTAAAACATTTGCTAGGTAAGATAGCCAACACTTTATGTGAGGTTGTGACATGGCAGCTTGTTTTCTTCCTTTTTTTTTTTTTTTTTTTTAAAGTTTTTATATTATGCTCAGTTTTTCAGTATACACTAGTGGTAAGTCTCAGTTTATTACTCCTGTAGTACTGGAGAGAGAATAACCTCTTTATGTTAAAATTGATGTGTAAAGAGCCTTGGCCAGAGTTAAAAATTATATATTTAAAGATTCTAACAGAGACTCCTATGGTTTGAGCAACTTTTGTTGCCATGGTAACTGCATGTAATATTTTCATGAAGTTTTTTCTTTCTTTTGTTTTTTTTTTACATGAGAAAGTGATATTAGTAAGAAAATTTACTTAAACACTAAATAGAGAAGTTTTTATTTTATGTTTTAAACTGTTCAGATGTCAAAACTTAAAATAAGATGAAAGTCTTTGGTCAACTGAAACATTGGAAGAAAAGACAGAGGAAGAGCCACCATATGGACCATGTTCTGGTCAGGGGAAAAAAAAAAAAAAAGCTTTTTATCATTTCTGCTTCTCATACTTCTTTTGTGAGAGGAGTGTAAAAATCACCTTAAAAACTTGACACATACCCAGTCATCTTCTTTTGTAATGTGAATTTGTCCATCTATTACCTGTAGGTCAACCTCTTCTCAATCCCTCCATTCTATCCTTTTTCATGGAATATCTTCCTACACGAATAGGAGCCTAGAAACACTGCACTAAGTTCCTGAGCTTTTAGGAAGGTATTCTCAGCATCTAAAAGGTGAGTAGGTGGCAGAGAGATAGCTGATCTCTCCAGTTTAATTCAGACCCATCTAGCTGCATACCGACCCATTTATACCCTTGCAGTGCCTTCCAAGAATTCTTCATATACACTGTTCCAAATTTTCTGTAGCCTCAATAAAGCAAGAATCTGGATTGGAATCAACAGTAGGTGCACAGCTGAATAAAACTAAGCTATTTGACTTATCCACTTCTGCTACATAATACTATTTTTTCTCAACAATGGACACTACCCTTGTTCTCTAAATAGAATGAATATTCTAGTGACTATTAAGTAGGTCATTAGAAATTTGGCTTTTGGCCAAACGTTGAATTCAGACACTGAATTCAAATGAAGCAGTGTTTATACACTTCAAACCACCACCAAATTCATTCTACCAAATGCTTTTGGCCTGAACAAAAAGACAAGGCTGAATCTGCACTTGTCAGCTCCGTGTGTATTGTGTTCATGTTGCTGGTTCTTTTCAGTGGAGATAAAAAGGCAGCTTTTACTACTTGAATAACAATGGCAATAAGAAATTGTGAAAAACTGTAATGCTGTTACATTGCTCTAAAACTGCCTTCAGGACTTTCAGTTTGGTCATATATTTAAAACACAAAATTTGAGACAGTTTGGGTAATTATACAGACACAAGATATATAATTTGGTCATTATTAATTCCTGAAAAGTCATGGGCAATATAGCTAACAATACTGACAGAAAAAGAAGATTAGTTTTATTTCATATTTAAATGTGATTTTAAATTTGCTTTCTGGGATTAGTGCAAGCCTTATCTGACTATAAACAATTCACACAGAAGGAAAAGTAAAAATGTCATCTTAAAATATAAAAATAATAAAAATAATCTCAAAATCTTTACGAGACTTTTGGAGAGAAGACTCTTAGGTGAAAGAAACAAAATGCACAGTAGAGGCTGCCCCTTGTTTTGGGTTTCCCTCCTGTTCTTTACATCTCTGTGTCCTCAGAAGTTGCCTGTGTGTATTGTGTTGGCCTGGGTGCCAGCAAAGCCTTCTGGCATTTGTCCTTGTGCTTTTATACACTGCTATTCCAATTTCTTCTCTGTTCATACTGTCCCCAGTGGTTATACCACAAATCTCTATGCCAATATGAGCTAAAAGGATAAAATTCATATCAAAGTCAAGAATAAACACGTCCCAAAGAGGATTTTATCACCAGGTAGGGAAGTCACCACACTTGATCATCAAATGCCTGATAAGTTCTGTGCAATTCACAAAACAAGTTCAATGGAGACTCTCATGCACTGAGGATTTGTCATCAGAAAAAGTAAAACAGAACTGAAACTCAAAAATGTCAAACTGTTGTGAAGAACTGAAGAATTCTCTCCTGTTTGAAAGCACAATGTGGAAATGGCAGTTTGCAATACTTTCAGAGTAGCACCTGAAAAATCTTCACTTGCTCTCACCTGGGAAAGGATTCATGTTGTAATCTGAAAGGACTTTAGTCAGGGGATGCAAAAAGAATGTGAATAACTGAAGTTATTTAGTTATTCAGAATAACTGAAGTCATCCCCAAAGATGAAAATTAGAAGACACTTGCTTTTCTTTCTGATACTTTATGCTGATAGCTGAATACAATATGAAATGTGCAGAACTCAGGTTTTATAATGCAGTAGCTGAACTACAGAACTACATGATTGGATAATAGAACCTACAAATTTTTCTTATTCAAGTTTTGAAAGACAGTAATAGCATAAATGCTTTCATCCTAATACAGCATGAATCATCTGTCCTAGGCTACTTTGGATACGAATTAATATATTCCTTTTCCACCACCCCTGTGCAATGCTAGCAAGACTTCATGACAATCATTAAGTGAAAAAAATGTCCTGTGAAACCTTTTCTAAATGTTTCATGTTATCAAAGATACCAGTAGCTGTAGCAACGGTGGTACTGGCAAGACAACAAATGAATCAAACTTCTTCAATCTCTGCATTAGTGTGAAATTTGAACCAGTTTAATAGTAATTCCCTTTTTACCTAGCAAGTTGTCTGTACCTTCTATAAGGGTTAATTATGGATCCATTATATAGGCCTTAAAAAGCAACATCATTCATCAGCTTCTTGCAATAACATAGCAGTTAATTTATTCAGTGCATAAATGAAAATTGAGCATTAGCATAAATTGAATGATAGAGCATGATATAACCAAAATCTAATTTTACAGTTTTATGGTTTGCATGGGAAGGGATAGAAATCTTATAAAATCCCTTTTATGGATATCTATGTCTTTTTTTTTTTTTAAATCAAATTTAGATTTATTTTTTTACAGTCTGCAGTGCTGGTTACTTGTGATGAAGCCCACCTACTTGAAACATCTATTTTAGGAAGAGGTGAATCACTTCTTGTGCCTTTTTTTCTCTTGACTATGGATGAAGCATAAGGGAATATTCATCTAAAAATAAGACATCTAATCTAAGCTAAAGTTAGGGCAGAGGAATCCTAGGATAACTACCTAAATATGTAGTATCATTTAGTGCTTAAAAAAAAGTCATATTGGAAAAACTGAGCACAGGAGACATGTTTTTAAAATACATCTCTCAGCAGATATTAGGCATCTTAACACCTTTTGAAGTGAAAAGGCTTCAGGAGTGCATCCAAAGCTGACTTGTGACACCTATAAATTTGAAGTGCATTAGGTAGGGGAATGTTGGTATTACTGAGCCTTAAACACAAAGATAAATATAGATTGCAAATAAGTCTATAAAGATGTTTTACAACACTGTGATGGCACAGCCACGCAGAATCTATTAGCATTTTATTTCAGTTATCTTTGAGCATATGACCAGCAAAGGGCCATGGAAAGACAGGTGTATTTGTACACAGAATGCATGCAAGCGACAAAAGATGCCAAACAAAGGAAAAGATAATGACAGTGGATTGCAAATTGGTGGGACTTCTAAATGAAAAACTGAAGAGAGTGGCAAAACAGAGAACCCATGTTTTGGGAACAGAGAGCAAATAGCATAAAAATGTTCGGCCTTTCTAACTAAGGAAAATCACAGGCGAAAGAATAAATTGCCTGGAACTCTTCCTGTTTTTTATTCATCATCTTCTTCTTCTTCTTCTTCTTCTTCTTTTCTTTTTTTCATTTTTTATCATTGGGTACTCGGAAAGCAACATTTCTGAAACATAAATTACGGGATTACTGCATATTGCAAAATAACAAACTTGAACCACAGAGTCTAGGCTTAAAGTGTCAATAAATTGTGGTCATAAGGAAGCATGTGGTAAAATGATACCATTGATAGGATGGCCATGCTCTTCAGTAGCAGGTAATGAGATACACAAAGGTATACACATATTTTGAGGAAGACAAAGAGGCACAAAGCCAGTGCATTCTTGTTTTATACAACCTTCCAACAACTTTTCTAAAGCAACTGATGTCTCAGTTAAGAAGCTGAACTTATAGCTCGGTGGTCTGGAGCTTGCTGTTGAGTTGTGCCTTAAAATACTAGTCAGTTTAAAAATGTGTGAGGCTTTATTAAACACATTTTTCAAACAATTGCATCTGTAGAGGGAGAGCATTCCACATCCCGAGTGTTTACAAAATAGACACTTTCCTATTTGTTTGGCTTCATGCTGTGTGATCATTCATAGCTGCTAACACAGAGATGCAGGAAGCAGTCACCTCCCTTACCACGTGAAGGAATAAAAGCTCTTCCTTTACTCAAAGGTGGGCTTTCTAAGAGAAATCTGACAGCAACACTATCCTAACCCAGATGACCTGTGACTGAAGCGTTACTAATTAACAATTTTCTTCTGTCTTATTATCATCACTCTGCAGGATAGATGTTACTGAACAGGTCTGAAACATCCATTTGCCATAAAGAAATGGGAAGGCCAGGCCAAAAGGCCACAACACTAAGTTCTGTTCACATTAATCTTCCATTGTGAAAATAAGGATAACTGATTCATGTATTAAGTGGCTTAAACAGGAAGCAGGGAACAAAATGTCTTGTGACATTCTTGTTGCAAGCAAATATGTTTGGTAATGTATGCATCAGGGAATTAGATATCACTGGGATGGATGTGTAGAGGACTTATACAGCACATTAATATCATATTTTAAAATAAAATTTACCAAGTTCATTCATTAGAAAACATTTATATGCTAAGGTAGTTGTGAGTATAGAATGCTATATGACCAGATGTGTGGTCCTTGATGATTCACTCTTGCCGGTGTTACACTGCTCATAAGCTCACTTAAAACATTTATCCATTGTGTCTGGTTATGTTATGACAGTTTTATGAGGTATTTGTATACAGTTGTTAGTTAAAACTACTTTAGCATGCCTGTATTTAGGTTCAACGCACATTAATAGTAATTTTTTCCTTCTTAAGTGGAAATTCTTACAATTGATAGATGCCACTGGTCTCCTTGGCTGCACTGCAATTCAAACAGTGCAAATAAAAACTACAAGTTTTTGAGGTACAACATCAGCTCAGTTGACTCCTCAAAATTCTATTTTCTGGTGGGAAGCAAGGACCGGATTTTCTGGTCACTATGCTAAATTATGAATATTTAATGCCAATAATGATTTTGTCATGAGAAAACTTTTGTCACTAGATGCTGCCTGGATATGATAACTGCAAAACTGTAGTTGCTTTGTCTTGCACTAGCAGTCCTACATTTTTGATCAGTGCCATAATTCCTTCCCCCCACCAAAAAAGGGCACCAATTTAAATCATAAAACACCAGAAACATTCTTATGTTAATTTTTTATTACTGTAAGTATGTGGGAATTATAGTCTTCACAGAAAGCAAGGCTGCTCTGTAATTAATTTTTTGTACAGATCCCGCTTCGCTGTTCTTAGCTCAGCTCCCTGACTCCTATGGAAAAGCAGTTTCCTGAACCACAGTTTGGAGTCTACTGCAAATTCTGAGGTTGTTGGGTCCTTTTCAGCAGATGGTAGGAACAGAAATTTGCTCATGTGTTAAATCTTTCTATTTGGTATCACAGCTCAGTCATTCCTCTTAGGGTTTTCCTTATGTCGTGCTTTAACCCCAGACAGCAACTAAGTACCAGGCAGCTGTTCACTCACTCCACTTCATCCTGCCCTGGTGGGGAGGAGAACTGGAAAGAAGGATAAAGCTCATGGTTTGAGAGAAGAGCAATTTCATAATTGAAACAAAATGTAATAACATTATTATTATTGTTATTTTTATTATTAATAATAATAATCTGATCATACCAATAATGACAATAATAATTGTGATGCTGAAGAAAGAGACATTAGCAGAACCCAAGAGAAACTNACCCCAGACAGCAACTAAGTACCAGGCAGCTGTTCACTCACTCCACTTCATCCTGCCCTGGTGGGGAGGAGAACTGGAAAGAAGGATAAAGCTCATGGTTTGAGAGAAGAGCAATTTCATAATTGAAACAAAATGTAATAACATTATTATTATTGTTATTTTTATTATTAATAATAATAATCTGATCATACCAATAATGACAATAATAATTGTGATGCTGAAGAAAGAGACATTAGCAGAACCCAAGAGAAACTAGTGATGCACAATACAACTGCTCACCACCCCCTGACTGACACTCAGCCCACAACCCAGCAGCAATTATCCCCTTTTTGGGTAACTCCCCCCAGCCTATATACTGAGCATGACATTCTGTGTTATGGAGTATCCCTTTGCCCTCTTTGTGTCACCTGTCCTGTGTGTGCTGCCTCCCAGTTTTTTGTGCAGCTCCTCACTGTCAGAGCACGAGACAATGAAAAGTTCTTGAGCTAGGATAAGCACTACTTAGCAGCAGCCAAAACACTAGTGTGTAATCAGCCTTACCTTCATACTAAGTCCAAAAAGCACAACATTATACCTGCTGCTAAGAATAAAATAAACTCTGTCCCATCTGAAACCAGGACATCCTGGGATTTATGTGGAGAATATTGGCTAGAGAATACTGCTTAGAAGTGTATGTCTCTAGGTCTAGGACAAACATATTTTTTTCCTATTTGATTGGTTTTATGTTAGAGAATATATCTAGATGTGACTAGAGCATAAGTTTTCAGCCTTTCTAACAATCAATTGCCCCTGTGCAAAAAAATCAAGCAAGTCCTGAGTCAATAAACCAATAAACCTGCCTAAGAAAGAAGCTGTATGGCAGCCCATCCTGTCACACACTATTTCCCATCTTTGACTGAGTACAAGAGGTATTCATTAGACATACACCAGTGAGCTATCNAAAAACCCCAACCTTTGTTTTAGTTACAAAACAAAGTTGTTTGGATTCTGGGTGAAAAAAAAAAAAAAAGAAGAAGCCTAGATTGAGAAAAAGCTGTAAAACAATTCTGTACAGATCTCTACAAATCCATTAATGCTGATTTTAATCTCCCAATGCTGGGGCTGCCTTTACATTTTGATTTTATTTTCAAGATTTGCTGCCCTCAGGGTTCTCCTATAGGAGCAGCATTTTGAGACATAATTTATGAAGGTATCTACATGCCTTGACAAGGTAGCAGTCGGCCTGGGAAGCGAATGTGCCTGGAGCAGTTCTACAGCTAGACAATAGACACATGTGGGGTGTAACAGAGTAGGAGTTTCAACAACTTGCTAAGGGTTTCCTCTCTGTCTGAAGAACACTCTGGGGTTTTTCATGAAGGGCTTGGCACCTTCGACTTTCCCCTTACTCTTATCACCACTCACTTTACACCAAAAGTGTATACATACTATGCACATGTGTACATACTATGCACTGGTATGGTTATAAAAGCCAACTATGCTTCTGATAACTTACATTGATATTTTAATAAACAATTATCATTAAAATCAATCTTACAGTAGAAATGGCTTGAGTGCCTTACAATTTGCTCACTCATTTTGGCTCTGCCAGTGTCCAAACAATACACTGATCCAGAAACAGGACTGAGTTCAGAGTTTTTCCACAGTATTCAGGAGTAATAATTACAGGGCTCAGGGTCTGACATATTAAATTTGTTGGAGAACACATACCTGCCATAACACAGAAAACAAAAACTCCCCCAACCCAAATTTCATTCAAAACACATTCTAAATTAAATTGATTTACATTCACAGTCATGAAAAATATTATACTTTTTCTTCCTACAGTCAATAATTTTGCTTGTCCCAATAAATCCAACTAAGTTGAAATGGGACACTTGATTACCCCAGCACGACATGGCAACTTTAAAGAATGGGTGTGCCAAGCAATTACTCATAAAGCCTTTTTTCTGTGTGGTCCAGATAGGAAACATCTCTTCATCAGAGAAAAGAGAATGCCAGAAACTCATAAGGTCAGTGCTGCTTTTTTTTTTTTTTTTTAAGACATTCCCTTGTATATAAAGCTTGCTGGTTTGGCATTGATACAACATGTGCTCCTATGATATGGAGAGGAAATCTGTCTGCTTGTCTCAGTGCTTATATTTATGTAGTCACTGCTCAGCCCTAAAGCTGTTCTTCAGATCTTTAGCTAAAATAAATGTCACACACTGCTGAATTATTATAAAAATAATTCTGTTTATTTACAAATATGACAACAAGATGGTAACTTACTGAGATTCTTGAAAGGATTTTCAGTCTTTACAGAGATATGTTCCAGCTAGCCTATTTCCATTCTCTCTGAATATAATATTCTGTCATATAAATCCAGGTATTAGCCACCTGCCAATAGATGTGTCCAGTCTTAGAAGCTGTGTATTATGATGGATATAAAGGACATTATTAAATATTGGGAAAATACTCTTAACAAAAGATAAAATTGTTCAATCTCTTCTCACTTTTTATGACTGTACTTGCAGCAACTTTTGTCTTGTCTTCCAAGGTGCAGTAGGATTAAAACATGATGAGACAATAAGAATAAAAATTGAGAATGAGATTTAAAATTAAATAGTATATGTTGATAATGTAATATGATAACAGTGAAATACATATTTTTACTTAGTGCCAATATTTGACTATACAACATCTATTTTTTGCATGTTTAATAAAGAAGATTCATTTCCCAATGTACATACTTTCCTTTTCAAAACTTGAAAAATCACCAAAATGTTTATTAATATACAAATAAAGACAAAAGCAATCTATTTTGTTCTAAACAAAGGTATTTGTTCTGTATTTCTCTTGGGTAATTAACAGCAGCAAGAAGGAATTGCCATGAGAAAGAGAGAGAGAGAGCACAGGAGATTGGAAAAAAGTATCTAATGACTGAATTATTGTTTACTTAAATATTTTGGAATATTCAGTATGACTTTGACTACAGAAGACTTGTTCCAAAATATTTCAGGCAGTGAAATAATTTTCAGTAAATATTTCCTCATGCTGATCCCAACCAATACACAGATCAAGGCAGACTAAATAATTTTAATGTATATCAGCCAATACTGATAATCTCTTCTGCAAAAATGGGCATGTAATATTCACATTCATAAACAGGTGAAGTAAGGGGCTGAGAGTAAGTGAAGAAGCAGAGAAGGAACATACTTCTGACAGCTCTTTCCTGTTTTTTTCTAACCAGCTTTTATAAATTATCAGCACGTGTACACTGTCTGAAAAATATATGAAGTATTATTAACAGTTATGAACCTAAATGAAGGATAATATTAAATCTAGATACAGAATCTCTGTGTTGAGTAAAGGCACATTTACAAAAGCTTTGTGCAATGTTCTTCAAAAGATACAACTTTTCAAGGGATTACAAAATTTGTTCAGTATAAAAGCCCTTTAGGAGTTCAAAACATTTGACCTTAAAGAATGTGCAGGTAGCTCATTATGGAGTATATGTACTCAAAAAGAGACACAGAAATGTGTAAAAGTTTGCTTTCTCCATACGGCAAGATGGCAAAAGGCATAAGGTATGTTGTCAATTTATAATGAAGGCATTTCACTGGGTGTCAAGGAGGGGCTTTTCCTCCAAACATGATTATTAGCATGCAGAATTCACACAGTAGCAGTGACTGCATTGCATTGGGTATTCTCATTTAGAACAAGTAGCTGGACAATTTGAAAAGGTGAGGAGTACATGTATAACATCAGTCACACATTGAGCTCTTTCTGGTGTTATAAAAAAGGATTTCATATATCACTGTCCAAAAATATTAGTAAAGCTGTTTGATGGAAAGTAGAGATTTCCATCTAATGTCAAGGGATTTTAGTAGATAGGATAATAATTCATCCTCTCCTTCTCTCTTTAAGGAATTCATCAGCATGATACCTGACAGCCATATTAAAAACCACAGAAGCTAAAAAAGCAAAAATCCTGAACTGAGTAGCTCTTCACTCTCTGCCTCCAGCGCTGGTTGATGCCTTGAATGTAAGAATGCAGCAGACTGATTTAGATTTTCTGCTTGGATTTTCCCACCCAGCTCCCCACTTTGCCCAAACTGAAATTACAGACAGAAATATCTCGTCTTGGTGTGTGACTTGGTGCTGCACACCGGGAGCCCACAGCTGGGACATCAACACCTGCAGAGGTTTTGGTAGCTTCTGCACAGAGATTTGCTACATTCCCTTTTCCAAACTTAATGGATTGCTGCAGATTACAACCCTGTAAAATAACAAATGGCTCTTTTCATAATTCAGTGCCACCAGTGCAAGTGTGAAATTGTTGAGACATTATGTTAATCTCCTAACACCAAAACACAATACACGAAATAATTTCCCACAGAATTCAGGTAAGAATAGATGAATTACTGTGAGATATAGTTAGGAAAAAACTAAAAAATAATGCTAGTTACTAAACTGAACTCTGGAATGGAGGTGGTGGGGAAGCTGATATCTAACGCATTTTTAAATTAGTTTCTATATTATCAAATAATTAAACAATCCAACAATACAATTGCACTCATCTGACAAAAGAAAACAAACGGTTTTTACTTCTCAGGCAGAATTTTCTCATTTAAGTGAAGTTCAACAGCCTAATTGGATATCTTTAGCCTCATTTAAATCAACACTTTAACTGTCATTCTAAGGAGCTCTGTAGGCTTTGTCCAGGTTACATTCTTCTAGCAAATGTATGTCTAAAATGTGTGATGACCACTGATAAATGGTACTTCATTAAAAATTAAAAAAGATAACGTGTCATAAATAGATTTTCCTCTCCAGAAAAAAGAATCTGAGGGTAGTAGTGACTTAGATTTGCTCTTTTTTATACAAAACAACTCTGTTTTACCATAGCTTGGCAAATAATGACATCTAAAATAAAATATGAGAAAGGATAATGTATTTAAGTTGTTCCAACATTTCTCAGAGAATGCAGAGATAACAAGAGTTCTTGTGTGGAGAAACAGGAAAGTAAAAAGCCTTTTGACTACACTAGAGTACAGGAAAAACATATAAAGTTTAAAATCAGGAAAACAGTATATCCTGGATGCCAGAGATACTAGTGGAAAACAGATGCCCTGGGATCTGCCCACACATCAGCAAAAACATCAGGCTTTCAGCCAAAGTAATTTATTGGTCTTAAATCAGCTTGAAGGAGAAAACAACCAAAACCAAATAATGTGTCTTATCTGTACTTCTAAGTTTCAAACTGTATTTTCCAAAGTGGCAGAAAAAGTCATCAGCAAAATGAGTCAGTCAGAAAGTTCATGGAAAAGGGCTTGTCCCAAGGTCTCATTAAAAGAAGTTTACACCTGTCTTCTCCTAATTAGGCCAACTTTTCAGTTCTGAAGTTGAAATTATTGATGGTATAAAAGAGATCAGATTATCTAACTGTTTCTTTGGCTATAAACATATGAACTAAAATTTCTAGAAATGTTTAGACCTGTATTAACAAGGAAGACAAAAAAAATGAAAATATGGTACAGGTGTTATTTTTACAATAACTTAAATCAATTGACACCTTGGTTGTATTAAATGAAAAAAAAATATTCAACTAACACTAAGTTTTCTTCTGATGGGATTATAAAATGTAAAACCACTTCAAACAATCATGTGGCACAGTTATTATGTGAAAGAGGTACATGGGGAAAATTATTAGTGAGTGTGATTTCTGTGTCTGGACCTGCCATTCCTCAACTAAATTTAGAACACAAACAGTAGAAAATCAATATGGACAAGTTTCAATCAGATTTAAATAAAGAAATCCGTGGGTAGAATTCAGATACAGATTATTGATGGAGAAATATTAATTCATGTCAAAGCTACAAAAATGTTGACAGGTTTTTTATTTGACTTTCTAAACCATCAGACTTTTTGCAACTCAGGACTTCTTTCATGCCTTTACAGATGAACCCAATTGGAACTTGTAAAGAAGCATGAGAATTTCAAAGCCAAAATTAAAAATTCCATTGGAGAGTCCATAGATACAGAACTATGTAGGTTTGGATGTAATCTCTGTAATTTTCTTATATAACTCATGGTTAAGAATCCAGTGCAGCAGATTTTTATTCTATAAACCACAGAACAGGCTTTGGTCTTACAGTTAAGGAGACACACTGATATTCCTACAAATTCCTACAATAGTTCCTTTTAATTGAATGAGAGCCTGCTGAAAAGAGAGAGACAAAACAGGTTGGAGATACGTAAACAGAAGTTTGCCGAAATACAGGCTTTTTTAAAAGATTCACTGTTATTTCCTCAACTACTATAAAAATAGACAAGTGTACAAAGAATTTACATATGTAAAATCTTACATTAAAGTGAGATTGACTCGTTTAGAAGCAGTAATACAGCAGGGAAGCAGCCTGCAGCCAACAAAGTGCTGCACAGTGGGAGGCTTATCCCAGCAAACAACAATTCGCACCTGTTAATTACTCTGAATGGGCTTGCACCGCAATGTTAGGCATGGCATTTATCCATTGTTTAGAAGTAATGCCAATGTAATCTCTTCCACTGTTGTAATAAGTAAAATGAAAGCTTAGCATGAGTCATTTCCTTGCAAATCATCTCTTAACTCATCATAGCATTTGCCAGAGGACCCCTAAACATCCAGAATGATAAAACCATGTAAATAATGTTTATTTCAGGTTTGCTGACAATTATAGTAAAGTTGTGGATGGTGAGGTTGCATAAACAGTTTATCTCAGGTAAATTTCTATTTAAACCATTATTTGTTAGTTACAGTCTAAAATAAATGTTTGTACCAATAGTAACAAAAAAAAAACCCTCTCAGAAGTTACACTTACAATTCCAACACTTTCTAATTAAAAAGCATGCCAATTAAATTGGAAGGTTTTAAACCAATACTTAAGTAATTTGAACACTAGTCCAAATCTAACCATTTAACATGACACACTTGAACAACTTAAGACTTTTATAATTTCATTCTAGTTTTTCATGTTAATGATTGGATAAACTCAGCCTAAATACATGAAATATTTTGGGAATTCTTGCTTCATCAAAATTATTTAACTAAAAATACTTTTCCTACCTGTATCTACTTTTGTAGCTAAAACATTTTTTGAGTGACATTAGAAGTCCTGTCCCTAATATTAGAGACTAGCATACTCACTCTCTCAGAAAGTCTGAAGGTGGTTTTCAGTACTGAAGTACTATAAAAATATTGTCCCTGCTACTGGTATATTCAAAGAGTTTGGGCTGAATATACTCCCAAGCATTCTTCACGTTAAAACAGTAGACTGTATAATCATACTGAGAATCTCTTTATGACAAATAGAAGTCTTAAAGGAGAAAACATACTTATAGGGTTTAGATAAAAATTTTATATTTATATGGGTCCAGAATATGAACAGGACTGCTCTGATTTTTTAATAGTTAAAAGGTAGTAAAAATCCAAACAACAAAAAAATCCCAGCAACATCCAAGAATTCTGGTGGGGGTCAGTAGGGAGAAAATTTAGATATACCATCTGTTATCTAAAAGCATTAAAATTTCATGACGATATATTTTATGCTGGTCTTTTTTCTTTCCACAGAAAGCAGAGATAAGCAGACCTGGTGACTTGTTTACCTTTATCCCTATTTCCAATCCCATCTATACTGGCATTAATTTCACTTTAAAAGCATTCCCCATTGATTTCAGAGAGTCTTAATGACCTAAATTACATAACATCCTTAGATTAGTGCTCAGGGAATATGAATCCCTTCTGAAATGCTTGCATTTATTCATGTATTTCAGGTGTCTAAAAAAAAATGAAGGGATCCTAGGCAGAACACTCACCATTGATTTGGTTTTGCCCTTCATATGGACAAGGAGTTCTAAGGAGTAAGCCTGGTAGTCAAAGTTCACAGCCAATAGAGTTTCTTTCGCCAAACAGCTTTTCGCTTGTGTGGCTAACAATGAAAAGGCCCTTATTTGTTACCAAGCACAAAAAGATTGAGGTTGGAAGGGACACCTTGAATTCATCTTTTCCAGACTACTGCTAAAGCAGGGTCATTTACAGGGTCATTAAGACTGTCCAGTCAAGTTTAAAAATTCTCCACGGATGTAAATTCCAAAACCTCCCTGGACCTTTTCCAGTGCTCAACCCCCCGTATAGTAAAAAAATATTTTATCTCACATTAAGGTGTATTTTCCTGTGGTTTTATTTGTGCTAATGTTGCTTGTCAGCAACAGGTGATCAAGTTTGTTCAAGGACAAAATATATCCAGAAAACTTTAAGAATTTATTATTCTAAGTGTTTTTCTGCAATGATGATGAATTGGGCTTGTACGTGGCCGTATTTATTAAATGTTCAGTTATACTCACTGAAATTCCCAATGCTAATAACTTTTCATGGTGCAATCTACACTTATTAAGTAGATTTTTCTGTACTAATGCCTTATTGACAAACCAAAACATAAACAGATAAATTGGTCAGTGGTATGGCTAGTGGTGAGTTTTGCCTGTGGTACTGATGTCAGAAGAACTTAAAAACTTTCACAGCAATGATGGGTTGGTCTTGAAGTCGTAATAGGCTGCAGAAGCAATGGGGCAGTGAAGAGCTCCCAGGACAAAAAAATAACACAAAGTTTTTATTTTGTTGACGATTAATTCTTCAAAAATATTCAAGCAGAAACTCTAGTAAAGTATAAAATTATGTAATAACTTGGTGGTTGCTGATAGGATGAAAATACCACCTTGGATTACTTTAGATTATTATAATGTTAAGAAACATACTCCCGGGAAATTTTTGTGTGTAAATTATATTATAATGTGCTGGGCCAGGACTGCCAGGGACTCAGGGTACTGACTGGCTTCTGCACATCATGTGAAAGAACTCTGCTTTAGGGACAACAGTTTTGGTGACCCAGACTGTACAGCTGTAAATCCTTGCCCAGATCATCTTGTTGTCCCCAACAATGGAGAATCAGACCAGACAGGATTGCAGTGCACACCAGTTTATCAGGTACTCCACCTCATTTTCTCTGGTGTCCAGGTGGTAAGCAACTGAAAGGTGCAGTGCTCCAGCGATATAAGCAAGGACAAAAGAACTGTTAATTCTTTGACTGGTAAGTATCATATATCATTTTTTCCAAGGGAACAGATTAATAGTGTGCACAAGGAAAAGTGGTATAAGGAAATTTTTTCTTGCAGGTAGATGCTTGATATCTGGGGGAAAGATACCTTTATTGAGGCATCAGAGTAGAGTGTGAGAAAGTGGTACTAAGTTGTGGAAGCCCTTTTTCCCATGTAGATGCTCAGTCCTGAGGGAGCATGCACCTTTGCTGATGAATTTGGAGCTGAGTGTAAGTGATATAAGGTGTATAAATATGGATACATATGTACATACATACATACATACATACATACATATATATATATATATATACAGAAAAAATACATGTGCCTTTAAGTCAAGCAGTGAGGTCAGAGGGTTGACCACTTTTTGTATATGTTCTATTTACTACTTCAGACTTGTTGAATTGGAAATGACCTGTTGGTTCACATGGAGAGTATCTTGGAGGAAAGTATCAACTTCTGGAAACTATCATGCTGCCTCATAACCCTAACTGAGGGGAAATGCAGGCTGTATAGAATGTTTTTGACCACAGATGAAAAAAGAATGGTACTAGATAAAGTGAAAGGATAGACAGAGGTTTTGGGGTCTGAAAGGTCCTTTTGACCTGAATGAATGTGCTGTACAGGCAGCAAGGACATTGGAAAAATTAATGCTCTAGTAGGGAAGGGAAGGATCAATGAGAGGAAATGAATGTTATGGTGCTGGAGGATTCTGACAATGACTGAAGAAGACCAAGGGAAAATATGAAGGCATCCCCAGTCAATCCTCTAATTCCTATAAAACTGGTGAATGAAACAATAGATTTCTTTTTCTTATATATAGACAGTAGAGCCATTAACAACTAATTGTAAGGGCGCACTAAGTAAATACCACACAATATCAATTTTTGCAGTGATGAGAATAAGACATTTGTAGCCATTCTTACAACCTCTAGAGTGTACCATTGGAGATATTAAAACTGATTTATGAGTTTCTACATTCTATGTATGCCAGAATGTCTTCTTCCATTGTTAAGATGAAATTTATTATGCAAGTGATATTCTCAAATATCTTGTGAAAACTCTGTATGGCTACACATCTCAAAAGAAATGCAGTGGAAGGTTCAAATCCACTGACTAATGGGCCAGACCTTGGAAAACCTGAGAATGATATCCCTGATGTGGTATTGAATGTGGTTAATTCCCTGGTATGGGCTTCAAAGAAACCAGGTATAGCAAAGAATGTGACTTCACTTAAAAGAAAACTCAAACTACTAGCAAAGCCAGTGAGGGTAAATCAATATCCTATTAGACTGGAAGCACATAAAGAATTGGAGTCCTTGATAAATACTTTCAAGAAGTATGGATTGCTTAGAGAGTGTCAATCAGAATTTAATACTCCTACTTTACCAGCAAAGAAGCCTAATTTTCAGGAGTACAGACTGGTGCAGGACTTAAGAGCAATAAAACAAATAAACATAGACCAAACTCCAGGTCAGGTCTCACAAGTATGGAGTAGATGAGGAGAATCACATCCCTCAACCTGCTGGTCCTGCTTTTTTTTTTTTTTGATGCAGACCAGGGTGTGGTTGGCTTTCTGGACTCTAACTGCAGATTGCCAGATCATGTCAAGCTTCTCCTCCACCAAAACACCAAATCCTTGTCTTCAGGGCTCCTATTAATCTATTCTTGGCCCAACTTTTAATTTGTGCATTGAATTATGCCAATCCATTGTTAGAAGCATTTTGTTAAATAATTCTGAGTTCAAATTTGATACACCAAATCTCATTTCTGGATTTTCCTTCAGTCACCCCTTGGTCTTCCACTTCCATCTCTTCTAAGATGCCTAGGACAATGGCCTGATAACTTTCAGGGTTTGGTTCTAGATATGGCCTCAGAAGGTACCAGTGCCGTGCCATCCTAAAACAATGTGTTTGGTGATGCCCTTGGATGGGTGCATTCTCAAACTGCACTGTGCTCAGCATCACTTGCATGGCACTGACAGAACAGCCTTTCAGGTTTTTCGTAGCAGTTTGCTGTCTTTGTGCTTGGGCCATAATGGGCTGTATTTGTGTGAGGATTTGTCTGAGATCTTTGTCAAAGAACACTGCATCAAAAAGCACAAAATCTGCCTACACATCACCAAAGAAACCTAAGAGGCTCTTGGGTTTCCTGAGGTTAAACCAGTTTACATTAGTTCTGAGTGTTTTGCAGATTGTCACTTATTCATCTCAATAGGGTGCAGATAGTGCTGGATGGCCATCTGTCCCTTGTTTCAGCTGCCAGCTATCAGCCACTTGGCAGGGCTAAGCAAAGAATATCTCCATGATATTTAAAGACATACTGGACATTTTACCATGATATTCCTGCCAGCAATTCTATATTTAGGAAGCATTTTAGTTAAAAGAAGACTGAAAGTAAGTAGAGTCATTAAGAGTCAACTGAGTCTGAAGAATAAGTTGAAATAAACATTGAAACCTTTCAATAATATTTAAAGTTTAGTAAATTTATTTATAATGTATTTTTTATTGCATTTTACAAATCAAACCAAATGTATAATTAGATTATTATTAAAGGAGTGTAATCTCCTATTTCACTTTCAAAATAGATTGAACTGGAATGACATATCTTCAGGTATCTTCTGACTCACCAGATCTCCTTTCTGGAATGAAATCGGTGTAAATCTGAATTGGATCAAACACTAACCAAACAGTACAGTTAATACTCATTTTTGTTACTAAACATGCAAATAAAATAAACAACCAGCTTTCTCCACACAAACTAAAAAAAAAATCTTGAAATTACTACTGAACACTGCTGAAATTTTGAAACCTACTTGATCATCATTGTATAATCCCAAAGAGCAATGTTTGCTTGTTGGAACGAAAGAGAAATGTGTTCCTCATTGCCCCTCTGAGTTTCAAACCCAAACAAATTTGGATAACCATGCATTAATGAAAGACAGAAAACTTTCTGGTAGCTGGCAAGAAACACAAAGCAAATGCATAAGAGACTCACCATCCAGTGAACAGTCATCAGCAGAGGTTTTAATTCACTGTGTTGGATTTAGCCATTTAAGTCACTCTGGTACTGAATAAACTTCAGCAATATTTTCCATGGCTTATCCAAAGCATTTCTTAAACAAAACCTGACTATAACTCATTAAAAAAAAAAAAAACAACCCATCTAAGAGTTGCTCTTTCTACAATCTTGCAAATATTTAAACACATTTTCCATTAAGTTCCAATATAGTTCAACTTTCTTTCCCCAGGCACATGTAGCAGCTGATAACCATAACACACTGTGCTACACTACTGCAAAAATTATTTCTCTTGTAATGGAAACATATATATGATGTAGCTTATATTTCCTTACTATTGCTACATGTTTCTGAGAATTTTTGTTAAATTCTGATGTAAATATCTTTGCTCCTGAAAGTTGCCACTTTTATCACCTACTCTGATCAAGTCTATGTTAAAAAAAAAAAAAAAAAAGAAAAAAATTATTTCTTTATTTTCTTTTTATTTTTTTTTATCTAGTCTTAAAAGGATTGTGTAAAATTTTGCCCTTTTTTGTCTTTTTAAGTTGCACCAAACTGTGTTAGAGCTTTTACAGGTATATGATTATGTGATCAAAGTTACTAAGGAAATGAACCCCTGCTTAGTCACTGAAAGCATTAATGCAAAGGAAGCAAAATTACTGTGCATCAGTTCAACTCATGTACAAAAATCCCTAAATGAACAAAAAATATAATTAAATAATTTAAACCCTAAAATTGTTCAACAGATTACACTTATACTCTAACAGCATCAAAATCATTATGCAGGTTGATGGTCCAGAGAACATAAGTTGAAGTTTTATGCAAGACTGATGAGCAGTAAATTTCAAGCCAGTTTTGATAAAGTGATACATCATTAATGTATATTTGCTGAATATAATCCTGTGAGATTTAATTTTTTGATGACAAAATCTGAAGTCCTCAGCCAATTTGAAACTCGTGAGAGATTAAATTAACATTAGAATGAGACTGATTTCAGATTCTTTTGAGTGATGACTATACCAATTAAAACCAACACTAATAATCATGTAATCTTATTTTTAGAACCCAACAGTTTTTTAGATATGAAAAAAAACCCACTGAACTTTAAATTAAGAGACAGCATTGGAAACTTAGTTTACTGTGACCCACAGCTTCAGCTAAATTGAAAGACCTCTATTTCTCATTTGGGTTAATTTTTTTCTTACATCATTGTAGATTAACTTCAAACAGTAAATTATAAAGTGTGGTCTGCTACCAGCATAAAATGGGCTTTATAAGAATTAAAGTCCATTTAGAATAGGGTGGTACAGACATTAAGTTTTTCAAAACATCTTTAATAGTAAAATACAAGCAATAAATCTTATACTGTGAAATCTAATAGAGCAATACAACTAGCCGTATGCAATCCACATTTGCATTATATCAGAATTATTTTATTTATTTAAAAGTAGTGTCAAGAGACTTAAAAAAAAGACATCAGTTTCTCCTCTGTACTGATATCCATTCTTGTGACATCTTCAGTAGCTGATGATTGCTTTCTAGGATTTTCTAGCTAATCTATACAAGTCACAGGAGACTGCATATAAACTATGCTATATCAGAGGTTCTTGGCCTTCAGTCACCCCTGTTGCACCAGCTGCTCAGTAATCTTTGCACTGAGAAGGGAGGGTACTTGAATGCAGGGTTTGATTTGATGGGTGAACAGTCACAGCATTTACTGCATGAATAAATAATGCAGGCCAAATTCATGCTTTGTCTAATTCCATTAGAATGAATGTGCTTACCCCAGGGATCAAAGTAGTTGGTGGGTAAGTGTGCACAAGGGCAGTAAATTATGGTGGTATCTTTCTTCCTGGAAGATGTAAAATGTGAAATACAAAGATATTTCATGGCTGGGGCTGGGGTGGGGGGGGGGTGAAATATGATCTATAGAATTAACTAGACATTCAGTTATTATAAAGTGTTTTCTTTGATACTGCCTAGGACAAATGTAGGTATGTATGTTTCATTTTGGCCTTTTTTTTTTCAAAAATACAACATCAATTTCATTCTTGGAACAACAAAGGAACAATGAACCCATAATCACAGGAACTTTCACCATCAGAAAGTGTTTTCCTTGAATGCACTTCATTGGGTTTACCCATTATCAGCCAATTTTTCTATTAAACTCTCACACAACCTAGCCAATCCATAACAAATAAACTTGAATGTTAAAAAGCAAGCAACTTTCCCTGAAACTTCAGTTTCATTAACTCAGTTAATAATTCTATAAATCCATGTAGCTTTTGATGCATTTCCCATTCCAGGAACTTTCTGTCATATATATATATATATATGTAGGACCTCGTGTTGGAGCATTTTATCAACAGTACAGTGAATATCAAGGCAAGACCTTAAAGGACATGACAGTGATTTTATTTAAATTTTAAACTGAAGTAAAGCAGGTTTCCCTTACTCGCATTCTCTCTCACTGTTTCATACTCATAAACACCAGAAGTGTGTGTGGTATACAAAAACCTGTCCTGCTTCCAGGTGCTGTGGCAGGGGTGTTTAGTCTTTCCAGCCACAAATAGGTAGAATGATGCCAGTGTTCACATTTGGGATCCAGGATCTGTTGAAACAACAGCAAGGACAAAGCTATTCTGTGATCACATCCCATGTACTTTAGGTGTGGTGACTATGCATAGGTATGGGACATGTCTTTTTGTACCATTTTGGATCTGATGGTGATTGGTGTTGGTCCTGTCTCAACTTCATGCCACATCAGCAGTCCACACTGCTCTTTGCCTCCACATCTGGATGGCTTGTAAAGCTCCAGGTGTATGTGCTGGAGTCTTGGCGGTTCTCTGTGGCCATCTCTTACCTTGCAGCTGCAGCCTGACCTCTGCTTGCTTCTGTATTAGCTTGATCCAAAATGTGTTGGACTCACAGAAGAGCTCTCACATAATGAAAGACTAGATCAGACCCAAACTTACTTCTGAAAAACTACTCATCCCAACTGGGATTAATTAGACAACTGATAAGTGTCACAGAGTAGAAACATTCAGTAACTCTTCAAGCAGGCTCTGAAGAGTTGTTATTGTTAAGCCCTGTTTAGACTTTGGCACTTGCATTTCATGTAAACTTAATTTAATTAAAAACAAACAAAAAACCCTTTGGCTTCTTTATCAACTGAGCTGCTGATCTACTACAGCGTAAAGAGATCTCTCCTTCTGTTCTTTTACCTCCATCAGTCACTATCAGCTTAGAATTATTTCCTTATTTCCACTGGTTGACTATTCTGAGGGTTACACACCAGAAGGCAGAGAGGAGGATACTGGCTGATTTTCACAAGATAAAACATCAAAAGTTGGAAAGAAATAGTTTCGTTCCTGTATTAAAGTTATGGTTAATTGACAAGGGAGAAACAAAGTAAATGAAATGTCTGAGCTTACTCTTCAGAATTCCTTTTTGAAGAGGAAAAGTGAAAGGAGAGAAAGAGCAGAGATTTAGCTTGATGTTAAAAGCATGAAAGGGCCGAATATTTTATTGGTATAACTTAACTACAATTCAGTAGAGTTCTCTGTATGCATTAATAGTAGCTACATTTCAGACACACTAAATGCTTTGTTTATTCTGCTTTAGTTTCATAGGACTAGATGTAGTACATAGCCTACACCAGACACAGCTTACAGTGATCAAGTTTGAAGAGATACAAAGGTTACATAGCAGCAAAGGACCATAAACCCTCTTTATATTAGAGGCTGGGAAAGAGAACAGAACTGCTACTGTGCCACTGCTGCATGAAAAATGGATTATTGTCAGTGGGAATGAAACAAGATTATGATCTCCACTAATTCAAAGTTCTTCTCCATCATTTTTCCTCTGTCTAACCTGCCAGTTTAAAGTTTTATATTACTTTCAGTCCTCTGGATTTTGTTTAGCAAGTTTTTAGAACAATACAGGTTTGGATCATATGATCATTAAATATTTCTACTTTATGCTAACATGTTTGCTAGAGATAGTTGAACATTTTTATTGAAACAATTTTGGCTTGAAAATTATTTTTGACAAAAAATATATCTATATATTCAGATATATCTACATATATTATTATGCTTGGATTTGACTCAAATGATATGAAAGCATAACATTGCTTTGCTCTACTGTTCTAACACATACTTCTGAGATAGGGAAAAATACAAAGAGAAACTTCTTCATCATTTTTTATCTCATCTTTCTTTCTTTTTAGGTTTGTTTTTCCCACTGTTTATTATCTTTAATAAATTAAAAGTTTATCAAATATAAACCCCCTGTTTTTAGACTGAAAGAAGGCTGACATCTTAAATGATTAGTGATCACCTTTTCAATTCCACCATTTGAGATAGTAATTGAAAGCTATAGTAAGTAACCTAACAAAACAAACATTTTTCATCTTTGGGGGACAACTGATCTTAATGGACTAATCATATTTTATAAAGCACAGGGACTCTGACAGACAGCTTTTAGATTAGGTGTGGTCAGCACCTGGTTGGCAATTAAAGGATCTTATAGTTGGTGAGTTCAGGCAGCTCTGTTGTGGAGGACATGAATTTGATCCTGAGGAAATTCTTGCTTAATATGCATTTCAGATGTTGCTGCTTTTCAAAACTTTTATGGAGAGGTACCCAGCATTACTGTGTCTTTTAGCTCAGTCCCATTCTTCCTCTTCAATTTATTACAGCTTTATGGAAATTACAAATGAGCTGTGAGAAGAAATTTTTTTGGTATGCTTTAATGTTTTGTCAGTAAGCTCTCCAGTCAGAGTTAAAAAATTTTGGTAGGATGGATATTTTTTTTCCTTTCTTCCATCCTCTTGCTTACTAAAATAAAACATGTGAAGATACACATTTTCATAGAAAATCACACTGCAATAAAAAGTGCCCATTACAGAGTGTCAATGGATGTGATAACATGCATAATTAACCTAGGGGGAGTATGCAATTAGAAAATTAACCTTTTACATTTCTCTCCCTAATCGGATGCAACAAATGACTTGAGAATAACACATTAGCAGCTGTATTTACTGTATTTGCACGCTATTAGCAAGAAATTGATTATGTTTCAAAAGAGGAGAATTGAGTCTTTGTCTATGAAAAACACAGTTTGAGATGGCATGGTGGATCTTCGTACTCCTTTTTCTTTTCCTTTCATTCTGTTAAAGGTGCATTACCAATTCCAGGTATCCTAAGGACATTAAAACACGTCAGCTTTCCCTGTTTTCAGGAACAAATGTATTTGTCATGTCTTTCTACCATGATGATTCCAGCTTTGAAAAGATTTAATGAAAAAGGGCTATTTAATGCCAATTTTAATGACTTTTTTTTTCAAATGAGATTAATATTTTTCTATTAAGAAATGGATAGACACCAATTTCATTATGAAAGAGCAGTCTACAAGTAATAATGTATTTTAATCACTATGAACTTTATCTGAAATTATTAATGTAACAAAATTAAAGTCTCCCTATCTGACTACCAATATCCAGAAAATTTCTGTTCTTGTATTGTCAGCCATACAAAACTTCATGTCTGTGGTGGTCTCGGAGGAATTTAGGATGACAGTAGAAAATACAAAGGCCAATAGTGCAATCCTCTCTTTCAGCATGTTATACTTTGTGTTATCATCTATCAGAAATGACAAGGGCTATGATAGGAACATCTCCCTTTTTCCAAGTGCTGAAACAATGTGATTTCTGTCATGCTGAAGATTACCGTCCTTCAACAGTAAACACACATATAAACTTCTGAGGAAATTTGGTAGAGTTTCACTAGTAAGTGGAAAAAAACTCAGTTTGACAAGCAGCAGTCAGGAGAAAAAAAAACTGTTTTGGAAGCTGTAGGGATACCAGTATTACCGTAGCTGAGATTGACCCATGCCACTCACTATAGGGAAAAATGAAAAATTAGGAAAAATGTTTTGACTGTCACTCTTCAGAATATCTAATGTTTCATCAGAGTTTTTCTTTTATCAGGAAAATCTAGAAGATGGCAAAAGGCCAAACTCAAGATGTGAGCCTCTCTGACAGGGCTATGTAAGCTTGAATAAAGCATTTGTCCCCTCTGAGCTTCAATTTCCTTGTCTATCAACTTAGGATAGCAATAGTCCCTTACCTCACAGGGATATTGATTGATAGAATGCAAAAATCTTTAAAGTTTGTGCAATTATAATGGGGATCTGCATAATAGGCGTCTTGAAAAGCTTAAATAAATTTCAGTTCTATTGGCAGTAGTTCTATTCACATCTTTTTTTCTCCTCTGTCATTCCTGGATAATACTCCAGAAAAATTCCTCTTCCTACAGTTATCTGGGACACCTTATTCTGATTTTTCACTCATGCTTATTCAGAGTTTCATTCTGGGAAAAAAAGCTGAATGTGACTAGCTGGGCTTGATCAAGAGAAAGAGTGAAATATACATATTGAAAATACTTTTAGATTGTGCACTTGAAGGGGTTCCACTGTGACTGGGAAGAGTGTTCAAGTCATCCCTTTTCAGGGTTAAGTTCCCTTGAAGGGAGGAGTTCCAGCCCACAATTTTAGGATTTTAGCAAGTTGTTAATCAATGAGGCTCGACAAATGGTAAATGAACTGGAGTGACAGACTGGACTGCTTGCTAGAATCCCTAGAAAAGCACAGCGGTGAAGCACAACCACCTTTTCCTTCTCCCGTGACTCAATTTTAAATATCAAGCAGCTAATTTGGGCTTTTCGATGTTGCATATCCAGTCAGTGCCAATGCATCTGTATGCTTCGTGATGGGAGCTAGATAAAGACTCCTCAGGCAGCTTCATGTGAAGGAAGTGAAACTTTGTCCACTTTCCACCACAATGGACAGGATGTCTCCAGAGTCCAGCTGTACAGAGAGGCCAAGATGGATCTTTAACAGAGCGTTTTCTGGTGCACAGACTGCTGTCGTTGTCGGTTTCTCTGGGGCCACCAATGCAGGTCCTCAGTAGTTTCCCTGGTGTCCTGGCCAGCCCAACTCTGGGAAGGCTGAGCCGGGTCCCGGGGTCTTGTGCTCTGTTCCAGGAGCTGTGGTGGCAGCTGCCACCAGGCTATCAGATGGACGGGTCACTGCTGTTTAAAACAAATAACTTTATTTCCTCACAGGAGGAGAACTATGTGCTAACCATGAGGGGGAAGTGGCGAATGACCTCAGATCTCTCCCATCCAGGCCCCTCGGGACCTCGGTGTGGGAGCTCTGCCAGTGAGACGGTGAGGGAACAGTCCCCTGGTCAGGGCAGAGCCAGCAGGGGAGGAGCAGGGACAAACATGGAATCTGGGGAACTTGAGACCTCCAGCCTGATGAACACTCATCAGCTGACCCAGGGCAAGCCTAGGGTGCTGGGGGTAAAACCCTCCCTTCGCCCCTCAGATGCTGGCACTGCTACAGACTGTTATTACAATTCTGCAGTAATGCTGGAACATATTCACCTAAGAACTGTGCAAATAGACTTTGAAGTGCTCTACAAGTATGCATAATGGCAGGCACCACCACGGAGTGTCTTAGGTATGTGTTGTGTGGCATCGTACACATATGTGTGTGATGTTATGTACATATGTGCATGTACGTATGCACTGTTATCTCCACGTATTCAGTGCTTAAAACCAATAATCACTCTGTGCAAAAGTGAGATATATACTACCTGGTGACAGCAGGTAAACATTGATAAGGATGTTGGTTTCACCTGCTTGACAGGCCACACCCCAAATATAATATGACAAGCCTAAAATAAATCTATTTGGTTCAGTTGCAGAATGTTTTTCCCCCCTGGGATATCAAAAATGAGCTGTCAGAATTGTATTCAATAATGTTCAAGTTATTTCCCTGTAGAGGATAGAAACAGAAAAATAGTGCTTAAAAAGTGATCTTCTGGACTGTATTTCATCATCTTTGTGGGTTATGATGAATTTTCACATTTTTCATCCATAAAACTATAGATGAGTCACCTCATTGGGTGAAGACAGAACTTGCACAATTTGATTTAGTATGTTGTATGGATATGTATCTTTAAACAAGTGCTTCAAATACAATTATCAAAGCATTTGAGCAGATACTGACCTGTTTTTTGTTTTACAGTTGCATAACAGAGAATATCACCAGCTCGTATTGCTTTTGAAATGACAATGGGTGCAATCTATTTCATCATACAACTTAAAGGTCAGTCCTGATAAACTGCTGTTTGGAAGGTTCTGAGGAAAATTTAATAGTAACCTTAATCCTAATGTACCTAAAAAAATAGGAATACCTCCAGAGACATGGATTGCAAATTTGATTTTATATAATTAACCAAATCAAAGTAACAATATGTTCTATTGAGACATTACATTGAATGGTTGTCAGAGTTGATAACTTATTTAGTAGCTTGTTAACAAATGAGCTATTCTGAGTGCCATCACTGCCCTTCAATTAATTGAAGTAGGCAATAAGAGTACAGTTCATGTACAAGAAAACTATTTTTAATCTTCTAATACTGCATGCATCAAGCTTCCCATCATTGTAGCAAAGTGCTATGCCTTTTTACTAGCACTAAAATCAATAACCTTGATAATAATTGGTTAATATTAAACATTTCAGGAATGCATATAAGGCCTTCAGCTCATGATACCTTCACTTAGGTTATTTTGGCTTATTTTCATTTCAGAGAAAGGTGACGAATGTATGAAAACAAAACATATAGATTATTTATTTCAGTCCTGTCAAACCAGAGAACAGCAACACCAATGTGAAAAATTACACAAGAGTATTACCTAGAGTTGAAAAGGCTCCTAAAACTTGTAACTACTTCAACAGGTTCTAATGGTCCTAATTCTCAAGCCTTTCTTAGTCCCTCTGGATGGCATTGCTTCCTTCCAGCATGTTGACCACACCACACAGCTTGGTGTCAGCAAACTTGCTGGGGATGCAGTCAGTCCCACTGTCCATGTCGATGACAAAGATGCTGAACAGCGCTGGTCCCAGGGCTGATCCCTGAGGAATGCCATTTGTCACTCATCTCCACTTGGACACTGAGATATCAACCCTGCTCTTTGAGTGCAACCTTCCAGGCAATTCCTTGTCTACTGAGTGGTCCCTCTATCAAATCCATGTCTCTCCAGGTTAGAGGCAAGGAAATTATGTGGGACAGTGTCAAATGCTCTGCACAGATCCAGGTAGATGATGTCAATCATTCTTCCCTCATTCACTATTGCTGTAAATTTGTCATGGAAGACCACCAAATTTGTCAGTCGTGATTTGCCCTTAGTGAAGCCTTGCTGACTGTCACCAATCACCTCATTTACCATGTTTGCTCCATCATGGATCAGTTTCCAGGGCTATCAGCTCAATGATTTTGACGGGCACTGAGGTGAGGCTGTCTGGCCTATATCCTTCTATCCTTCCCCGCATCTTCCTTATTAATCTTTTTTAAATGGAGGTAATATTTCCCCTTCTCCAGTTAGTGGGATCTTCACTGGACTCCATGGCTTCTCAAATAGGATGGATAGCATAGCCACTTCTTCTAACAGTCGTGTCAGGTGCCCACCATTCTCCCTTGAGGGTCAGGTAGGAGGAGTGCCCAGTTGCTGGGCTGTGTGTGCTTCGAGCCTCTGCAGTCAGGCAAAACAACATCCCCCTTTCAGAAAGGCATCCTCCCCATCCTCCTTCCATGAAAGCTGCCACACCAGGTTCCCCAGGGCCACCTCTTATGGGAGTGGGGATGGCTGCTGTCCTGTCAGGCCCTGGCTGTGCCTCCGCAGCAGCTCCACCTTTCAGGAAACCCCCCTGTAAGCCACAATCCCCTGCTCTGCTCCAGGGGATGCTTATTTTCCTTAGCTCATTCTTTGGTATTTCTGCAAAGGGAGCAAAATTTAACACTGCTATGAGACAAATGACAAACACTGATGTGGACTAGTCTTCTACACACTAAGATGATGAATTTAAGGTCAAGATTTTACTTAATTTAATATCTAAAATTACTAATAATGGTGTATCAATCTCTGTTACTGGACCACCAGATAAAGCTGATTTGACCTGGAATCTGGAATAATGAAATAATTCTGTCAAATGAGCCAGTGTGTGTGGTTTAGCTTATTCTCAATAGGAGGTGGTGGTTAAAACTTGAAAAGTTGCACTAATGTAAATGTAAATCCTGTTAAAATAATGTAGTGGGTTTGGTTTGCATAACCGGGCAGAAACACCAAATTTTAGTGTAGTGGTTTTATGGTCAATTTATGCACTGTTCCCTGATTTATTTTCTGTGAGATAAACCATTAGGAGACAGCAAAGCAGGCACACAACTTATATGCTATGATAAAGTTTATTAACAGACCTAAGAAAAAAGGAAAGAAAAAAAACCAATCAGAACACACAGCCAGAACTTCTCCTCTTCTCCCTCTCCCTCTTTCTCCTCTCCCTCAATCCATGTGCAGTTCTCAAGAAAGGAAAAGAAAAGGGTTTCTTCCTGCTTTACGTGGTTCTCCAAACTGCCACCTCCTGCAGCAAAAACCATCTGCAGTGATGTAAAGTCTCCTTTTTTCCATAAAACCCTCTCGCGGTTCCTTCAACTTTAGAACATGGGCCAGCCCATGGGGGTATTATTCTGTCGGATAAGTAACTGTGGCTTGAAATTCTAAGGCTTTTTTTCTCTTTTGCCACCAGGTTTTATAAGCCTCTGCTTTCTGATAAACCTGGCATCGGGCATTCTCTTCACAACCTTTACAAGCCACACATCCATTAAAATTGTCCATCCCCCATGAGTTTTAACTGGATTAAAGAGACAAACAGTCTGGGATATTACAATATTCATACACAGCAAGGCAAGGAGTCTTTTAAGCTGCCCGCGAGGAAGCCGCGGCACCGCCCTTTTTCCTCCCGTGGCCATCTTGGCTCCGTCTCACATGACGAGGTTTTCTCTTTCTCTCTCTGGCTCTGGAATCACCATGGTGGGAAATGTTACCGTCCCGCTTCGCCGCTGGATGCAGGGCTGTTTCTTCAGTTCGACGTGCAGTGTGTGCTGGCTGCTGCGAACTGCAGGCTCCGTCAGTGCCCCGCTGTCCCGGGAGGGGACAAACCCCGTCCCGGAGAGGCCGCGCCGGAGGGAGCCTGAGGGCCGCCCCCCTCCAGAGCCCCAGCAGAGTCCGGGCTGTGCCTCGGGAAGGGACAAAGGCAGCGCCGGCAGGGCCGCCCGGCCCGGCACAGCCCGGCCCGGCGGGGCCCGGTGGGACCGTGGCGCCCTGGCCACCACCCCTGAACCGGAAAAAAGTCCCCACTCCCGCCTTCCGCGGGATTTTATAGGTAACATTGAGAGAAACGCGATTCGGCCAGGCGACTGTCTGTGATGTCGGGGTCAACCCGTGACAAATAAAAACACACAATCAAGAGATTGGGATTTGGTTTGGTTTGTTTGCATTTGACCTTTTTCTGTAGTATTTTCATTTGTTTGGTTGGTTTTGTTTTGTTTTGTTTTGTTTTGTTTTGTTTTGTGTTTTTTTTTTTAACAGCATTTGAAATTCAAGTTCAGTGGCCCTTTGCAACAGCTCCGTGAGTTCTGTCAGTCTCCAGCATTTCCTGTATACATCTTGGTGTATGCTCTGCCAGAGACCCTTATAAGCCTTCCCGAAATTGCCTTATGCCAGCACTGGATATGCACTCCAATATTGTCCTTGAGGATATTATCTCAATTATAAGAACTTACAGGAGAAATATTTAAACCTTGTAACACTGACAAAAATTAATGAAATTTTGGTTAATGGTTACTTCTATGGATTTATATTATATCCCAGCACTTTCACAAGAAAGATGAGGTGTGAACTTTAAAAGCTGTATATAACAAGGTGATTTGTAGGTGACTGAAAGCTAAGATTAAGTGTGAGTTGGTGACAAATAATAAATCAGTAAGTCAGTTTTGATCTATTCAGTACTATCATAACCCTGAGCCAAAAGGGAACTATCATCAAGAAAGTATGACAGTATTCTTATAATATAGGACAGCATTCTTATAATATTTTCATTTTTTTCTATTTACACAACTTATTTCTCTACAATATGGCTTAAGAATACTAAATCCAAACTCTTGTGCAAAATTCTACTTTTTGTGCCATAGTCATTTTGTGATTTGTTCTTTTTTAATTCTAAAAATCAGTTTTGAAAGAATACAGGGGGAGGTTGGTCTGTCTCGGGAAATGTACACTCTTTTTGTTGGAAATTTGATAATCTAAGAAGTAATACTCCAGTGCCTCATACACCAGAATGCTTCAGGGCCCTTTGTGTTGGATCTGTCTCAGTAAACATCAGACAACTAAAAGTTGTCATCTAAACTAGTCATCTAGTCTTCCTTTTTAGTCAATGGAGAGAATAAACACCTTTAGGGAGTGATTCATCTCATTGAAGATGAGCATCTGAGACAGCTTAGACAAATTGTCTGCCTACAATGTCTAGTTCTCTCAATAATGAGAGCTTATACAACTAGCTTGGATTGAGACAATCTTCAAGACATTTGAAACAAGACAAGACAAATCCCATGTTTCATGCCTGCTTGGAATCAAAGAAGAGAGAAGAGAAAAATAACAGTAGTTAAACATTAAATTGTTCCAGGAATAAGTTAAGCAAATACCTAACAAATGTTTTCAAACTATTATTTTCAGCAGTTTACTTTTAAGTACTTGACTAGTGGAAGGAAATGGTGTTCAGAAATACACTATTCAGCTGTTCTTAACCAACGTGTGTTGAAAGATCTTGTGATGTTTACATTTCAAAGTGTAAATTCGATTTTGTTCATAGGAATTAAAATGATGTTTTTACATTTTTACAGGGGAGAATTACAGATTATAGTGTCCGTTTTGAAAAGCAGAATGGTTAGAGGAAAGGAATAAGGGTATCCAGCAGGATTTTGGAAACACAGATCATCAAATCATAAAACCAAAGGGAAAATATAAAAAAAAAATTCTATCTCCTTATGAAACCATCTGCTTATAGTATAGCAAAAGATAATCACAATGACATGAGATTTGCAGTCATAATAAATGTAGAATAAATCTTAGAAGATTAATTTAAAGAGTAAAATTTCAATACAATGTAAAGTATGTTGGTGGGAGAGCTGAATTAATTAAGAAAAAAAGTTAGGATTTGTCAAAGCTTATACAGTTGAACAGTGGAGATTGATTTGTAAAGCATCATCATCAGTGGTTAATTCAGGTGCCATTTCCTGGTTTTATTTAAGGGTTCTCACAGTAGTTTTTCATTATACAAATGATGAAGTGATAAGTTATTTTACTCATTTAATTACTTTGAATTCATACTTTTTGATACTCATTAATACAATACATAGATGATACAAGCTGTTCTTCAATGATGTCTAAATATTATGTCAACATGGAAGACACAACTGAGTTTTTTTATTTCATATGGCCTTGGTTTGCCAATTGAATCTCTGTCGTTTGTTAATTCAAAAAGTGAATAGTACCTAGATGTCACTAAGACAATGCATGCAAACTTTAAAGAACATTTGGAAAAACTTGCAGAGAAACAGAATACCGTATCAACAATAGGCAAATTGTTTGCTGGGACTGCAGAACAAAACTACAGCTTAAGTTACAGCAGTATTCCAGATTTAATAAACACTTTCTACCTGTGCCACAGGATGTTTGTGTAAATATTATCATTCAGAGGTACCCAAGAATCTATACCCTTCAACTCCTATCCCATAACCTCTCCCATATTACTCACTTCTGAATCTTGGTAAGTGCTTCACAGAGTATTTAGAGTATTACTGGTCTAGGATATGTGGAAAATCATAGCAAGTCTGCAAGAACTACATGCCCTCTGGGATGTTCACGTTTGTCAAAGATGCAAGGTTGAAAGTAGAGGGAAAGAATATAAACACACTCCATCATCTCTTACCACCACTATCGAATGGAAGGAGGTCAAGTCTGTTCTGCAATGTTCTCACTTGTAAAATATAACTATTGAGTGCACCAGAAGGTGACCACACTGCAATTTAGCATTCATACTATTTTAAAAAGTGGGAATGATAAGGACAGAATAACTATTTTTCTCTTTCTTCTTTTTTTTTTGTGTGTTTGACAGAGAATGTTTTTTAATCCAGTGTGTTGATTAAAGCTCAGGGTGAATGAATTCAAAAAAACATGTTTATTTACATTCTTCTGTAGATTCAAACTAAGCAGTTGCTTTCATTTACTGTATCAATTGCATACAATTGGTGGGGAAGGTTTCATTTTAGATATGCTTAAAATTTTCTCTAAGACTGATTTATTCTGCCAAAGAATGTAAGGATTCACAATCCCTTCAGCTTGGTATCTTGTTTCTGAAAATAGACAGTTATGAATACTTAGGAAAAAAAAATGCATCAGAACTGAGAAATTTGTACTTTAAGACTTTTAACAACTTGAAATTTAATATCTTATGTCAAACTCTGTCTTCCACTTTGTGTTTAATAACTCTTGATAGACATTATTTTCATTTGTTGATTTTTTAACTACAAAACAATAATCATAAACCAATTAATTTTAATTTTTTAATTTTATTTTTGATGATTTAAATTTTAATTTGTTTAATAATTTGGACATTACTGAAGGGTTCAGTATCTACATTCAATGAATATTAATACTGTAGAGTATGTTTTGTCAGTCCAGTAATGCCCACAACCAGTTAGGTTTTATAGATCACTTCAGTAAAATTAACAGGAACCCCAGTTTTCTGTCCTTGAACTATAAATAGTTATTATCTCATCAGAATAAATTCTAAAATAGAGCAGAAAGAGGTATTAGAGCTTAAGAAATATAATCTGGAACATTATTTGGATTTAGATATGGCAGAGGATGCTTGGGTTTTGTTTTGACTCTAGGTCTGCAAAATGCAGCCATACAACGTGTCTCACGAAGGGCATTCCTTGAAAATACGGAATGTTTTTAAATCCTAACACTGCAAATTACTGTGTAAATATAAGGAAATAAGGAGCTTTTTACTACACACATGCAAAAAGAAATCTCAAAAGTGCAGGAGAAATGTCTGGAGGACTGCGTCCTCTGCCTGTGAACTCTGTGGTGCCTGGCCCCAGGGCCTTCCCCTGCTGCGGAGAGCTGGCCTCTGGCAGCAGTCTGTGTGTGCCCTGCTAGCAGACTGCACGGCTGCAGTGAACAGCTGCAGGGAATGAGGTGATAAATTAAAGAATTATGGTCCGCTGATTAGGTCATTAGGTCTTCCTGACAAATGGTTAGCATATTAATTGGTGGTTAAAATTAATATCTCTATTTTGGTTTCTGATAAAAAAGCTAAAGAAAACCATCTGATTATCATTAGAGAAGACCATCTTTTGATTCAGGTACACACTCATACAATTTTGGAAGGTAATCTACAAAGCATATAAATTCCTTAATTTCTTGTGGTGACTTTTAACAGGCTTTAATATTGTCTTTCAGTGAATCAATGGAAACCTCACTGGTTGAAATTTGTGAGGGACATCTGAAAAAGATTTTGGAACAAATCTTTATGTAGACTAGCTTCTATCTCTAGCATTCTCATTCTCATAGATCTGTTGAAAAAAAAAGCAAATTAAGGTTTCAATTCTGCTGTGTCGGTACAGAGGAGATCTGTGTGTAAGAAGACTTCTACATATGGTTAAATGCAGAATGGGATGCTTTCCACAGAAGCTAAAGAAAACCAAAATGGCAAAAAGGTAATCATCGTAAATGATACTGCTCCTTGAAATATCAGAATCAGTATAAATAATAGTATATATAACAGGGTAAGATATAGGATGGAACTCAATCACACCAAACTGAATCAAAGCAAATAATGTAGATATTTCTATATTTTATTTATTTATTTATTTATAGTTGTAAGGGACCAACAACTACCATCTAGTTGAATTGCCTGATCACTTCATGACTGAGCAAGTTAATCATAATACTGAGAGCACTGTTCAAGTACCTTTTAAACCCTGTCAGGCAATGCTTTTTCATTTACAGATAGACTTTATGAAAATATTGTATCAAACAAAATATCCCCCATTTGCCATTTCCTTAATTATATATTACTAACTTTTCTAAGGATCAATGTCTTCCTTAAATGAGTTCTACTTCTGTGAAGTACTCCCAACTGCCAATGAAAACTAAAACCGCTTCCATCTTCTGTCATGAGAGACTAATTTTAGAATACATGTGGACATCCCAGTCTCCCAGATTTGTTGGATGGAAGAGCATTCATGACCATTTCCTTTTCTAGACAAATGTGCTCTAAGGTGTCCACACTGGAATAGCCACAGTCACTTCCTTGAAAATTGCAGAATATTTACTTAGCACCTCATCAAGACTTCTTTTTATTGTTGCTTTGATTTTTATGATTATTTCAAAGTAGTAACTTATACTTGTGGTGATTAACTTTTTTCATATTAAGATTTATTTTAAAAAGAAATTAGAAAACAACCTTTTATCATACTGTCCATTTAAATCTCTTAGTTGAAGGAAATTCAGATAGAAAAATAATATTCAAAGTAGTACGCTGGGACTTTCAAACATGATTATCCTGAAAAGCCTACCTTCTGTTATCAACAAGCACACTGACAGCTCTGTATCTATTTAAAGGACATATTTTGATCTTGACATCTCTATTCATGGGCATGGGAATTCTGGGGGTCTTCACAGCAGAGGCAGAGTAACAGCTTGTGCTGGTTTCATCTAGGGTAGAGTTCATTTCCTTAACAGTGTCTGTTATGGGGCTGTGTTTTGGATCTGTGCTGAACACAGGGTTGTTATTGCTGAGCAGGGCTCACACAGAGTCAAGGCCTTTTCTGCTTTCCCTGCTGCCACGGTGGTGAGGGAGTTGGGGGTGTCTGGGAGGTTGGGAGGAAACACAGCCAGGACAGGTGACCCCAACTGACCAAAGGGATATGCCAGACCACCTGACATCATGCTCAGTATATAAAGAAGGAAAAAGAAAAAGGGGGGGATGTTTGTAGTGATGTCGTTTGTCTTCCCAAGTAATCATTCTGTGTGAATACAAATATATATTTTTTTTTATTGTACACTGATTGCATCTTCTATACTTTATTACTGTTGGTGATCAACCTGACTGTATATTTAGGCCTTACAGATATTATTGGAGGACAACACAAGTCAAATTATTACAATAATTTTAGAATCACCAGAAGTCTGTAAAAAATTATCTCATCAGCATTGTTCAGAAAAAAAAAAAAAACCACACACAAGAAAGAAAATAAGTGACTCAAAATAATATAGATGAAAAAACTCTTATCTTATTAAAAGAGCCCACAAAGTTTAGTTCAGATATTTGAACTCTGGATCAGTTAAGAGTAATTCTTTAAGGTCAGACAGTTTCTGAATTCCACAGAGATTCCAAGACACTGGTTTGGGCTTCTTATGAGATATAATCTCCATCAATAAATTACATTTACCAAGAACTATAATTTTTTTATTGTGAAACAAAGATTTCTATTATTATATTCTATCTGTAAGTGAATTCTGTTTTAGTTTCATGAAGAAAAATTTTTAAATAAAACTTCCTGGTTTTCTCCAAGAAGCTTGTGAGTATAGCAATCAATCTTTTTTTTTTTCCTTAAGCATTGTAAATTGCCCTTTCTTTCAGGAAAAAAATACATATCAAATACTGCTCTAATATATCAGGGGGAGGAAATGGGGTGAAGCTATTTGACACTTTATCTGCTGTGGACACATTATCAGTAAAATTTCTGGCATAAAAAAAATTCCATTCACCAATCCATCATACATTATTAATATCTCTATCCCATTTTTACACTGTCTTTTTACAAAGAGGTGTCTTCTGCTCTTACATGTCCATCTTGAAATAAATAAGCCCCCACTTTTCTTTATGCTTTTCTTTATGAAGGAAAGAAGTCAGACTTATGTCAGCACTTATGCCAGGGCTTGCTAAGGATCAGGGATGCCTCAGACGGGCACAGAGCCAGTGAGTCAGTGACTCAGTCCTTCTGATTGGCACATCTCTGTGCCCCAAAGAGTTATTTTATTGTTTTCAAGACATCATAACAAAATCCTTGGATAAAGATAAAGGTGGAGAAATTTCTCAGCAGTAAAAAGTGTGTATGAATTAAAAAACTAAAAGTATTAGTTAATTCCTACTGTTACAAAACCAAAGAGGCACCAGTTTCAGGCCTTTGTGAATTGTGGTGCTGCTGCATACTCGTGGTCATATTTTACCTAGTGCTTTTTTGTCAGTTTTATTCTGTCTTTTAGAGCCTTATTTAGCCACAAAAAAAAGTCAAATCTGCTGGTTATGTGGATGTGCCTTCAGTGCACGTTGAACATCTAGCTCAGATTGAAAGAAAGAGCCTTCATTTGGGCTTTGGATGTTTTCCTGTGTTCCTAAATCCTAAGGTCTGATTGCAAGAGAAATATGTACTGTAGATACAGGTAATGATAAATAGTATTTTACAAGTTATCATTTGAGAATTTATTCCTCAAGCTCTTTTGCTTAACTCAAATATTTTCTAAATCTCTGAATCAAAGTGAAATATTTGTAATTTTGTCTATGAACATTGTGAATATTTAAGGTAGTAAATTATCTGCTTTCTGACAGTAGGAGGTCTCTGTCTCTTTAAGGAATGAATTGCATAATTAAATGTAAAATAGACATAATATTTTTTCTCAGATGTTTAAAGGAACCCACCCTTCCTTCCTTCCTTCCTTCCTTCCTTCCTTCCTTCCTTCCTTCCTTCCCCTGTGTCTGTCTTCCTTTTAGCAAGTAGTGGCTTGGCAAACAAATTATCTAATTGACTTATACATTAACTGAGGTTGACTGAGTCAACACTGATTTCAACTATATGTTATTTTAGAAACTATATCTTCATAACACCTAGTGTTATTTTAATGCTGTATCAAAAGAGGGCTAATTCTCAATAAATGCATGCAAACAAAAGATGTCATTATTAAGCAAAATGCTGTGCTACAAATTTTAGGGCTGATTAGTCATTTCATAGCCCTTAGTAACAGATAGCACAAATTTTTAACTTATTTTAAACAGATGAGGTTGTTTTTTTTTTTTCTCCTTCCCTAGAACATGTTTCTGAGAACCATTTTTACTTAGTAAGAGTATCTTGGCAATTCTTTTCCTCTTGTTTACTCCAGGGATGAAAATTGTTGTTCTGAAAAGGTTGTTCTGAGTTACCTTTATATTCCCATAGCTTTCTCACTGTTTTTTCAAAGTTCTCTACTACAAAAAATGCAAACATATCATTTAATTAGAAATTATGGTGCCTCATAAGTGTGGTCCAAAATTTGACTCTAGATTAGAAGAATAAAATAAGAATTTATCTATATGTTTTCTTTCTGTTGTTTATTTTCATGGGGTTTTTTTTCACTTTTACAACATTATACAATGTGAATACAAAAGTTATGTAGAACAAAAGCTGAATAACGACCTTATATATGTTCTTTGCACCTTTATTAATGCTGACAGGAGGTGAATGCAACAGCGGAGTTTAAACATTTGATTCTGTGAATTAGATTTTGTCTCAAACTTTAAAAAAAATATCCAAAGGAGCTCTGATATCTTTTGTATTTTTAGCATCTTACATTCAAAAAATGTAAGCAGGTATATTTTGTACTTATATATAAATAAGTACAAATTTTTTACTTTTTTCTTCTGTTCCAGTAGAAGAAGGGGGAAAAACTCCAAGCTAACTGTCCTTTCACCATCAAAACATCAGCCACTTCTTCAAAAAAGTTCTTTAAAGAATAGATAAGTGTTTTGTGTCTCGTAAAGGTCAAAAGATAGCCCCTGACAAACCAGACAGGAAGTATTAATTCCATTATGGCTGGTTAGGGAGTCCTCACTATATTTGCACTGTTCCTCTGTATTTAATTTTCATTATTTGTGTTAACATGTTATATGGTCTGCAGAAAAGTCGCATTTAATGAAAAAACCTTGGTTGGTTATTTTCTGTGGTTTGTGTGGGGTTTTTGTGGTTTTTTTTTTGGTTGTTGTTTTGTTTTTTGGGTTTTCTTTGTTTTATTTGTTTACTTCCACATTTTGCAGGATTTTATTCTTAGGAAGAACTTTCTTCTCATCAGTTTTTTATTTTTAAGGGACTGAAAATACAGTTGATAAAAGTTTATCCGTGTCAATATTTCCACAAGCTCTTGCTTACTTTGCAAAAGGATTGGATATTAGCTTAACCCAAGACTTTCACAGACTCTTATATGAAGACTCTTAGACTGAAAAATTTACATGAATCACATATTTAAACATGGAAAGCATAGAAAATGCAGAGAAAACAGCTGTGAGCTCCGGAATTCACAAGACTGAAAATTTGCAAGCTCAGTAAAATTTTAAGGTAATTTTTTCTCATAAGACAGAATAAAGGAAATGGTGACAGTTTAACTTTAAAGTCTTGAAGTACTGGTTGAAAATACAAACACTAGACACAAATAGAGATCTCATCTATCTCTAGGTAAATTTTTACATTATACAAATAGTATAAGAATGATAAATAGCTAAAGCTTTCTAAAGAAGTAAATCTAATCAAACAAACCCCAAAACAGACAAAAGCACATCAGAACCTTCAAGAAGTTAGAAAAAAATACGTTAGAGAAAAATACATTAAAACAGGGCCCTGAAACCAATCATTGACCCATATTGTTAACTGTAAACTCATTGAAATGCCCTCACTAAAATACTAAATTGAATACCAAGGAAAGTTTGCTTCACCACCTTTCTATTTCAAAAGATCAACTGAGATACACACAGAAAGGGAAAGTTGACAAATTAGGGTGTAGCAAATCATTAGCTCTGCCTGTTCTGCTACCCTAGATCTTTAATACAATTGCTTGAAGGAGGAAAGAAGCAAATACTAGTTTTGAACACTCCTTATTACAGAATATATTGAGTGTTATTGGTTTCTTGAATCCATTTTGTTCCCTGCTGAACTTTTTAACTTGTTTTGGAATGTCAAATGAATATTTTAATGCTTACATCACACTGTTCACAGTGCCAGTCTCCAGGTATGTCACCTGATTTTCATTGATCCTCAAGTTTAAATCACACAGATCACAATCTTAAGGGAACATATAATGTATCATAAAAAACGTGGTATGAAATAAAAGGTATTGGCTGCATTGTTTCCTTTCCCCACAGCAGCCTTCACAGTGCTTTGGTTTGTATTGGTAGCCAGAAAGGCATTGCTAACAAACCAGTGTCTGGGCTACCGCTGAGCAGTGGTCACACAGCATCTCTTTGCTGTCTCTCCAACCTGTGCCTCCCCACCCCACCTGGATTCCAAAGGCCAGGAGGCTGGGAGGGGGCACAGCCAGAACAGCTGATCCGAACTGACCAGGGTAATACTCCATGCCCTGTCATGTGCTCAGCAATAAAAGCTGAGAGCAAGGATGAGTAGAGGGGGCATTTATTATTAAGACTTTCGCCTTGCAGAGCAGCTGTTATGCAAACTGAGGCACTGCCTCAAATGAATTCACGGGACATTGCCTGCTGATGGGAAGTTGAGAGTAAGTCTTCCCCCCCCACCCCCCCACTTTGCTTTTGTGTGCAGCCTTGCCTTTTCTTTATTAAATTGCCTTTATCTTGACCTGTGAGTTCATTGTCATCTTATTTTCTTCTCCCCTGCCCTGCTGAGGGGGAAGTAATAGAGTGGATTGGTGGGCATGTGACAGCTACTGAAGGTCAACCCTCCAAAATAGCACATTACATGTTTTGTAGTAAAAGAGCTTCCTATTAAAACTTCATCCAGTTTAACAGTGTTTGAAACTATAAGGAAAATTAATCTCTGATGTAAATCATTAAATTTGATTTAATAGCAGTGAATTGAATTCGTTGAATATAATATTTGTTGGATGGAGATAATGAACTTTCTTCACTGAAGATTACAGAGTTTATGTTTCCTATCTATAACTGACAAATGCATGGCTATAGCCAAGTGAAGAAATTCTAATATTCACAATTTGGAAAAATTAGTAGCAGAAAGCCCAAGCCAAGAGTTTGGGAAAAACAAAAGTGCTCTCCTCTCTCTCTCCACTCCCACTTTTGGATCTTGTTCATTAAAGGACTTGCCTGCATCTAATACACAAAATACAAAATAATACTGTTTAATATCCTGTGTGACATACTGATTTCCTGTGAAAAACTAACTTAAATTCTGTGATGTTTTTCTATTCACTCACTGATCATCCTGTAAGTTGTATACATCTGATACTTATGTCAGATACTTTATTTATATAATGTTTGTGAGTTACTGTTGTATCTCTGATTTCCAAAAATAATAAAAATTTAGCAATACATATTTCAAATTAAATGTGTGTAGTAGTTAAATTCAACTTATTTTCCATGATGTCAAATGAATATGTTAGTTAAACATATGTATGTTAATATGATAGTTAAACCAAGACTTGATAGTTTTTAAATGAACTTTTTGACATTCACTATTTCAAGCTGTTGCAGAACTCTGGTTATAGAAATCAAAGCATAACCTGAGCAGGTGCACTGTGGGTTGCACTCCTGTTTCTCCATTTCAGAAATAAATAGTTTTGTTTTTACCAGCAGAAGTGTATTGAATATGTGTATAAATGTATCTGAACACACAGGTGTGTGCAAAATGCATTTGCACCAGCACATATATAATATCTGTTTCAATGTCAACGTGTAATTCTGAGGAATAAAGCCAAACTGAATCCGACACACTTCAGTTTTATCCCAAGCAAACTAGAAAGGTGACCTCTATCTTCATCAAGGTACTATCTGGAGGAGGTATTTCATATGTGTTAATTAGCTTAAGATTAAAAGGTGATTTTTGTTTTTTAATCTCCCAAAGCAAGCACATTGCCACATATTACCAAGCATCAGTAAGATAAAAAAGTTTTTACACCTAAGATAATGATTTTTAAAAAATGCTTTCTGAGAAATAGGGATGTAGCAAGTTTAGGGTTAGACCCTCAGTTCTGTAGTTCCAGGCTGATTCTATAAATGTAACATTTTAATGCATTTTCTTTTTAAGATTTATTTAGAAGTAAACAAAAAAGCCCCTCTGCAACAAACAAGGAAATGAATAAGTAAAATCAGAATTCAAATCACATGCAAAACAGATAGTTTTAGACAGAGAAATTTTTTTTATATCCAGAAAACTTTTGTCAAGAACATTTCAAAACTAGCTTTGCTGAGCTTTGCAAGAGGTATTCAAGTCTTTGATAAACTTGTGTTCACGGAGTTTTGATAACAATAATGGTGGTATATATGTGGAGTACATAATTGAGTGTATTTCAGAATGTTTGCCTTCATTCACAGAGATACTACTCTTTAACACTTCTTTTGACACAGACAGCTGTAGTGATTTTTGAGTTTGTTGTTTTTTTTTGTTTTTTTTTTTTTTTTGCCAGAAGATTACATGAATATAGTCTAAATCTAATTAAGCACACACCACTGAAAAAAATTCATATGATGATGGGTCTGTTATTAAAGGCTTTGGAAAGCTTTAAAATTTGACCTTAAATGGAGGTTTAGCTCATAACTTGTCTCCAGAGCTGGATATTTTTTCAAAAACCAAGGCTGAGAATGGCTTCCTTCAGTCTCTTAAAATAAATAACCCATGGCATTTTCATAGACAGCTTGAAGTGCACAGATTAGATCTTTAAACCACCAGGTGGTGTCAGCTATTAAAGGTAACTTCAAACAGTAGCCAATTGAAGTACTCATATCAGGTCAAGGTGTGACACACCTCGTCTAGCTATTCTAATCAAAATCAGATAATCCATAAGAATACTACACAGAAGCAAAGCAAACCTGTGGTTTGTGTTGTCAAGTGAACAGTTAAGTGGGACTGTTTTGAGTGTCTGTTATCCCTACCAGTTCCAGTGTGTGCAATATGCATTCAAAGTTAGTATCAAGCTTGCTCTTCTTACAATGACCTTGAAGCAGTGTCCCTCTCATTTCAGTGTTTCCCCATATCATTGCAAAAACAGAAATATAAAAAAAAAAAAAAAAAAACAAA
>VXAC01008728.1:19792-96533 GCA_013399225.1 Rhipidura dahli | reverse complement strand
AAAAAAAAAAAAAAAACCCAGAAAAAAAAAAACAAAAAAAAACCGAAAAACACAGTCAGCCTCTCAGAAGTAGCCTCTGGTAACAGTAAATCTCATTCTACTTATTTTTGCCACTGGATTTCGACAGCTCCCCCTTATCCCTGAATGGGGGAAAAAAATGCCCTTCTATCACCACTAGATAAGTAAGGAATAGCAATTACCCAATTGCAGTATAACATCAATGCGTCTAACATCTATGCCCAGTTATCTATATTAGTGTGAACACCACATATTTCTGTTTCAGAGCCTCATGCAGCTTCTGTAGGGAAAAAAAAAATAATTAAACAGACAAAAAAACCCCCTAAGCCTCCTAATGATATTCAAAACCTAGGGCCAGAGAAGTTCTGCCATCAAGAACAGAGACATAGATGTTTCACAACTAGTCCCCAAGGACTTTGTCTGCCAAAGGGAATTCTACACATCCTAGCATCACTGTAGCCATTCATTTGCCATCGTTTCTGGCCTCAGCCTTGGGGATTGTTGCTGCCAGGAACAGCCATACAGAAATGCCTTTCTGGAGCAGTGCTGAGGACAGAGGCAGGCAGATACCCTTGGCTTTCCTTCAGCCCCCAGATGGTCCCAGGGTCAGTTGACAGCAGAGGGGAACCTCGGTGCATCCCTCTGCTATTGATTTGGTGCCAGGGCCAGCAAGAGATGCCCAGAACCTGGAGAGGGATTGCAGGTCAGCAGGAGATCATCTGAAGAACACAACAAAGGAATTCCAGTCACTCCAGCCAGCAAGTTGGCTTCATTGGGATCCAACTTAAATGCCTCTATGCAAATGTGCATAACAATGAGAATTGGAGGAGTTGGAGGCATGTGTGCCTACAGGGCTGTGATCTTATTGACATCACAGAGATGTACTGGAATGACTTCTAGGTCTGGACAACACAGAATTAAATCAGGCTGAGGATGTCAAGGGCAACACAAAAATCTTCCACAGGTACATTGGTGATAAAAGAAATGGTAGGGAAAATGTGGGCCTTCTACGGAAGGAAACAGGACACCTGGTTACCCAGGACATGAAGAAAGCTTTCACAGAACCAATTGCGCTGGAAAAGACCTCTTAAATCTTCAAGTCCAACCTGTGATCAAGCACCACCTTGTCAACCAGACCATGGCATCGAGTGCCCAGTCTTTTCTTAAACACCTCTAAAGGCAGTGATTCCAGTGATGCAACCACCTCTTTGAGCAGTCTGCTGCACTGTCTAATCACATTTTCTCTGAAAAAATTCCTCCTAATATCCAACCTAAATCTCTCCTGGTGCAGCTTGAGACTATATCCTCTCATCCTGTTGCTGGTTGCTTGGGAGAAGAGGCTGACCTCCACTTGGCTACAACTTCCTGTTGGGCAGTGGAAGAGAGGGTTGAGGTCACGTCTGAGCCTTCTCTGGTCCAGCTTTGAGCAGCCTGGTCTAGGGGAAGATGTACCTGTCTATGGCAATGGGGTTGGAACCAGATGATCCTGAATGTTCCTTCCAACGAAGCCATTCTATAATTTTGTGGTTCAGTGTAAGGTGCAAGAGACACAGTCAGGCACAAAAAATCCACCAAGACGCTCAGGGACGAGCTAAGTCTTGTTTGGGGATGATGCCTGGTCCCCCTCCTCCAGAGCAAGACTCCTCACAGCTTTCCCTCCTCCAGCTCATTGCAGAGGCCTGCTGTTTACTGAGCTGTGATGGCTTAGTACATTCATGGGGTAGCAAATGCAGCTCTGTCCCTAAAAGGGACAGGGGGAGATGTTGCAGGGACTGATGGTGTCCCTGGGGCCCTGATAAATGCATTGGAAACCCACCTTAGTCTGCACCCAGCTTTTCAGCTTAAGCTTTCTTTGAGCAGAGTGATGGCAATGTCTTTCTGTTCCTTTCCTTCTCATTAAAGCTTGAAGGGGAGAAAAATCCAAAAGGGATTGTTAAGGACTTATTTAAAATTAATAAAGATGACTTCCATATATTGAAAACGGGTCATATATCTCTGATGTTACAAATAATAGGCAGAAACAGCTACAGTAAGTGGAATAAATTTGATAAAACTTTAAGTAGATTAGCCAGAGAAGAACATATTGTGTGCTTGCAATAATGAGAATAAGAAGGCAGAGAGAGAGAGGGGAGAGTCTCAAAAGCAGTTTTATGCTCAGAGCACCAGAGGCTGAACAGTAGCTCTTGGAAAATATCACATTGGTCCTTTTTACACATTCATCTTAAGTTTTCAATGATATCACGCATCATGAAATTAAGCTGGATTTTTTAATATCCAGTTAATGTCTGATGTTATAAGAGAAGAAAGAAAAGTGGGAAACATTATGAAAGAAAAATGCCTTGTCCCAGTGTCCCTGGTCAAGGAGGCAGCAGCATCCTGTCACTGATGCCTAACATCTAATGCATGAAAACTATTGTAACGGCATAGTAGGTGCTCTCTTTGTCTATATACTAACTGCAGTGCCAGGAGATGGAAAAATTCTTATTTATCTTTTATTTTTTGATCACTGGAATAAAGCAGTCTCTACAGGGAATGATAATTCTGTACTTTTCTGCATATTTCTGACATATGGATAAATAATTAAGAAAGTGTTTCCTTTTATCAATGTCAAAAAGTTAGGAACATTGCAGGACTGCAGCTTTGAAAGATTTTTACATGAGAGTTTGTAAAAGTACCAGATTGAAAAGTTTCTCTCCACAGGGAAGAAGTAGAAAATGACAAGTTGGTTTCTACCATATCTCTCCAAACTTCCTTAAGTCTACCTTGAAAATAAACTCAGCAAGTTAAAGGACAGCTCATCTGTCATTAATCATTCAGGTTTTTCACCTCTTTACAGTCTGCCAGCCCAGTTGCTAGTCATTTAATATTGTATTTTCCATTACTAGCTGAATTTAGAATACCAACTAATTTTATCCTGCACCTATGACAGGGAAGAAACATTTGGTACTTCTAGAATTTATTCATTATATGAATCATCAACCCTGTGCTCTTCCATTCCATAATCTGAAATAAAGGCCATTTGAAGTGCAGGTATATGTCGACTTGTATAACCACGTTACCATGCAGGCTCTCCCGCTCTGTAAATACCATCACTGGTAGTCAAAGCAGCTTTCTGTTTCTGCTGGTTGCTTTCTGACCTCTGCCCTGTAATTTAGCATGCTGAAAATGTCATCTTAGCGAATCTCCCAAAATTGTTAGTACTGATACAGCTGTCTTGCCAACAGCAACAGTATTGTTACATTGAAAAGTCACTGCAGGTGAGACTGGAGTAGTCTCTTCCAAAAGATTTGCTCTTAAAGCTGTGTTTGCTATACGCAGCTAACCTCTTCAGTATGCCTAAAATGAAGCAGAAATCCATTCAGACTCACTGTCCAGTTCTACCCTTTCCCCCAGTGCTAGCAAAGCCTTTCCACCTGTCAGATAGATGCTGTGAGCCTTTAGTTCTGCAGTGGGCAATGTTAACAAGACATGCTCTGTCCAATATAGCCAAGCCAGTGATGTTGCTTATCTTATGGAGGCCAGAACACTGGACATTCCACTTAATGTTTGGGAAGGGGAAAGGAAGGGTAATTCTTATACTGAACAAAACAACAGACCCCTTCAGGCTTATCTGCTATCAAAAATTTTAGCAGCTGCTTATATCAGTTGAAATTTTTCAATAAACTTTTTGTTTCTACCTTCTTTATATCAGAGCAACTTGAATGCTTGCAACTGTTCACATTAGAAAAGACAACACATAAACCTCCCAAGCACTTTAACACATTATTTAACCACTTTAGTGCATTAAAATTAAACACACAGCTGCTTCCTGGTCTTCCTGCCTAGCACTACTTTCCAGCTACTTCAGCAAGATAGGTCATCCCTTGTAGCTAACATAGCACTTCAAATTAATTGAATTAAATAAAATGAAGAAGATGCATCTGCACGCGTCTGTGTTTTAGTCCAAAATGTTCCTATCTCTGAAACTTTAGCAGGCAGTTCTGCAGCACCAGTAGCCTATTCATGTAGTGTTATTTATGCTCATCAATTCCCACAGCTCTGTTAGACTTCAAGTTAAGCAGAGAAGGTTATGATTTTTACCTGTTTTAATTTCTAAGTGTTGCTTTTTGTCTCCTTATTTTTAGTTGGATTGATTGCTCTCCTGATGAAGAGTTGATTTAACAAGCACAGTAGGTGTCAGATAATATTGGAGAACTGATTCACAGCAGTGAATATGTTGCTCAGATGTACCCTGGAAAACAAACTCTTGCCCCAAAGGTTGCAGAATTAGAAAACTATTTCCTTTACCTGAACGCTGAGGGCTTTGAGTGGCAAATCAAGGTGATAGCCCTGCAGCAATTTCTGAAAGAGTGGCATCCACTGGGAAATGAGTCACCATTTAGCAAAGACATTTAGCTAAATAAACTGTGGGATCCTCTAAATCCCAGGAAATTCTTTAACAGAAGAAAAGGATCAAGTTACAAAACAGCCAGGAGGACCAGACTATTTAAAGTTAATGCTTTTCTTTTTAAAGGTTGTTATGTCTTGAAACTTCAATGTGTACAGCTGATTAAACAAAGTATTATTTTTCACTGTATTACATGTCCATTGGTGTGACAATTTAAAACCTCCTTTCATGTAACAGTGAAGATGAAACGGGCACGAGGACACACACACACCCCTCACACAAACAAATGTCATATGGTAATTTGGTATATTTTTCTGGTCTTTTCTAGCAAATTCAATATTTGTGTTTGAAGAGCTTTGTCTTTTCCAGATGAGCCATTTCCTGTTTGTTTATTCTGCAGTCATAGTATCTATTGTTAATACAAAGAAGAGGATTATCAATAATGTCAAATCTAGCTTTTCTTAGGATAACTAGAGTTTCTAGTTTGTTGCTGTCAAATCCAAAATAGGCACAGAATATTTTGGTTTTAAATGTCAACAGATGATAGTGGCAGCTTCACCAGATTTCCCAAAATTCATACAGAGTCCAAAGCCTTATAGGAAATTTTCACAAAATTTTAAGGCAACTGAACTATTGGGGCTTGACTTTTATCTTCCATAAGTGATGTCCCATTTGATTACTTTTTAATGAATTTCCATAAATAATAATATCCCATGCATTACAAAGCTCACAGGAAAACACTAGAGGCACTTTTTCTGAGTATTATCTACCTATCTCCATTCTGAAATAACTCTCATTTATTTTGTTCTTTTCTTCATCCTTTCTTACTCTGCCCAAAAAATACTTTATCTTTCCTTAAAATCTATATTTCCCTATGTTTGTATCTTTGCCTGTTACAGTGCTGTATATGCTGCCGTGGAAAGTCTCTGCTGTTCCTGGACTTACGTCCTACTTTCAATGTTTCCCTCTCCTAGATCCGTGATTTCCGCTGACCATACGGTGCTCTATATCTAATTTGTAAAACCTGATCAGTTTTTAAAAAAAAAAAAAAATCTGATTTTGATTTACAGCTGACAATAAATTACAAGTGTTTGGTTTAGATTGTTTTTTAAGCTTCACCATTAAACAGTGCTCCTTTTTGAGTTGACAGGCTGTTCATTCTTTACTGAAGATGATTTCACAGTTTGTTTTCCAACTGCCACAGAAATCCAACCAAATATGAGAATTCCTTGGGAGGTTTGCAACAGTATGGACCTGAAAGAGTTATCTCTTTGTAGTTCTTCCAAATTTTTATTTCTGTATCAGAGTATGGTGAAAGTCCTTTAAAGTCTGGATTTCCTATTTCTAAGCTGCACCATATGAGTAGTTCAAATTCCAATGCTTAGGGACAGCCTAAACATGAGCTCAGCACTCTCTGGGGCTGCAGATTAGGAGGGAGCTGGAGATTGTATTGACCAGTGTACGAGTTTGAAAACAAACCACTGGGAGGCACTAAGTCAGAATAACAATTTAATAGGGAAATTAAAAAAAAAAAAAAAAAAGGCAGAAAACACTGGGTTAAACTGACAGAGTCAGGATACAACCTGACACCCTGTTAGTCAGGGTGATGGTAGCAGCCCAGTAAGGGGTGGCTGCAGTCCTCCTGCAGTAGTGGGTGTGGTTCTCTTGAAGCGGTGACCCTGCAGAAAAGGTCAGCTCTTCCTCGGAAGGTCCAGTGGTGGCTGTGTAGCTCCTGTCCTCTAGGAATCCAGTGGAAAGGGTGTCTGTGGTGCTCAGAATCTCCGATTATATCCAGGATGGGATGCTTGATTCCTCCTTCTGGGTGGAGCATCTTACAATGGGATGATGAGTCATTGATGGGCCATTAAACAGGAAGATAGTCTGGAGGGAGGAGGCAAGGAAACACTGCCCCACCTGCTTTCAACAGCTCATGAGGATGGTAATGGAATACACTGCAACCCAGGACAGCCACTTTTGTGAGGCTGACAGACATGGCACAGGATCCAGGGGAATTTCCAAAAGTAACTTTTTATCACTGTCAAAAAACTGAACCAAACCAACCAACCAAAAACAAAACCAAAAACCAAACAAAACACCTGCATGTATTGANGGATGAGATAAGTCCATGAGTCATGTGGTGGTTTCTTGATGGCCCATTGTCTGTTATCAGGGGTGGGTCGTTAGCAGGTGATAACAGCTAATGGCCCACAGCTGGTGGTAATAGAATACTTAAATACATCTATTGTAACCTGGGACACTGCACAAAAACCAAACCAAAAACCCAGAAACATCAGCACACTCTCAAAATTATCTTGGCTTGTGGGGATTTTTTTGCAATCAGCATTTTTGAGTACAAACTCTCTTCCATACGAAAACTCTATTAAGTCAACTAAACAATAAACAAGGGCTATAGATTCAGTTCCATCATCAAAACAGATTTATTTTGACAATTGTATTACAGCAGGACATTTCTTTTGCAAATTCACTAGTATTCCATTCTGTTGAGCATACAATGTGATAAAATGCTCAACCTTATGATGAAAACATAGATTACAACACTCAGAAAACACATGGATCAAACAAACACGGGTGCTCCTGAACAGCTTTATAAATGTGAACAGCTTCATTAAGTGAAGTGTGCTGAAAGTTTGGGTTATTGACAGATATTGATAGATGTTAGAGATCTGGGAGCTCATCTGAAATTTATGTAGACTATGCAAACAACCACATCTAAACCAGCAGAAATGATGTGTTGAAACTTCCATTAATTTTCCAAATGTCAGAGGAACTGAAGCTTAAATGCTTTCCCATTCAGCTGGCACCAGTAAGGTAATAGGTGTTCTCTATTTAGCAAAAAAATCCAAACATATAAACAAACAAGCTAAAACTCAGTAGAATTTTTCAAACCCCACCAAAATTTGTCTATATGATGACTGTTGCTTCCCCATTTCACACTCTCAAGTAATTTACTTTCTGTAAAAAATTCTATTTTAAGTCAATAAGTTCCTGAACTTCAAAATTTTTTTTCTCAAGGTCAAAAAATCATTGAAGGCAACAAGAAAAATTGATATAAACTGGACTTTGTACAGCTCTACTGAAACAAGAATTTCATTATAATCTTTCCAATCAAACTGAAAACAATTTTCACACAGTAGTGTTGAAACATTGGTTACACAGTATGAAAATTATTTCTGTGGAAATCAGCTTTCTGTCACATATAAATTAAACTTGTAATTGTCTTGTAATTTTCTCTGCAGCACCTCAATACTTCCTTGGCAAATAACACTGACCTGGTGAACTCTAAAATTCCTTATCAGGAGAGAAAATCTTACTGTGGTACAGGAGGCCTAGTGTTCCCTTTCCAAATCACAAATCAGAGAAGGAGAGTTGTAATTATATGTCTTCTTCTGAGAGAATAAAATGAATTAAGAAATGCATAAATGTGGTCTTAAGGAAAATAAAAGAACATTTTGAGCTTATCAAGCCTAAGGCTCAGTAACGATGTCTGTTTATATCACATCTGCTAAACTTAAACAGGTGCCGTGCACTTTTTTAATTTTTGTCAAGCAGAGGTCAAATTAATGCATGAAAACAGGCAGAGATATCACACAATTTTTGTTTATTATGAAGAGTTTTACTACCATTTTTCACTCCATTTTCATTTCAGGGAAAATTAATATTTATTAATGTTGGAAATTAGTCTGACCAATAATAGATTTAGGTGTTGGAATATTTTTTTCTTAAATGCAGAAACACAAGAAAAGGGAAGTATATTGCAAATATACAGTGTGGCAGCTCCCTTGCTTTAACTTCCCTTACCTCTCAGTGAGCTTGCACAATGTACATCAGTGACAGAGCTAAGGGCTGTACAATAAACAGCTTTACACAGAGTGTCAGGTAAAGCATTATGAAACACATGAGGTGGGCAAGCATAAAAATATAACAGTAACATTCCATCAAAACTGACCATGAAAATAAATAGAAAATTATGCACGTGTGGAAAGAACTAATTACTTTTCATATATCTATAAATAGGTTCTATCTCATTCAGTAATAATTCTTAGGGAAAGATACCGCTGATTTTGAAACTGTAGCTTGTTAGAATTTTAAGATTTTGGTTATATTAACAAATTCTTGGCTATAATTCTACATCAATTTACTATCCAGTGACTGAGAAAATGGAATTCAATGCCTTGTTGAAATAGCTGGAAAAAAATGCCTTGCCTTTCTTTTCTTTGCTTTGTTCTTCTTTTTTAATATTTTTAAAATCAACTTTGCTTTCTTGATTGCTATGTTTTCTACAGATGCAATGAATTTTATTTCATTATTTCTGCAGTCAGTTACTGGCCCCTTATTACTTTGTTTTAAATGAGAAATTCCTTTGAGCTAAGCCAAAGCCAGAGCAGAACATTATTTTCTGACTTCTCAGAGAGAAGGAGAGGGGAATTCTGTGATTCACAGAGCAGCAGTGACACTTATGTACCTTTTGCTTCTGAGGGCCAGGTTCTCTTAAGAAGGTGTCAGTCTGAAGGTGTCTGCCTGGCTTGTTCCTTCTGTGTGCAGTGCTGAGCAGTGACCACTTCTGTCCCCTCGTGTGTCACTGCTGGAGTGTTTGTGCAGCCACTGTCCCCATCCCTCAGGAGGAGGTGGCTGCACAGCCAAGGGAGCAATCACAGCCTGGCCAGGCTGCTCAGTGTTGGAGCCGAATTTGCTGTCACCAAAATAGAGGAGTTATTACAAGTCCAATCTCTACAGCTTCTCGAAAGGCTCCCAATGGTTTATGACAGACAACAGCTTCTGAGCTCCTGTCAGGAGATGTGCTATAAATAACTTGACAGCTAAATGGTGCCTGAAGAAGAGGAGAAATGGGTTAGGAGGATTTTAAAGATTTAGAATTACTTAAGAGATCCAAGAAAGATTATGATTTTTGTGAATTCTATGTAGATTGTTTTAAGATTCCAAGGAATAAAAATAATGGAGAGAAGACCCTTTTCTGCTTGGCTGACTAGAGCCAAGAAATTCCAAAAAGTGAGGTATTAGTGTAATGACAATCTTGAAAAGGGAAAACAGTAGATACTGAATATCTTGAATTTAGATTATGATGTAAGACACTTTACAAAAAGAAAAGAGAAAACAAATGAGCAAAAAATCTAGGAAATATTCTCATAAGAATATTACTAAAAACTACATTTACTTAATAAATACAATAATATGATTATACATAAAATATTTAATGGTCTTGTTTTCATTCAGTTTCAGCCAACATTACCAGATCCTCAGATGTCAATGGATACTGAAATTTCCAGACGTAGCCAAGAGGTCTATGGGCACTGCTGTTCAAAACCGGTCAGAACTTATTAGTCTATGTCCTGTTTCACATCAAATATTGATGCCTCAAATGTTTTGCCTCTTACAAACTTTGGGCTTCATTTTCTTAGAAATAAAAAAATATGTATAAAATTTCTGTGAGGAAATTAAATTCTGTTCATGTTATTTATTAAAATTTTAGTGATCACAAAGTCAGGAAGTTTGTAGACTTATTTTCCTTGAGAATTTCTAATTCCTCCTGAGCTGGTGATGTAGGGAATAAAAGTGAATTTGGAATTACAGCAGGATTTTAAGTAGCAATACAGCAAATCTTTAACAATTGTTATTCTAAGAATATGGTAACTTCAGCTTCAGGAATATTAGATTGTGGTCAGAATTTCACCAATGATTCCATTTAAACTATGAAATGGGGCAATGCAAACTCCATGTGATAAAGCACAGGACACATTTTCTGCCAAAAAAAGCAGGAATAAATTCCTGAATCACCTGCTGAGGACTTCTCTACTACACAGACCAGTATGTTTCCACTTAACAGTCCCTGACACTGAAACATTCAGAAAAGTATCCAGCCTTGAAAAGACCTGAAAAGGTGCTGAATCCACTACTTCTCTTTGCAGATATTCCAAAATTTAATATCCATTGTTGTGAGAAGTGCAGACACTAATTTGGAATGTGTGTGTCTCAACAATTGGAAGAGCTGGTTCCTATAGTGCCTTTGTTTTCCAAACAAACTCTCATTCGTGTCAGCATAAAGACAGCATGAAGAAATGAATGAGCATTTCCTAAGGGAAAGATGATTATTATTCATCAGTACTCAGAGCTACTGATTAATATTTCATGGGTATCACTCAGGCTAGAGAAGTGAAGAAAGTCATAACCCATATCAGATATAATGGTAAAAACAAACAGGCTTATTATTATTATTATTATTATTATTATTATTATTATTATTATTATTATTATTATTATTATTATTTTAAGTATAACATTTTTCTCATGCTACTTAGGACTGCTCAGAGAGATATATAATTTCTTTGATTTTACAGCCACAATCAGATAAAAATATGGTTGTCACATTTTTGCAGGCAGAAGAGAGTGAATCAAAGCAATCCATGAAGATGAATAATACTTTAAAAAAATAACAGAAAGATTTTGCAGCACATTTCCACCTCTGTGACCCAGACAAATTAAAATGTGCATTAACCCTAGTATGAAAATTAGATTACTTTTATGCAATGAATTTAGTAGCAGTCTATTTCTTAGTGTCAAAATTTATACAAGTTTTCTCAAATTAAATTCTGCAAAATCTCTTGTGCAAATTGATTTGAAAAATAAACTCAAGATCATTTTTTCTGACACAACATGGACTGTTTGTTCTATTTCTCAAGTACTTGATAAAAAATAAAACTAGAAAATAGGTGAGAGGGTACCTTTTTTTACCAGACGTTGTCCTTCAGAAAACTGAATACACTCAACTTTTAAAAGTGAGATAGAAGGCCATGACTACAGAACATCATATGAGAGAGCCTTAGAATTTTTTCTAAGTTAAGCTCACCTGCCTAATAAGCATTCATTTCTCAAGATGCTGCATTTCAAGGAAAATAAACAGTTACATAAAGATTAGATGGTTGGATTTGTTATTTTCAAAAGACTGTCCATTTATCAGTTTTAGCCACAGCATACTGAGAACAGGGCAGAGTTCACCTAAAAAAATGTTGACTGGGCTTCAAAAAATTATTTTTTACTTTTCTTTAAACAACAATATTCAGGAGTTAACTGGATTGATTCTGTCCTTTGAAAGCATCTTAGTGCTGACCAAAAAGCTAAAAGATTTAAAAATGTGATTACTTCAATTTGGACATGTCACTGTAAACCTTGACAGAGTTGCACTTCTTATATCTCAGATTCCTAATTGCCTCTGTAGTCCTGGCACCTTTGTTTATGTTCACCGAAAATTGGCTTTGTAAATATATGTATATACACTAGATTCTCTTTTTTGTAAGTCTCATGGTCAGCTGCTACAGAGCTCTGCTGGACCACAGCAGCTTAAATCTGGAAGGGGATCTGATCCCTCCAGGCTGAACAGAAAGTCTTAATATGAAGAGGTAAAAGATATAGATTTGCTAATATAGATGCACAGGAAATATTTTTTTTATGTCCTCCAAAGAGAAAACTTTGAATCCCAGACACTTGTGGGAGTTTTCCAATTTTTAGGAAAAAATTGCACAAGTGCCCTTTCAGGAGCACAAAGGCACATCATTCAGTCAAAAGTCACAAGTTTTTGGCTTGGAATTTACTTTTGCTTTCGTTTGTTTGTGTGATTTCAAAAACATGTTAAAAGTATTTCCAGTTTTATAATTAAATTTTGCTTAGCTTGTCTAAGAAGCTACAACTATTTGAGTTGCAATGAAAAGCAAACATCTGGGACTAAAGAATGGCTTAAAATTTTACACTGCTTAAAATTTGAACTAATGCTTGCAGGAAATGTATTTGAATATTAGCCTAATTCTATCCAAGACATTGCAGACAAACCTCAGCAGGAACACTTGGATACAGCTATCCAAGCTTTGGGAGCAATAGCACCCCAAAGCAGCTAAATTTGGGGCCACACAGTAGCCACATATTTCCAAAGAACATTCTCATGCAAAACTTGTCTTACTTCTCTTCTGGTTCTTTATTTATTTTATTTGCGTTGGGTTACTAAAGCTTTGATTTCAGGAGCACAAAAGACAATGGTGTAAAACTTTTTTTAGAGACAAACCACGTATCTTTAGAGATTTTCCTGCAAGAGATTTTGTTCTTGATTAATTGAAGAATTTTACAAATTAACCTTTTAATCCAGGCCCTGAGCAAATCTTCAAAGCCTTGAAGACCCTGTACCTTAATTACCGTTAAGAATATTTTTTTTAAAAGCACACAAAATCTTCAAAAATATGTAAAGATTTTTTTTTTCACAAAGATACTCTTAGGAATTGGAGCCAAATTCTTAAGGTGTATGAATAGAAAGAGAAGAACAGATAAATATCTGCTCAATTCTTTATTACATGGTCAATTTTTTACTACAAGGTCAAAGCAATTTCTGAATAAAAGTTAACACTAAAAGACAGAAAGATAAATAAACATTAAAATTAAGTGATATTACAGATGTAGGCTTTCATACTTACTCAAAATATTTATGACAATAAATGAAGCTTTCAGAGAAGCTATTATTCTGGAGAAAGTTGTCATATTTTGTAGAAGACAAAGGTTAATATCCAAAGAACATGCAAAATATTACCATATTTTAAAGCCGCAGATTGTCATTGATAAGAAAATCAAAATTCTAGCAAAAGCAGATGGTCATGGATAAAGTTTCCTTTGCCTTCAATTATTTACTTTTGCTTTTGTTTGAAAAAAAATTACACCAAATTCTTGTTGATAATCACAGAATAGTTTAGGTTGGAAGGAACCTGAAAGACCATCTAGTTCCAACCCCACTGCCATGGACAGGGACAACTTCCACTAGACCAGGTTACTCAGATCTCCATCCCACCTTCAACACTTCCAAGGATGGGGCATCCATAACTTCTCCAGGCATTCTGTCCCAGTGGCTCACCACCTAAGTAATACTGTAAAGAGAAATTATTTCCAAATGAAATAATGTTTTGAGATTTGGGGTTGAGGTTTTCCTTGGTTTGGTTGTTTTTTTGGTTTTTTTTTTTTTTTGGTTTTGGAGTTTTTTTGTTAGTTTGCTTGTTTGTTGGCTGTTTTTTCTTTGTTATTCTAAAGTAGAAGCATAAAATGTATAGATTAGGAGTGAGAAGCAACTATCAACTTAAGGAAATTGTAGGAAGAACATTTCTAGGCAAACAAAAACCAATATCAAAAGAATTATTTTGTGTTTTTTACATGAAAGAACAGGAAGAACAGAAGGAAATTAGACAACTCACTTTCTTGCTCCTTCTGTGAAGAACAGCATTACACATTTTATTTTATATAAAGAAAAAACCTAGGAAAAATTAGCTCTAGGATAAGCTTTCATGAGTTATTAAATGTATTAGTTCATTCTAGACAATTTACAAATTCACAGCCTCCCTTCTTCCCATAAGTGCTCTTCCTTCCTTGACTCAAGTCCCTGCTATTCTGCTAAATTTACAACTGCAACTCCAGGCAATGTGGAAGTCTCCAAGGCAGCTGTAGTTGTTTCCATAATTCACAACACAAGAACCACCTGAGGTCAGAAGTTGCTTTAATCTTCTTGATTCCAAGGAAACAAAATGTCACCTGAGCAGAGGGAAGAAGTGACAGTGACAGTACAGAAAACTGTCAGGGGACTGTTCAGTTTCACCTATAAGGGCTTTTAATGGACTACTTGTGGTATTTTTTAATGTGGATTTCAAACATAATTTGATTTTACGAGCATAAATATGTCCCTGAAACTACCAGTGTTTTTCTTTGATATTGTAAATGTGCTTTAGGGAAAAAATCCCAAATGTTCTCTGTGAGACAGGAGGTAAGTAAGGAGAAACAACTTACAAACTGTAATTTTGGGGGAATTTTGTATCCCTGGAAATGTGACGTACAAAAATCCTAATTATTATTACTCCTGTTTTCTCCCATCACACAGACACCTACAGAAGCCAGAATAATCTTGAGAATCTGACAACAACGAAGGGGGAATCAGTCCTCTGTAAAGATGGGGAATGTCATCTTCTTCCCATGCTTTCTTATCCATACAAATGGTGAAAGCAGCATGGACTCAGAACACGGTTAACCATCTCAGGATCCCTATCCCTAAACATATTTACCTTAAGCCTGCAGGTAGCCTAAAAGTCTAATTGAGAGAGATGCCAAACTTTTCCCCTGTTTTGTGGGATACCTTATTTTTCATATCCTGACACTATCAGAATTCTCTCTTTTCTGAAGAGGCCTGTAGTAGGAAAATGGTTACTTGATGCATCATGGGTTAACTTACACAATCTTCAATTTTTCTACTGCAAGCCTCTGCAAAGCTCACTGCCCCTAATTGATTTATTGATTTATTCATAATGAGAAAACAGTGCGCATAAAGCAGATGCTAAACATAACGAGCCATAACTTTAAATCCAAATAGGATCAGTAGCATGGCTAACAGAAAATTATTGCTGTAATTTATTAAGATTTTAAAGGTGCCATGGTGGTAGGAATTGGTTCTTTCATTAATAAACTCTGCAGTGCATGAAAATAATGGGGCATCTTCTTTCCCTAAAGTATTCTGTGATGGCAGAAGAAAGCAGGGGTTTGGTTTGGGGATTTTTTGGTGGTTTTTTTTTGAAAAAGAATGAGAGTGATGAAACCCATGCAGGGCTTACTATATTTTCAAAGGAAACCACTAAGCCTTTTAACAATACACACTGTGGCACAACAGAAATTCAGTGCAGTGGGACTGCCCTATTGAGCATATCCTATTTCAGGATCTCTCTTGGCTGTACTTACAGCACATGAAACTGGATTTCTTTTGTAGTCACAGCATCCTTTTCTGTACTATAAAAAAGTTCTGTCAGGCATGATATTTTCTATTCAAGGAGATTAAATTTTCACCTTCTGTGTATTAAGGAAGTAAACAAAAAAAAGCTGGTTTTATTAGAGAGGGGTCTAACCTCCTGAGAGTGAAGTTCAGAAGGACGTGGATGCAGACGTTCATTTGACCTTAATAAAAAGACTAGGTAGAGAGCAGGACACAGCTGATTTCCACTTAATAATAAGAGTCAAAGCTTTGGGGTTTCTTTTGACTTTTAATATAAATAAATAAATAAATAAATAAATAAATAAATTCAAATGAATTAATTAATTCTAGAATCAATTTATAAATTAATTTTACTGCCTTTTAATCAAAATAAATAAATAAATTAAATTGACTCATTTTCCTCCTCAGTCAGTGCACAAAGGAGAATAAAAGCAGGCTGTAGCAAAACTCAGCTGAAAAGTACCACATACAGAGATGTGGAAAGCCCACGGACTGCTGGCAGATGGAAGCACTGAACTGAGCTGGGTCTGGCATTCTGGTCAAAGGCTCTAAAAGCTGAAATGCTCCTACAGTGATGAACCAAAGTTAGGGAGGGCCAAAAAAGAGTAGTTTCAGCTTCCCTCTTGAGTAAGCTGCTCACTTTCATTCTTTCTTTCTGTCCATCTTATTTTCTCTAGAAATATTTATTTATTTTATTTCAGCACAAAGAAGTAAAGTCAGGGCTCTACTTCTCCCCCCATCTTCTACAGGAAATTCTAATGACAGACGCATAGGTCCTGGTTCTTTCTCCTCACTTCATGCATTCATTGGCTGCTGCAGAAATACAACTGTGCCTTTGAAACTCAGAGCTAGTATAACTTTAAGATGAAATTTAAACAGATCTGGGTTTTCCTGGGTGTGATCTGTCTCTTGATACTTTCAGAAAAGGACAGATGTAGAAAAGAGCGTTCTTACAATACTTGGAATTCAATGTCAACTTCATTTGATTTTAACTGTGTGTTGAAATGTTTAACTGTATGTATGGATGCTATGATTTGGAATAGCTGTAGCATTTGTCTTATAGGAAGTCCTTGGTAAGTGTTTAGACTTTTGGCAACATCTGACCTGTTTTTTAAAACCATGTGTATAGACAGCATTATGAACAGTAGGCATATTCAGCAAAGAAAGGAAGAAGAAAATGAAAGCAGAACAAAGGACAAAAGGGAGAGAAAGTGACAAGGGAAAAACAAAAGTATTCTAAATAAAGAGAGTTACAGTGACTGTAATCTACATATTATGTAATGTAGACCTGTATGGAATAAACGTGTTCCAAAAATTATCTGTAGAGATTTTTGCACCAATAAGAGCAACAATTATTGAAAAATAAGAAAAAAATATTTTAATCTCCCTTTAAAAGGATAGTTCCCATTTTCTTAGCCCAGAAATATTTTGGACTCTAGAAGCAAGAGGCATGTCTGTCCACAGTTATGAAATGAACTGTGAAGTGCATTTTCATAACAAAATTTTCAAACTGGCATTTAGCCATCAACTTGCTGTGGCTACCATCTCTCTTGAAATGCTGCTTTAGCACTTTAGCACAGAGACTGAGATCCTGAGCAGTTTTAGTAAAGTCTTTATGTACAAATGTGTATTTAAGGGAAAAGTTCAAGCATTGATAAAAGATTTTTAAAAAGTACTTTCAAACTGAGTATTTACACAGCACTGTCTTGTGAATTTTTACTGTATCATATATTTCCATATGTATCATATATTTCCATAATAGTAAAAAAATAATCTTCATTTTCTTCACACCCCCCCCCCACCCCCCATGCATAAACTCAGCATTGCTGCAATAATGTTTCACCTATAAGAGTGCCATGTGTCAAAAAGGAAAAAAAGCTATAATTCACTATGGATCTTTGAAAGCTTGTAGCTGTGGTCAGATATACAGACTGTTAAGTAGAAGAGGTAAAACAAGGTAATATATTCTTAAATTTTTATATTTTCAGAAATTTTGAGGGTTGGGATTACAAGCAACATGCAATACTGGTTTCAGTTTAGGTGCCACCATCCCACTACCCAAGGCTGTTTAAACTTCTCTACAACATATAAATTTTGTTTTTAACAGATATGATGTTCTATAGCTTCAGTGTTGTCTGAACAGCGTGAGTGCATGAAAGTTTAAATCATCTGAGATTGAGGAATAACAATCATTCTCTACCATGTAAATGTAAAAAATTAGACAAGATCTGAGGGCAAGGTTAGAAAGAGTGCTCTGAAAAGCTGGATATAAACTCACATTTCCTCAGTATAAGTCCAGCACCTTAACTGCAATAGCATCAGAAGTCTTGGAGCACTACCTTCCAATCAGAGCAGTAAGACCCACAGAAACTGGAGCATTCCTTTATTTTTTTTTTTTTTTTCTCTCAGTAGAAGAGTTTTACAGTACTATGCAAAGATACTTTAGGATACTCTGACCACTGAGGTTTTATTTTGTCAAAGGAGGATGTCACTGAAAGATGTCAGGGAATATTGTATAGGAAGAAATGTAATTAGGAGAATGGGACCACATCATATGTTCATGGAGTAATGAGACAGACTGATTTTAATGTTATTATCTGTTATTTGCAAAGGACTTAGCAATTTATACTGCCTCAGCTGACTGACATAATTGGGATCCTGTGTTCTCTATATGAAAATACATTTCTTCACATCACTGAAGCTGCAAGAAGCGGGGGAGTAACATATAACACCTTTGGGCTCAAAGGAAGAAACAACAGGCTGGGATTTGAGTTGGTACTTTTTAAGTTGGTTGCTTCCTCCAACACTGAATTAATTTGAACAGAAAACACAGATGAATTGAGATCATTAAATTCTCTTTTTAGTGATACCATTCCACCAAGTACTGCTAGAACATGGTAATCTGAGGAGAAGGCAGATTTCCTATCATTATTGCAAAAGATATACACTCATTTTTTCTCTACATAAGGGAAGATAATACAGTTGCAAGGCAAAATGACTTTTGAATAGTTAAAATATTTAAAATAGAGCCAAATGTCAGAAACTATGCTTTTATGTTTTATTTGTACTGTATTAAGCTTTTGCCTAGACAAACTTGTTGTTTTATTTATACCTTCACCTTTTTTTTCCAGTGCTAACACAATATATGCCACAATATCTTGACAACTAATTTAGTACCTGAAATAATTCCCCCACAATCTTAAGCCATTACCTAATACAGAAAGAGAGAAATACCCATCCCTCCATCTTCCCTTCACCCTTAATTTTATCAAAATAAAAGGGGACACCAGTAGTGTGATGGATGCTAAGGCATCTGTCATGAGAGGAGAGAGAGGTGTATATATTTTTTAGCTCTTACACTGGTCTGCCTATACCCAGAAGCACAAAATTTGATTATCTTTATCTGATCATGCATAAAATACATTTTGTATAAAAACTGAAATTACCCAGTGTTATGAAAATTATTTTGTGAAAAAATATGAGCGTCAGTTACTGAATCCTTGTAGCAAAGAATTTCACAGCTTATGATTAGATGCTCCAAACTTTTCCTTGCTTCCTAGTTATAAAAACATATGCCTACTATTATTTACCAGTCTACTTGCATTAATAGGAAAAAATTTTGTTGGCTCAGAAAACACAACCACAAATGCAAGAGGGCACATCCACCTGCAAACTACATGCTGACTGACTCTAGATGGCATATTTGCTAACAAAGGTGTCCCCGAGCTTTCTCAGTGTTACCCATCATAAAAATTCTGCTTGTACTTACGGCAAAATAAAGACAACCATTTCAAAGTTAATCACATGTAAAAAAAAAAAAAAGAAAAAAAAAAAAGAGCATACTTTGCTTTTGTTGATAGAGACTTTTTGTTAATTTAAGTTTCAGTTCTGACTTCTTCCAGAATATTCGATTTTAATGGAAGTGCAACACCATCAAATATGAGAAAAATCACGACTTTTCAAATTATGAAAAGTTAAAAATTCCAGCCAGGACACAAATGGGTTGTAGACAGCAGAACGTAAGTGTTATGTTAATAATACTAGAAATGAATCTGGCTTCTGCCCTAAAAGACAACCAAAAAAAATGTTCCTATAAATATGTTAGCAAAAAAAGGAGGGTGAAGGAGACTCTCCATCCTTTATTGGAAGGGGCAGGCAGGAAATAGTGACAAAGAATGAGGAAAAGGATGAGAAACTTAATGCCTTCTTTTCCAACCTCTGGTAATTTCCTTCTACACAATGGCTTTCATTGTCCTATCTTTTAGTGGAAGTCCTGCTTTTAATATGAGACAGGAAAATTTGAGGAAAATTTTCTGTGGAGGGCACTGTGCCTGAAACATACCAGGTCATACTTAGAGCTAACTTAGAGTCAAAGAAACAAAGAATAGTTTGGGTTGGAAGGGACCTTAAAAATCATCTAGCTCCAACCCCCCTGCCATGGGCAGGGACATCTTCCACTAGACCAGGTTGCCCAAAGCCTTGAATACTGGCCTTGCCCACTCCAAGGAGGGAGCATCACCAGCTTCCTCTGGGCAACCTGTGCCATTGTCTCACTACCCTCATAGTAAAAAAATTCTTCCTAATATAAACCACTCTCAGTTTAAAGTCATTCCCCCTTCTCCTGTAACTTCATATCCTTGTAAAAATTCCCCTTCCAGATTCCTTGCAGGCCTCCTTTGGATTCTGGAAGGCTGCTCTAAGGTCTCATGGAGCCTTCTCGTTTCCAGGCTGAACCACCCCAGCTCTCTCAACCTGTCTGTATAGGAGATGTGCTCCAGCCCTTGGAACCCATTTGTCACCCTTCCCTGGACTCTCTTTAGCAGGTCCATGTTTTTCTTAAGTTGGGGGCCTCAGAGGTGGACACAGCAGTCCGGGTGAGGTCTCACGAGAGCAGAGTTGAGAGGTATAGTCACTTTCCTTGGGCTCTTGTCTACACTTCTTTTGACGCAGCCTGGGACCTGGTTGGTTCTCTGGCCTGTAAGCAGATATTGTCAGATTGTGTTGAGCTTCTCCTCAACCAACACCTGCCAGTCTTTCTCCTCAGGGCTGGTCTCAATCCACTAAAACTGATTTAAGTAATTTTTTTTTTTTTTTAAAGTGTGATAACCTTTACATATTTTATTCCAAGATGGAGATCACAATATCAATTTCTTAGCTGATATTTCTTACCTGATGCTGAGCTCTTGCTTAGCCAATGATATGAATTAGTTTATGCTTTTCAGCAGATACAGTTACTAATTGCAGGTTTGAAACACAGGGTATCAACAAATCATTTAAGGGTAATTGAGGGCCAGTTCAGTCAGCCTCCACTAAATAAGGTATGAAATAATTCTTAGATTAGCATGGAAGTATTTTCGTCTTTTCCTAAACAATAATTATGTTGACAATATTGCCCACTTGCAAAATGCAGCAAAACATATCAGTAAACAGATGTCATCAGAAAGGGCACTTCAGTGCACTCTATAATTATGCCTTTGGACAAACCATGCTTCTCTTAATAGCCTATCTTATTTATCTCAGATTTATGCTAATGGACACCTAATATTACTGTAGATTTTCTACTTGATATGGTGGACATCATAATGAGAAAAATACCTCTGGACAGGGGACTACATTCTACGTCTGCCCTTCCATCTGTGATGTTTTCCAGGACTTCTGACTATGGTAGGCAGCTTGAAGTGTAGTTCCAAACAACTTGAGAAACACTGCCGTAGTCTTAAGACCCTATTGCCTGGATCTTGGGAACATGGGATAAACTATGAAGAAAAAATTAAAAAGTTTACTTGAGTGATAATAATAATTAAAAATAAATAAAAAATATCTTGAAACTGCTACCTTGTCCTATGTCTGTATTAGTGAATAAATAAATCCAGAACTGATAGATGAATAATTCTCAGATCCTCAGTAACTTGAGAGTACTTGGAAGGAAGCACTCCTCAACAAATCAAAAATCATAGTGCTGATAGAATCTTTATAAATCATGAGGAAATGCCCCTATAAGGTGCTAAGAAATGCAACCAAGGGTTCAAGAAAAGATTTCCTTTGGTAACACAGTCTCAAAGTACAAGACTCCAACTGTTTTGCTCTGTATTTGCAAATTATGACTTAAAAATTTGCAAGGAAAAAATTTATTATGATCTATCTTTAACAATCAAGTCTGCTTAAGACCAGTCAAAGGCCATCCCAAGTTGTTCTTGCTTCTTGCATCATCCCATGAAATTCCTTGTTTTATAGGAATTTCAGCCTTTAATTGCATTCCCCTTTGGGATCATGAACGATGAATCTTGGAGCTTTTACCAAGATTGTCTAAGAAACAGTAGGATTTCTGTATGTTTCCCAAAGGAACATACCTTCTCCAAAAATGAATTGTATTACTGGCTTTTTTTATGGCAGCTTGAATTAATTGATTCCATCAAAAAAAAAAAAAAAATCCAGTCTTTCGTTACTATAGACAATTTGTAAGGAACATGGAAAGTATCCCTGCAATGGTTATTAATTCTAACCACATTTCAAATGGCACCTGATGCCATAAAGAATCTGCAGAGTCAGTGCAAGCAACCACAGAAAGCTGATCTCAGCACAACCTATCAGTGGTTCCACAAATTCTCAGAATTTTTTCATGCATATATTTTCCTAAACGCCTTATAAGACCACACCTTAGAAACAGTCAGAAATGACACTTCAGTAACTGTCCTCCCCCAATAAGAAGTTAACACTAGAGGCATTTATTCATGATTGCGGATAATTTTACTTATTTTTTTAAATGTAGTTGTAGAAAGCAAATGTGTATTATAAATCAAAGGAGGCTTTTGTCAAGGTGATCTCACTGAGTTTGAAGCAAGTTATTTTGGTTACAAACAATTTGATGAATATATTGCAGCTACAATACCTAAATATAGCTGTTGAAATTATGTGGATTTTCTTTTTAACTGTATCACTGAGGACAAAGGGAGGATTCCCATTCACATATGAAAGTGGATTAACCTTACACCCATTGTCTGTCCACTGAGATTTCTATGTCAGACAGGAGGACTGCTAAATTGAAGTAATTTTGTGAGTCACTTCACAGTTGAATAGTTAAAGAACAAATAAGTATAAAGTTGCTAAACAATTAATTTTCTGTCATGAGACACAGGACAATTTTGTGGTATTACAGGGTACTCAGTCACTCTGTGGCAAGAAAAGAAAATTACATAAGCTACTTTTATAAAATGCCATGTCTACTGGACTACAATTAATTTAATACTACCCAGCTTCATAAAATACAGCCAGGTTATTTCAAAAGACTGGAATAAGTGCTAAGAGAGAATTTTATTTGGTTGTATTTTAACAATATTGCCAGAAAACATAGATTATTCATAAATAAATAAAAGCACTATCACAGAAATGCACAAAATATGCATAAACAAAAATTATTCTTAGCTATTGAAAGTCTGCATTATGCTCATCATGAGAGTAAATTTTCAGAATGAAGTTATGCATAATATTCTCTCTCAGTCTGTTGCATAGTCTAACTGGAGGGTGTTTTGCACACCATCATTTCTTCTCAATAAATGTACTTGCATTAAATTTTCAGAAAATGAATGCAAATATTTTTTTTTAGTTTTTAGCTGTAGCCTTCCCATTACCCTAAATCATATTAGAAATTCATATTAAAAAGGTTATATCTTAGCTGAAGTAACCATTTTCCTGTTAATGATTGCTTGAACTGTTTTTCAGTGACTTGTGGAAACCATTGTACATTGTTGAAACACTATAAGGAAACTGAGACAATATTGTATTTTAACAACATACAGTAAATGAACAACATATTTCGTAGTACTAAAAGCAGAGTCTTGCAAGCATCATGCACTTAGAACAACTGTTGTGTAGAACATTGGCATAATACTATAGTCACATGATGCAATGTAAGCATTTTCTTACAAGACAAATAACTTACATGTATGCCCAAACACAGTCTCACCTCATGAAGCATTCCATTATCCATGGATATGATAAGGGATCATTTTCCCCATATCAAAGGCTGATAAGATGTGCAGTACTTTTTCTTCCTATGAATAATTCACCAAGGTACATCTTTTCACACCTGTGCACGAGGTACCTCTGCCTACATATTTCATCTCTGCATGGTTCTACCTTTGTGCCGTAATATTCTTCTGGTTATTCTCCATGCTCAGCCCTGCTGACTTCTTTCTGCATCCTAAGACTTTTTTTACTCTCCATCTACTCCATGGCTAATCAACTTTAAGTGAATAAACTGATACATAGCCTTTGAGAAAGATGTCCTTCCTTAACCAGTCTCTGCCTGGATACTGTAGGCAATTCTCAGCCCTCCTGTCATTGTTCCAGCAACTGTCTTCCCAGCTTCTGATTTATCTGAATAATTCTAATAACTCTCAAAATTCTTTCAACCCCTGTGGTGAGGAGTATTTCAGTATGGTTCTCCTGAAGCTTTAGTGATTTTATGCCCAGCTTTTTAAAGACCATTCAGAAATGTAATCACAGAGTGATGAAATCACAGAATATTCTGAGTTGCAGTCATTGAGGGTAAAAACCTCCAACGATTTTCTTATCTCTGGATCAAAACCTTTTTCTTGGTTGAATCTGAACAACTGTATTGAAATATAAATAAGAGAAAGAAAATTTTATTAAATATATGAAATCTGTGGTTAATCCAAGCTAAACATGCAGTTAGCAATGTGGTAAGAAAATGTTAAGAGGGATGTTTGTCCTTCTGTACATGAAAAAAAAGTTAGACCTCTATGCTAGAGCAGAAGGTATATCCACACCTGTGATAGCAAGAAAAAGGACATGAGGTTCCACTATTTTATGAAGAATTCTAGATTTGTATCATTTCAGATAAAATAGGCTTTTAATATTCTATGTTTCTATAAAGGGTCTGTGGTGCACATGTAAAAATGAGAGCTCTGAATGATGATTTTACTGCCAAGACTCATTCAACCTGAGATCCTAATTATATTTTGAAAATATCTCACTTCACAGATTTAAATTCTAAGCAATTCTTAATATAACTACACAACTAAAATTTGGTGCCATGATGTATCTCTTTGTAGCTTTCAGATACATTTTCCTTCTATTATGTGATCTTTGTTTTTCTTCCTTTTGAAATTGGTCATTTTCCAGTTTGTATCCAATCACACCACATTTACATATAGCCTAATCTGCATTGATGAACTAATAAATTTCTTAAGTTTTTTGTAAGAGGAGCGGGAATTTTGCAAAACACAATGTTTGTGCAATGAAGGACCACAAGAAGAATGTCTCTGACAAACACAGGGAGCCAAATGCAAATCCAGGACTTGTTTAGAAAGACTAAGCACCATCTCTTCATCATGTTATTGTAGCATAAATTTTAAAGATTTGTTTTAATTAGCCCATTTTTAGGACTAGAAAGGATCAGACTTGTAGAATCAGTGTCTCCATTTCTCTTTCATGTGGCAGAAAGATCTTAGCTTACAATCATGAACAGCCACGTTGTAAAATGTTCAAGCTCATAAGTTCTGAATGTAATGTATCAGCTCCATTTACCATGCTTTATTTTATACTTCTCTTCTGCAAATTTCTAGCTTCAAGGAATGAAAAAGATCTGTAATTTGTTATAATTTCAGTTCTTGTATTTAATTGATATTCCCAAACCATAATAACATATGACTGATGCATTGGAATGAGGCACCACAATAGCAGGTTTTCTTCTGGAAACACTCATTGCCAGCAAATATCAATGTCTTGCTAACTACAGGAATAATGTAAATAGAGTCTGCCTGGCACAACTGTTATGTATAAAATTAGCATAGTTTAAAATTCCCATACAAATACAGAAGCAGACTTCTGTGTATTTATTCTGCTGTACTTCTTGAGGGAGCATGTCTCCCTCAAACCCAAGCAACAACTAACAGGTGATGGCCTGGCTGCATTTTAGTCATCTTTTGTCTCTACAAAAAAACTGTTTGGTGTGCAAAAGAAATCAGAGCCTTCAACACTTAAGACCAACAGGAGCATATGTAGGTTCCTCTGCTGTCAGTCATAACTGCAGTTTTAGTAGGTGAGCTTTTCAGATGGAAAAATTTAGAAGATGAGGAAGAAAACACACATGGAAAATCCATCCTCTCCAAAAGGGCTATCTGCAAATTCCCTTCCTCACAAAAGGTGAAAAAACAGAAGATATCAGCTACAGCTTTTTCCAGATGATAGATGCAATGAATAGCCTAGCTGTTTATGAGGAAATATTAGTTTTTTCTTACTCATTACTGGATGTCCTCAGTCCTGAAGAAGTTAAAGACAAGGACTGTTCTTCACAGAAAAAGACTTTTCGAATTCTTTGTTCAGAAAATGATCTGGCAACCTTTTTTTTCTAGGGAAAGGTTCTTGAGTTTCTTCACTTTCAGTATGGGTTTATTTTATACCGCACAGGTCTCTTAGAATCCCCACGAAGTACTATCAGCATCTGCTGTAAAAAACCAATGGTGTAAGAAAACTTCCTCTCTGGTGTGATGGCTACAAGAGATCTTCTGAATGTACTGATTCCCAGATAAGAGTGTGAGAAGAGAATGAAAAGAAATACTGCCTCCATGCTTAATTACTGTCTGTACAATGCCCAGGAATTTCAGTTCTCATTGAATAAATGAAATTAGATATTTGAAGCACACACTATTAGTTTAAGAGAAAAGATTTTAATTAATTTTGGACATAGACAACTATTATTCTCATAAACAGTGGATTTATATTCAAGGAATATCCCACGTGCTCATGAGGCATGATCACATCTCAAGAAAATATTGTAGAAGGCACATGAAGTTTAGAACTTACCTTCTTAGTCAAATAAAATTTCATTCCAGACTAGTCTCCTATTCTGGAACCTTGTACCAATGAAGACAAAATGGCCAAATAGATAAAAACCCCAAAACATATGAAGTATCATATTTACTAGGGTACACTCTTCCCTTAATCCCTGATTAGAAGTTCCTTGACTGTGATTGTATCCATATTGTTCTGCTTTGTACTGATCAATGTTTGTGTGTTTTGTAGCCTTGCCTAAGCCTTCCTTGTGTCTGTTTGTACTTTGGGACTCCAAAGAGCCCACAGCAATGAGTTTCTAAGGCAGAAACAAAGAAAAGCACTGATTTTTAAAAATTTTTTAAACCATATTATATTACTGAGTAGCTTCAATTTCTTACAGTACAAAAGTAAAACCTCTTTTTACCATCTTCATATAATTCACTATACGGATTTCCATCATATGTCCCCTATTTTGTGTCTTTTTTGGGAAGAGGAAACCAAGTCTGCTTTTCTTTCATCCCTTCTTTCTTTCTCATGTTTCTTAGTTCCATTGTACCTTCCTAGGAAAATACCCAGGATTTTATTCTCTAGATGTTTGTGTGCTGGGGGGGATCTTGTCAAGGTGTTCTAGGAATTCCTATAAAATCAAATCTCTTTCAGTGTTCACTCTTAATCATGTCAAAAAAAAAAAAAAAAAATTCTCCATTCTTTTTCTTTTACCATTCTCTCTATAGACCTTTTTTAATTTTTATTTTTGTCTTTATTTTTAATTGCAGTACAAAGATCTTCATGGAGACCAGCACAGAGGTCTTCAAAATTGCAACCAGAGATGCATTGATTCTGAAACCGCATAGTATATTACTTTCTTGCTGAAACAGAGTAAATTCTCTCTAAAAACTGAAAATAATTTTAAGCTGTTTGTGTTTATGACAGAGTAAACAATTAAGGACATACTTTACAAAACATATTCTAAACAGTGGTGTTTTCAATCCATGACAAACTTCATTAGATTTCTTTCACTTTGCATACTTATAATTATTTTTAAAATTATTTATGAAAAGCAAAATAACTCTAATTTGAAACTAATTTTTTCTTAGATTAAAAGCAAAATATCACTCTCTCAAATTTTAAAAAGATATAATAGGTTAAATAATATTTTTTTCACTTAATCTAACAGAGTAACACTATTGTTAATTTTTGTTATTCCTTTGTAATACATTAAAAATGAAATAAAACCAGAAGGGGTTTACAAGATTGCTTTCTGGGTGACAGACTGGTTATAATTCATTTTAACATGGTGCTTGTATAGATTTTTCAAGAAATGAGTTAATGGTGTAGAAGTGCACTGAACATAATTGGTAGACAGGGCAGACAATAAATCACTAGCTTTATCTTTAAAAATTAGTTATGTTGCCTCAGTAACCATTGTAAATATTCTTCTAGACAGTTTGTAATATATAAGTATGGAGTCGTTTTTGCATTACTCAGCAAACAGAAAAAGAAGAAAATCATGCCATTCCAATTTTTACATATATGGGACTATGAACACATGTAAAATAGCACATGATTTTATTAGTTCTATTGATTTTTTTTTCTTATTATTATAGCATTACAAAACACAAGAGGTCTAAAAAAGCTACATCTCTATCACCAGGAGCTCATGATTAAGTACACAGCACTATCTTATATTTCATTTCCTCAGATAAGTCAAACCTCTCCAGAAACCATGTTATAACAGATTATTATTTCATACCCAGAAGGAGTTCTATGCCTTTTCATGATACAAAATCATAAACCATGGAGAGAGTGATGCAATTCTCCAAGCAGTCTGGCTATGCCATTTCTGTTTACTTGCAATTTCAATGTTTACTCCTCTGCAGAACTATTCAACCTTTGCCCACTTAAAAAATGTGATACCAAGTCAGCCTTTGAGATCCCACACACAGTTTTATCTTCAGTTGCAGCTTCTATAAGGTGTGCAATGCAAAAGCAACCCAAAAAAACAAGCCGGGTTTATATAGACTGCACACAGGCAATGTGCATGAAAGTATAGCTAGATATGTATGGAATCAATTAGCAGAACCCATGTCCATTTTCCTTGTGAATCATTCCCAGTATGCTATGTAGGAGACTGCTTTTCTATCAAAACTGGTTTTATGTTTTATTTTGCTGTTTTGTTTTTGGCTTTTTTTTTCCCCTCCAGAACCGGCTTGTTGTCTATAGTCTACCAGTTCCCAAATTGTGTTTGCATGGGTCTCCAAAAGAACTGTCCCAAATTAACTTTTATAGAGATAATCTGGCTTGTCCTGGAGCAGTCATCACTCCTCAAGGATAGATAGCACAGGCCATAGGAAATCTTTCTACTCCATACAAATTGAGGGAACCTCAATATCTGTTAGAATCTCAGATCCCTGTAAATCCACTTCCCCCGATCGACTGGGCAGACAGGCTATCACTGTTTGCTACAATAAAAGGGAGTTTCTTACATATGAGGACTTGTGCCTACAAGTGAGCTCATCACTCATGAAAAGTCTGCCTTGAATGAAACTGTCTCCTACTATTTATCTGCCATTTCAGGTCTTGCTTTTTTATTTGTGATATTCCTCTACAAGATACCGTGCAAATACTTCTCTGATATTTGTAGGACATCTTGTCTTCATCAGTGACAGCTCCTTTTACAAGTTAATGACTACTTTTAAAAGTGAAAACAAGGATTCTTCAGAGGGAAAAGTGTTGTCTTTTCCAGCTTGTGAATAAAGTACCAGGAGAAATCAATCATTCAGTCCCTAGATGAAGAATATTTTGCTTCCCTAAAGTGAAAAATTTACTTTTGGGAACATTAACAAATTTTACCATAAATTTGCACAGTATTTTAGTGAAAAGCTAAGTATGAAAACGAAAATGGCAGAGGCTGCTCTGAAATTTTACTTCAAATAGAAAGCATCAGCATTTGCAATGAATAGGAAAAAAGGCAGTCTCTGAATACATTCTGTTTCTATTCACTGTGACACTGGAGGAATCAGTATTAGAGTAAAAACTGAGATCAAGAGAAAGTTGGTAGAGATAGAACTTTATCAACAGATTTATTCTAAAACAAATTATTGTTATTAGTTGCATTCACCAGCATATTACTTTTCTACCAAGTAGTTTTTCTCTGGCTATATTTGTACATGCATTTATAGTTTACATTCATTTTTTTTACTCAAAATATATAAAGTTGTTTCTCCAGCCCTAAACTCTTCTGGACAAAGCAAAGCTCTTTACAGTATTCAGTTCTTACTCATTTACTTTGTTGGGCAGCTACAATGTGTAGATTGGAATATTTTCCTCTGTGACCTCTGATGAGCCTATGTGCTCTAACATCATATGCTCTCCTCTGCTCTCCAGAAGGGGAAGAACAAAAAAATTCACAGACGATTTAGAGGAACTAATTTTGAAAACACCCAATTAAATTAAAATTTTAAAATGAAATAATAATTAAGAAGATTTTTTTCTACAGTAAATTGTGAACCTTTAATATTTATACTTGTATAATCACCACACAAAAAAATACAGATGAACTCCTGTTCCCATTTTACAGCCTAACACCTCCCATCCTTCAAAACTCCAGAACCCATCTTGATTTTCCCATGGCCCACAGCATATCTCACAGAAGTACTGCTGTTATTTTTCAAACCACCACAACAGGCTTAAAGAAGTACTAGATAAATGTATGTTGGAAGCACATGTTTATTCTTATATGACCCTTAATTTTAATTCGTTTTTCAGAATCATAAATGCTAACTATGTATTTTTATATACTTTTAAAAGGTCTGTTTTATTTGCTCTAAGTGAAAAAATCACTGCTGCTATCAGTTCTGATTACTTTATTATGTTAACTGATAAAACTAAATTGTTCAAGGAATTTTTGCATAAATCCTTTTTCAATGCATTAATTACATTGGTCAAAATAATTACCTAAGTGACTGGTTGGATAACTCTGTAGATTTTAATAGGATTTCAATTTGTGAAGCAAGATCTCTAAATGGTTAATTGTTTTTCTAAGTGTATTTATATATCACCATTAAGTGAATTTATTATAGCCAAATAAATTAATTGAGATTTTTTTTTAAGAATATGTACTCTTGGCTTGGCAATGAATAAAAACTGTTACTGTCAGATGGCTTTTGAAGTTGTTTTTGGGGGAAAAAAGTCTTGGAAGCTCTGACTCATCCTTAAAAATTTTAAACTTTGTCCTACCACAGCAGTCTGTTGTGGTCAGAGCAATAATTGGATTGTTCTTTGACACAAGAGTTCTGGAGCTGGAGTTCTGCTAAGTTCTGCATTGCTGCCAACTATATTGTTCCATTGCAAATCACTGGTTTTAATAGTAAAGACCCAAGTGTTCTTAGCTATTGTATAAATTATTATATTTTCTGCTGAGATTTATATTGAAAAATAACTGTTTGCTAGTTTGAAACTCAGGGAAACAAATATTCAGTTAATACTATGCTGTTTCCAGAGTCAAAATATCCAGATCTTGGATTTCTGAAAAATATATTAATATAGATAACCTGAAAGGCAAGTAAACAATATGGATGGAATTGTCTTCATATCAGTAAAGAAAAATATTTAAGGGCAAGAGTAATGTTCTGCTAAAATAAAATAAAAATTTAAGTTTGTTTAAATTATTTTATCTTGTGTGTTTCTTTAAACTATTTCATTAATTCATTTTTATACCCATAAACCCACAGAATTTATCATAAACAATTATGAAATCTAATAATTAAGAAAGTGTTCTCAGTTGTCTTTCCTTTTTCCCCTCCATCTCTGTTTTCTCATTTCATGAAGCTTTAAGATGCATAATCTTTCTTTCTGTATAATTTTCTAATTAAAGACCAGTAAGGGAGCAGAGCAAATAATTCAGCTGCCTTATTTTTAGAGAATTATGATGGAAGCTTGTACTTCTGTTAGGGATGTGGCCTCTGTAGATAAAGACACAAATCAATTTCTAAGGCTGTCAACACTTTTCTTGAGTGTTAAATTTATTTTTAGAGTACTGTTAAATTATGAAATACTCATTTAAAAAATAAATATGCTTCCTGTGTTTTGGATAATGGTTGTTACTGTCTATTTCACATAGACTAGTGTGAATAAATGTGACTATAAACAATTGATAGGGAGTGAAGTTACTGGAGAGACTTTTATTTTTCATGACTAATTAAGCAGTTTATCTAGTACTGTTATTTGCAAAGTGAGGACACAGTGTCAGTACCAATGTCAAATTACAAACCAAATTTTGTGACTGTTGTTTCTCCTTTCATCATAGAGGGAATGATTGTTCAGCTTGGGAGAAAACAAGAAGGGATGACAAAGGTTTCTAAAATAAGTGCAGTTTGTAGATATGGAAGGCAGGATAACAAGGCAGAGCTGGAACTTATCTGCTCAGAGGTTCTGGCTCTCTTCATACCTGGGAATTCAGCAAAAACCCTTGGAAGCTAGTTTCAAACATACCTAACACAGAAGAGACCTAGCTAAATTCCTTCAGGGATTCCAGTGCCAGGCAGGGATCCTTGCTCTCCCGAAGGTCTGGCTGCTGGCAGAGGGTACAGCTGTGAGAGTGGTGCTGTGCTTCTGAGAAGGCAGCTCTGCCAGAGCCTCTGCCAGCACAGAGCTGCCTTCCCCAGGAGATCCTCAGCCTGCCCTTGCCCTTGCCCTTGCCCTGTGATGGATCTCACTGGCGCAGACCCTGACACAGATCTGCAGCCAAGGGGTTATTATGTAAAGAAGACTGAGAAAAATGTTTTGTCGGAAGAAATTATTTTTTTCTGAAACAAAGGCGCAGTTTTTCAAAAAGGTATTACAGAAAAGCAAGTAAGTGAATAGCATATGCACTTAAACAAAGCCCAGGGACAGTTCAGAGCAGCAGTTTAGGCACTGAACTCATAATTCTGAGCCACAAAGCAGCCATCTATCAGTCTTCTTACTTCAATGTCTCTCTTTTCTTGAGATCACTGTGGTGTTAATTAATGATCAACATGGAATGAGGTAAATGATTATGTGGACCTTCTGATAAAGGAAAAAGAAGATGGAACACTTGTGTGTTTTCCCAAAATCTCTGGATAAGGTAAAGTAAAGAAAGAATGGAATATCCAACGACCTCCTCATGAAAAACTAACCAAACCAAACCAAAACAAAAGGAAACAAAACAACAACAAAATAATCTTCCTTATAGCAAATCTAAATCCACACAATTCCTTTTAATCTAAATTAATTAAAATTAAGTTAAAATATCTGCCAGAGTTCTTGCAGCTGTCTTAGAAAGATCACTAACTGCTTGGAACAAAAGTGGTCATGACACTGAAGAATACTGAAAAAAATGTTGTTAACTTTTCTGAAGCAAGAAAGAAGCAAACCTTACAGAATATTTATTAGTAAAGGAAAGCTATCAGAATTTCAATATAAGTCCCAAAAAGCAGCACAACCTCTCTCAGCAGTCTTCTAAGTCTATGCTTTTTCAGTTCCTTAAGATTTTATGCTTTTTGATATAGGTGTTTATTTATTCCTTTGGAATTTTCAGTTAGCCCAGCTCGAGTTTAAAAATGCAGTTTGAACGACTTTGGTACTTATTTTTTATTCTCCTAAATACAAATAGGCAAATTCTTTACCCCTCATTTTTTCATTATGATACAAATGTTAATATACTATTGAAAACACAGTTGAGAAATTCATGCAGCCCTCCATCAGTACATAGAGCCTAAATAGCTGTAGAGCTTCTTCATTTTCTATTCCTGACTGTATTATTGGTACATATCAGTAAGAATACAGGGGCTCAAGGCTTCCCTATATTGGAAACTTAAAATTCACCATATTGAAATGCCATTTTATCAAATACAGGTTTCTGAACGGAGAAAAAGTTTCCTCTATAGCAATGAAACATCACTGCTGATTGCTGGCCTTCCTATATGCCTATTATATGGGAAGTAATTGATTGATATCACACCTACCTTTAGGGTTTCCATTTGTACAATTAAATTCATTAATATTTTTTGCCATTGGCTGTTCTGGTATTGACTAAGCCTGATAGGCTAACCTAACCTGATAGGCTTTTTTACTGCATAATTTTTTTTTCACCATTGACTTTAGATGATAGAAACTTTCCCAGAAATGACAGAAGAAACAAATAACTCCTGAAAATACTGGATGCAGAAACTGCTTACAGAGAGTTTGCTTATGAGGAAGTCCACAGAGTGGATGCTTGAGCAAAGAGGTATAAACATAACAAAGAATTAAAAAAAAAAAAAAAAGAGCTCTAATTGCATTATTGTTAAGATGTAGAAGTGCCAGAGTATGACAGATAGATTTGCTGGCATAATTTGCTGAAAGCAATAGAAAGAAGACTGAGAACATAGTTCATTCTTAAAAATTGAATAATTAAACAGTTTCAAAGCCATAAAGAAAGTGATTAATAAAGCTCCTAAACTATTGTTATATAACAACCGAGAAGGTTAAAATCAAGTAGCATGATTCATGTAATTGCTAATATTACACCTGAGCAATTTAAGAACACGTGAGAGAGAAAGGAAAAATAACCATACATTATTATGCATTGTTCTCCTCCTTGTACACACACACATTTCCTTTTCCAGCTCCTACACAGCTCCTGCTTGTAAAAATTATACATGAAGAGCTTACACTTATTCATGAAATGATCACTTTGTGATTCACTTAACCATTCAATATTGTGGTCACACTGTGGCCGTGAGGGGTAATTTTAATGAAAGATGAGTTAGGCATTCTGCACTGAACCGGGTTTCACCCGTGCAAAGGTCAGTTCCTTGGGGCAGAAGTGCAGGGACATTAATCATCCTTCCTCTTGAATAGTGGCCTTATTCTCATATGACAGACTGCAGTTCTGTGGACTCTAGGACTTAAAGGCTGGCAGAAAGTCAAAAGACAGAATTCAGCTGCCTTAATCCAAAGGCTTCATGTATTAATATATTTCCCAGAAGGCTGAAAGATGGAAAACAAAGGGAAAAAGTCCACACAATAAGGGTCCTTATCACCAAAATTGAAGCGATACAAACATGCCAGCTTTTCTCCATGAAAGGGCAAAATTAGAGCCATACAACTTACTAATTAAAAAAAGTGTTGCTATTGTCATGAGGATATAAGAACTGCAAGAGAGGAAAGATTTGCAAAAAGCAGTAATTTTTTATTAATTTTGTCTCTGAATATTTTTCTCCAAATTCTCTTCTTCATAGTAGAATACTCTGCATTCCTTTCCTGAGCTTTTCTTGGGAACATTTATATGCATTTGATAATGTGCTTTCAAATGAAGTCTGACATATCTGAATAACCAGAAAGACAAAGTGCCTGTGTCAGAAAAGGTGCATATCTGCTTTGCTGTGCCCCAAAGTACGTGATCATTGAAATGGGCAGTAGCAAAACCAGGTTTTGCACTCTCTTAAATGCAGTAATTGCAATCAATAGCCAGAGTCTGCTCAATAGGAATATGGAAAAAAGTCTCACTTTTCTCTCCTTAAAATTTATGTGGCATTGTAATGTACATCTTCAGCTTGCCTTCCATAGAAGAATTTTTAATGTGATCAAAAACCTGATAATCACAATTTCCTCCTACTGGAAAATTCAGGAGAGGCTTTTAACCGGTACCTAGTGCAGACAGAACCTCTAATGCATACTTATTATTCTATTCTATTACTCCCCAGCCCCAAATTCCCAGAAAGGGTTTTACAGTACTAGAATCTGTGCTTCTTTGTAACTAGTCTTTATAAATGTTATTAAAAATAAAATTAGCTCTTATCTATGAAAAAAAAACCAAACTCTGAACTAATTTAATATTAAATTACAGGGCCAAGATTTTTTTCTTTGGCAGAGGAAAAAATGTAGAAATCATTCCAACTGTTTGTGGAGGATCCTCATGAAAAAATAATGGGTAAGAGCACCAACAAAATCAAACTCATGTGACTAGAACACTCATTGTAAACCTCAAACATAATCTTAAATTATAAAACATGAATCACATTGCTCACTTTGGCTTGTTTTCTTCCTGCATGAAGGAAAAACTTAAACATTGCGTTTTGGACTGAATATAATATTTGACTTGAAAAAAAATACCTAGAAGTATATAAACAAGAGTGCAGAGAAAAGACTCACCATTTAACTCTTAAGTAAAGGCAAAGAATGACCTAACATCTAACATAATCTTTTGCTTTTGCTATAGTAAACTGCCTTATCTCAACCTACAAGTTGTTTTCCATCTTCTTTTCTGTTCCCTGTTGTCACAGTACACAGAAAGAACCACACTGACTCCAAAGGACAGAAAATACTACTGAAGTCCCAGATTCACTAATTTTCAGAAGGGTTTTTATAAGGTAGATTGCAAAACATGCTACATGTCACAAACCCATTGCTTCTGTGTGCTGGCCACCCCCTAAGGGGCTGACCCAAAATCTAGCATGTAGCAGAAAGATGTTTTCCTAACTGAAACATCTCTATCACAGAAAAACAATTCTCAGTTGCAAGACGTTTACAAAACAGTAATATTATTTTGGCTAGAATATATGGGAAAGAAACAATTCTCACAGAACACTGCAGAGCTGAGATTTTCCTAGCAAAAAACTTTCTCAGCACTGACACCCTGTCCAGCTGAGGAGGGGGAATGACAGACGAGCTTGGTGGGCACACGGCATCCAGCCAAGGTCAGCCTAGCACACAAGGAGAGATCCTGGCTCAGCTGTGCAAGTGAAGCCTTTAGCTGTGAATTAGAAAGCTGAACCCTTACAGATGTTGAAAAGAAAAAGGACCCTGCTATTGGGGGAAGGCATTCTATTGTGTAGGGGCCACACAATTTGACCTTGTTTAGAATTGTGTAACAACATGTAAAAACTACCCAAAAATAACAGCATGGGCCAGACTGTCTTTAGACATATAGAAATCTGCACTAAAAATCTATTGGGTAATCATATTCACTGAAAACTGGACATACACTGTTATCACATACATTTGTAATAATGAGCTTGTAATTTAAACAAGGAAATATTCCTGCATTGTTTGGATCTGGTAGAGCCATCTCTTGCTTGTGGTTGTTGTGGTGTCCTGCTCACGGTGTGTGGCTGCAGCCTCGACACGAGAAGTCCAAAAGAGCAGCTGTGCAAGTATGACAAGCCAAATTCCACTGGATACTGAGAAAGAAGAGGGTTGAACCAAAAGCATATTTATTCAGTGTGAGCATCTTATCACTCCATGTTAGAGTGATTACACTTCTTAGCTATCTTCTGAAACTAATGAATATTTTAAGCCCTATATACATTTGTATATTGGAGAATACCAGCTCTGTAGAAGGATTACTTGAAAACTTCCCTAGGGATATCCAGTAAATTTTTCTTCAGTCTTCAGACATTTTTATTGAGCATTCAAAGTCTATTGAATAGAAATCATTACATTCTATTCATCTTTATAATTTGTGATATAACTGCTAATTTATTTGTCTTTTGAGAGAAATTACCTAAAACAAATGGATAGCAAATAACTAATTTTGCAACATGCTAATTCTTTCTATGTTGTTTTTATAGCTATCATGCCATTTTTGTTTACATTGAAATTTGAAAAATTTCTCTCAACTCTTCACCTGTACTTCAAAATTCTGGTTTTATGCTGAATAAAGTGCTTCAAAAGGCTTTAAAGCCAAGAGTTTATATGAATCCAAATTCTGGATCACATCATTGGTGATCTGCTCCAGAAGGAAAACTGTATGAAAAGATTATGGTACTCTATGTCTAGGCTCCAGATCTCTTTTCACTTCTTCTTTAGGTCTTTTTTTTTTTTTCCTGAATATTTTTATTTTAATATTTTAAATATTAATGAGCAAAAAAACATTTTAGGATTCCAGTAACATTTAGTTTTATGTGGAGTTCTTGTTTGGGATGCACATCTGAATAATGCATAAATCTGGAAAGAGAGGCAAAACCAATGATTTTAATGTGTCTACACTAAAAACACTAATCTCTGAGTTAAACAAGGAAAAGAAATATTAGTACCCACACACCCAGTAAACAGATTACTGATGTTACAGTTGCCAGAGACATAGCCAAAGGAAATTTTGCACATATAACTTCTCTGCAATTACTTCATTCAGCTCATAGGAACAGCTTCATACAAAATATTTGTTAATAATTGTGTACAAGAGGAGACAAAATAATGAAGTTTTCCCCATGTATTACAAGAAAAGAAAAAATCTCAATGTGCTAAATCAGTTGTCTGCAGAATTATGCTTTGACTGTTTTTCACTCAAAGCAGGAATCTTTTGTCTCAGGTTTCCCTGACCAAACCATTAGTCTGTAATATTTTTGTTAACCATAATGAAAATTACATTATATCTGTACTTCACCCAGGAAAATTCATTGCAATATTATCCACATGACTTAAGTACTTGTATTGCCCAGGGATGTACTATAATGTAATATGGATAACAATAAAAGCAAAATTAGACATTATTGTCTCATTTGTCTTTTTATTTCCAATAAGAAAATACACTGGTTAAAAACCCCTAAACCCTAAACCCATGTGAAACATGTTGGAATTCATCAACATAACAAGAGCAAACCCCTGGCATGAGGAAAGCTCTATAAGAAATACACTGTGCCTCTAGTGAATGGTGCATGACCAGAACATAGGACACAAATTAGTCTTCCCTATTGTTAAGTTTGCTGTCTCAGCTAAGAGCCATTTAAAATACATAAACAAGAGCTGTGCTACAGCTAATGATATGGTTACTCATAAGCAGGACAAAGAGGTGTATTTCAGACATCCACTCTCTATTATATTGCTTTATATCAGTGCTCTTATATGCCATGGAAGAGAGAGAGGAGCATTTCTAATGTTAATGATTTTATAGATAATCATATATTAGTTCCTAAGATTCTTAACCTCAAAAAAATACTTTTTGAATAAAAGGAGTCTTTATATTTGTTCAGGCCTTAATGGAGCAACAATAATTTGCAAAGAATCTTGCAAAACTTTACTATTCCAAGTTTACCCAAGTTTACTCCAAAGTATACCTTTGGAGAACCTTATTTTAGGATCTTATTGCATGTCAAGTTTCATAATGTGTTAAAAAAAAAAAAAAGCTAGTTCCTTTCTGGCTGGACTAATCTTGAAAAGTGTAATACTAATTATTTTTACTTATTCTGCTGCTTATAATTATTTCTCATCTTATGAAGCAAACTATCTATTTTTGTATCTTGCCAGATAATTTCTGTGAGTAATTTTCACTGTAGGCTGCTTGCAGAAAATATTCAGTAATTATATTTTGAAAATTATTCTGTTTCAGTTGAAGTAACAGATAACAGTTTCCACAGTGCAGAGAAGTGTTCTTTTCATACTATGATTGGAATAACACAATGAAAATTTCATTTGTGAAAACACTAGGAACTTGAAAATAATAAGAACTTGAAAATAATATTTTGTTATCGGTGTATCATGTTAACATATACATTACTTTCTCAATTATTCCCCCATTAATGAATTAAAATAGTGGGATAGATGAACTTCAAAAAATAAATTTTAGCTATCAGGATAAACACTTTATTAAATTCCTCTTTGGGAATATATAAAGGATTATGTGGCACTCAACCCTGGTAGCTGAGCTGTAACTAAGGAATGCAAACAGGGAAATTTGGAAAAAAATATTCAAAACATTATTTTATGCAACTTACTGAATATAAATATAGAAAAATCAATAAAATCTCAAGCATATTAAGCCATGTGGGATTCTCTTTGTATGTAAATGCAAATTTTAAAATCTTTTATCTGTATTATTAATATCGACTGTAAACCAAAAGTAATTTCAATATTCTGCAAGTGTGAATTTTTCTCATAATTTTTAAGTTATTTGATCCAATGTCACCATCTTCACTGCAGCTGAGAACAGAGCTAGATCCAGGTGCTATTAAGATAATGAAGAACAATCTTTTCAATAGTCTGGAGAAATATAAATTACGGATGAACTGTAGATTAATCACTTAATATGTTACCCAAGATATTCAGTCTTTTACTTATGCTTGAGAAGAAAAAGGAACATCAACAACAAATAAAATAAAATAAAATAAAAAAGCCAAAGGAAATGCCTCACAGTACTTAAATATTTGGTTTTGACTTTGGGGAGACTTTGAACAGAAGACAAAGACATAGAAGTATGTCATGTTTAAAGCTAAAATGAAATGGAAAGATGCATGAATCTGAGGCAGTCATAGAAAATAGAGATATGAAATGCTAAATGGCTCTCCAAATTTAAATTCCATGACTCACTATACTCTAGTCACCATAAGTTTTACTTGTTTGTTGAGGTGTGACAAGTGAGCAAAGGGAGAGACATTCAAATGAAATTAAGCTACGGTTCTTTGAAATGGCACAATCTCTTTGCCTCAGGTCTGGGCAACAAGCTAAGCTGAGAAGGAGAACAAGAAAACTGTGTCTGAACACGGAGTGGGTGGAATGCCTGGGAGGAGCCCGTGTACAAACTAGCACTTGTTTCTCCTCCTCCTCCTCCCTGAATCCAAAGGTGCTGCTAGCTCATCAAACCCTGCCTTGCCCTTAGTCATCCAGCAGAACTGCCAGCCCCTGGCATCCCTTTGATAAATGGGAAGCAGGTGGTGTCTCAAGGATGGCTATTAATCTCTTCACAAGATGAAAGCAAATGGAGGAGCTGAGCAATGCTTTGTAATTACTGATTCATGCACACCTTCCAGAGAATAAAAGAAGTATCAGCTCTTCATCTACTTTGATGATGGATTAGTTTGAATTGATACATTATCACTCAGAAATTAATAAACCTGTTGTAAGAATGTTTCATCAAACCTGCTTGTTCAAACCTGCTTGTTTAGAAACACTTGGAAATATGAATCCAGCTACTTTCTGCTAGGCTGCACTTGTAGATTGATACACTGGATAACAAACCACCAGTTTGGGGATCCTGGCTATACTAACTGTAGTCATTTATTTATTTATTTATTCACTTTTTTCTTATGCCTGATTTTCATTTCAGAAAGTTATAACATTCTAAAGACAATAAGAACCACTTTAAGCTGCCTATGTTCTTAAAACATTATCATTGCAGTTTTGTACTTTTAAATATATGCTGAAAACATTATAATAAATGTTGTAAGATCATACCTGTAGTTGCAACAGCTCACCATTTATGAATACTTGCAGAATTAGAAGAATTATGAAATTCAACGATCTACAAGCTAACAGAAAAGAAATTATTTCTTCCTAAATGCATAGTTCTATAGCCTGTTTTTTTACCACACACTAAATATTACAATATCTTTCTAAGAGGTTCATGTGAACCCTGAAAAGACAGAATGAAAAATCAAATTTGGCAAGAGATACCTCATGGAAGTTTTTGCCACTTTCATGATTTTTGTTTGCTGTAATGGATATAAACTCAAAGCTTTCCAAATTTGGAAGAAAAAAATCCATCACAACTGCAGTCACTTATAACTGGATAATAAACCCGTCATTTAAGCACTATGAAGTTGAACTTCTGCTTCATATATCCCACATATGAAAACTATAGTGAAAAATCATGGAACCAGGGGTTGTTATAGTGGCATGTATTAAATTATGGTGGACTCCAAGATCTAGCAGCTCTCTGTTTGCAGTGGTCACTTTTTCCTCAGGTCTATACATGACATGAAAGGAGAAGGGAGGGAGAGTGTAGATATTCAAGCTCAAGTGCTCGGTGTAGCAAAAATGGTTTCTGGTTCCAAATTATGTAGATATGCTCAATTTTAAAATGCATACAAATACCAAAAGGAAAGGTTTCCGAGCTTCATTCCTATACTCATAATTAAATTAGTAGCAGCAGGTTACCTTAACCCTACCTAGGGTTTAAAGTAGAGGAACACTTTGACAAAGGTACTTTTCACAGCCTAATCTACTCTCATCTGCAATTTATGAAGGGCTTAGTGCAAAAACTGGTTCTAGATTTAGTACCTGGTGTGTCTCATATGCAGACAGTACTACAGAGCTGACTTTTATATCTCTCTGGCAGATATCTCATGGGCAACAGTCTTATTCTTACTGTATAAATATAGAGAAGAAGTAGTAATAATATCAGTGAGGGAAGCCTATCACAGTGATCTTTAAAAACTGATTTAATGAGAGCACAACTACTACAAGACTCTTTAGCACCCTTTATAATTTACAACTCTTGTCCATTGCTTTCTGGAAGAGATTTTCTGCATTCTTAACATATCCTTCCTTCATTCTGTTCTCTTAAATATATCTCCCCAAGAAGTCCTTCTAAAGGCTTGTTCAGTGAGCTTTCTGTGAGGCTCTATTCCATGCTGTGAGCTAAGTTATTTTTCTTTACAAACATGTTAATTTACTCTATATTCCTTTATGATTCTTTCATTCATTTTGTTATACCAAAAGCAAACTATAGACATTAAATATTTTAAGCATTGTTAAATCAAGACAAGTATCCACATTCAAGATCAATAATGTTACAAGGTGACAGTAAATGTAAAACACTCAAAGACTTGTAAATATTTTAAATTTGTTTATGAAGATTTGCAAATGTTTGATGCAAATTCTGGAAGTAGAGCAAGGTCATCAGAAAGAGAACTGGGGCTGTCATCATTAAGTAAGAAGACTGCCTGCTTTCTTTGTGAAAGTGCTGAAATAGTTCAGAGTGTCTCAGGTATGAATTTCTTTGTTTTCTCCTTCCTTTGGAACTTCAGGATCTTGATAAAGCAAAAAGGAACCAAACATCTTATGTTTAGACAAAACAAAGGAGTAAGGGAAAGAAGTGATAGCGCTGAAGGAAAACTTGGGAGATGGTATTATGGAATGAAGAGTTCTATTCCTATTAAAGGCTGAATAAAGGTGTCTTACAATGGAGGAAATTACCCCCATGCTAAAGAAAAACATGCTGAGATTAGATAAGAGAAGGGAAAAAGCCCTTTCTAAGCAGGAGAAATTCAGCAAGGGTATTTCCAGGAAGAGACATCAGCACTGGAGATGCTTAAAATTATAAAATACTGAAGGGAAAATCACAGAGAAAACTGTGTGAAATCCTAGTGCTCCAGACAGTAAAGCAATCGCAGAGACATCCTCAAGAAGTAGGGCAAGACAAGTTCTTTCCCAGGGATCAGCATGAAAGTACAGACCAGACTACTACCAGCTTTGTTAAAGTGGAGAAGCTTTCCTGACTGACCCCCAACATCTTAGATCCAGTACCCTTCATTGTTTTCATAAGATAACACTCTGCATTCTTATAGAATGAAATATGGGACAAGAGTGAACATCTTACAGCAGGTACAGAGTCACTGATTTTATCCCCCCTTGCCTTTATTTCCTTTGCTTTTTGTACCTAAAGGTTTCAGGTTAATTTTGCAAACCTCCAGAAATTATTCCCCTGAAATTGTAGCTCTAGATATGCCCCTAGGCATGTTTCTGTGTTATTTCTTTTCAGTCAAGTACTTTATTTTTGAGAATTTCACAGTTGATATTGGTTTGGTACAGAAGGTACTGAAGAATTTTGTAACCATAGGAACTGAGTTAAAGACAAAACATCTGTCTTGACAAAAAACATGGTTTTTTTTCATTCTGGAAATGCAGAAAGAAAAATTTTCATATCTACTCATCCCTGATTTTTTCTTCCAATGAACTGAAAACAGGGTGAGGGGAGGGAAGAAGCATGGAGTGAAATACAAATACTTTTTAAGTTAATTTCAACCTAAAAAAAAAAAAGTACCAGAAGTCAATCCTGATTTACTATGATTTGTAAATTCAATATTATAAGACACACTTAGGACTTATATGTGACCTGATTCCTTATTGTTTTTGTCATCTTTGTAAAATCACCCTCCCAAAACTGTTGATTTTTAATTATTTTTTTCTCTAGAATACATGTTAAAGAATACTTTCAATTTGGTTTATTTGTTGGGGGTTTTTTTAACTAATATTTGAAGAAATGATAATGGTAAGATTTTGTTCAAAACTCAATATTCTGCTGTCTGTGTGCCAGAACAACACAGACAAAGGAACGCCCTTCTCTTGAAATCTTATTTCCATTACTCAGCTGACCTTTAAAGGTACCATGTTGTTAGGCAAATATCCTTATATAAAATTAGCCACCGCTTTCTTGTTTTGTGCAAGCAAATCCTGATTATTTGCTTCTCCTTAAAGCTGCAACACAGTTTAATAATTGATGCTTCTCTGCTTATCAGCTGTACAAAACAAAACGGTGTGTTCTGCTATAAATCATTCTCACTGCTACATTTCATTTCATTGCATGGCAGTAGAACACCAACATTATTGCTGCAATCTGTTATTTACAGATAAGTTGCAAGACACAGGTGGCAACTACTTTTTGTTTTGTAAGAGAAAAAGTCACCTCTCTCACACCCTAACACACCTTAAGTAATGTAGAAATTATGCTGATGCTGAGATAGAATTAATTTATTCTCACTTACAGTAACCTTTGACTCTGTTATAGTGACTTATAAAGCTTTCTTATAAATTCTCAGTGGGACCTTGCTCAACCTATATCAGTGCTGGAATGAAGGAATGATACAGTAGAAACATAAGAGAAATTACTTTGTAAAAAGAACATAATTCCATATTTTTCTCATTTGCTGACATTCTACCTAGTCAATTTTCCTTGCTTAGAAAATAAAGTATTAGGAATGTCTTTTTTGTTAGTAGCAGAAGTATTGTAGGAAAATACAAGTATATGCAGGAAATCAATGGCAGACTTTTATTTCCAGTTTTATCAATAGTGAAATGCAATAAAAGCTAATAATTCTTACTATACCACTCAATCCTATCTGTTTGAATTGAATGGTGACCAGTACCATTTGCCATAGCTCTGTGATCAGTTATAGGTAGGAGTGATTTCAGACCGAACTGGGAGACAATGTATTGAAGGCATTTCACCTGTTTCTCACTTGGATTCAAAATGTTTAACTCATATGAACGTGTACTTACTTTAGGGAAGTAGAAAAGCTGGAAATTGTTTTGAAGAATTCTGAAGGTAAAAATATCAAGATCTGGTGAAAGACCAAAAACATCCCTCTATGAATAATTCACACCATAACCATAATATGTGATGCTGTTTTTGAGGTTTATTTTAAATGCTGACTGTTTTGAACAAATTGATGGCATGATGTCATCAGCCATCTTCATTATTTTTCTGACTCATATGAATTTATTACAGGAAAAATTTCATTCAATCAAAATTTGATTCAATTTTCCTGCAACAAAATATTTTTTTCCTAAAAAAGAATGAGGCAAAGCTTTTAAATTTTTAAACGGTTAACTCCACATAGGTACATTATTAGCTGGTAAAAGCACTGCTTATGGCAAAATTGAGGCTGAAAATACAATGTGAATATCAAATACACATTTCCTGAGATCTATTAAATAACAGAACTATCTCACTAGGGAAGGGCCATGAGTTGTTTCACTTGGCAAATTTTAAGTGCCTTGGAAAAAACACTGTAATATTTTCTTCCATTAAAAGAAAGCACTAAGTACTTTACACTGTTATTTTCATCTCCAGTTTCTGTTTTTGCACTGTTCTACTTTATTAATTTCATTTACTGTGGTTACTCTATATAAAGAAGTGTGTGGGTTCCATTTACAAAGTACTTCTGTAACAGAAACCTGCATAGCAGGACTCAAACCCATTTTTAAAAAGACATTAAAAAATAGCTTTCATCCTCTTTTCCTTCTTTAAATAAGAATTTCCATGGAGAGAAATTGAAACAGAATTAATCAAACCAGAAGAACCTCCCTCGCACAAGAAAGCCGAGAGCATGTTGGCTTTGTGACGCAGGGAGAGCACAAAAAGTGTTCCCTGCTCCTGCTGAGGCTCCTGATGCTGCCTCTCCCGATGCCAAACTGGCTGCTATCACCTCGTGCTCTGCTGCTGGTGCTGTTCCGTGCTTTTGTGTGAGGGGCCAAGGGTACACATTGTCCTGTGCCAACAGAGGAATAAAGCAGTTTGGGAAAGCAAACCCTGTAACTGCTAGTGCAGAAGACCAATAAAGCCTGCCAATTACTCATTGGCACCAAGGGCTGAGAAGAGGCATAATGACCAAAAAAAAAAAAAAAAAAAAAAAAACCCAAAAAAAACCACCAAACCAAAAAAAAACCCTATAAGGGCATAACTTTGGCACAAGTTTCAAACTTGATCAGAGCCATGGGAAAATGTCAAATGTATCACACCAGAGACTTCGAGCAGGATTACAGATTGAAATTTGGTATCAAGAGCAAAGAAGTATTTACTTGAAATTGCCATTATTTAAATTATTTATAAAGGTTAAAGGAAAAAAAAAAAGTTATGAGGCAGAATCTATTCAGTAGTAACATTTTAAAAATCCTTTATGCATTTAGAGCCAATGCAAGGTGTGATGCTTGGCTCAGACATTCAACAGTTCAATAACTCCACACCTATTAAATAACATCACTACAAATTTCACTTTCAAATAAAACCTTCTTGTTCTGGAGGTTTTTACTATAGATGTCCAGAAAATGGGCCAGTTATTTAGAATAAAAGCCAAGGTAGCATCTGGGCATGCAAAAAGTAGAGCCTAGTATGTGAAATCTGGTGTACTATTGGGGTTTAGACACCAAACTAGGAGAACATGACATTCATTTCATGTAGGTCACAAAACAACAGTAAAAAAGCAGCTATATATTTGAGTTCAACTTACTACCTTCTTATGTAGCATTTGTTCTATTGCATTGTTTAATCTCTGAACTGTCTCATTCCGTAAGCTTCTTTGCATTGGCACTCCATTGCAAATATGAATGAATAAAATTAGAATGCATTTTTAATATTTTTAATATATATATATGAAATTGAATCATAACTAGCTATTATTTTTGGCCAAAACACTTTGTGTGCAGATCTATATTAGGTATAACTCCAGCCATTAGTGTTAATCAGCCATTTCAAGTTGGAATGCAGCTTTTATTACAGGAGGAAGTCAGGAATTAGTCAAGGGTTTGAAACCCACAAATGACATAGCACCCTTACTATGTTACTAACTACTGACAATTCTGGTAGAGACTCTAAAGGGAAAAAAAAAAATATTAGTTAGGTCAGTGGAACCTACTGAATTAGCCAGATGAACAGGTTTTAAATGTCAACTCTGTAAAGAAGAGCAGAGAGGAACATTCTAACAAATCTTCTCATGTCTCCTCCAAAAATCTGCAGTTCCAGTTATATTTTGGCCTTTAGCCAAATATTAACTGACAAGCCAAGCAAAATAATGTCATATTCTCAGTTAGAAGTGTCCAGATGCTGTAGCAGGGAGGCGGCAGCTCGAGTTCTCCTATCTGGTTACAGACATGGCTCCATCTCTTTCAGTTTATAGCATGTGGCAGGTTTTCAACTGATTGTGATCAGTGGTATTGGTGGTAAAGTTGCAGCCTCTGTAGAAAATACTGGTCAAAGCTTGTTTAGAGAAATTCACCCTGTCAACTATAATGCTATGGAAAATGTACTGACTTGTGACAGAGGAAACAAAGACATCACCTTTGCAAGTTCCAAGGAGACAATATGTTGATAAGTTCCCCAGTCTGTTTCACAGAAACCAATATCTCCCCTACATCAATGTTTCCAGTGATACAAACATCAGATTTTCATAGCTACTGAAATTAATTTGACACTACAATTTCTAGAATATTTCCTAAGTGTGCTGTCAGAAACTGGTATTGGCATTTCACGTTTACTTTTTTTTACCATGTACTTTAGATTTTTGATCCCTTTAGGTATGTGCTATAAGTATATTCTATCATGGTTACACTTTGTGATGGAGAAAACTGCTGCCATGTCTTAGTTCAGACAATTCTGAGTGTGCTCTTGATGCCTTGACAGGCCACCTGAAAACAGAGACTAGACAGGAATAAGGGAATAAAGATAGGTATTTATTTAAAAGACCTTCAAAGGTACCCTTGGGGAGCCAGAGGCTGCTGCCAAGATGGACCCCAGGATGGACAACAGGTCATGAGTTCTTCACACTTTTATAAGTTTGGTTCATTTGCATCTCAGGGTTAATTCTCCAATTAAAGCTTCAGTTAATGATGTAGTTTCCACAAGCTCACCCCCCTCTTAAGATGTTGGTTTACACATTTTGGGCCTAACACAGTCTGAGTGTCTTTGGAGAGCAGGTCTGGAGAGGCTTTGTTATGTCTGCCCAGCATCAGAGAGCAGAAGTGAACAGGTTAAAAGAAAGTTCAGAGTTACACACCAGGCAGTACAGGATTTGAAAAACAAGAAAGTTAAAACCTAAGGCATCACTCTGACAACACTGGGACAGGTTTGGGCTGGCAAAGCAGAAGCAGAAAAGAAAATGAAATAACAGTTGCAAATTTTTATGAAAAAAACCCAATCTCCTATAATCCACTTTTATGGCAACCTCAGTTAATAGAATTTTACTGATGAAAATCAATTCATAAATAATATTACCAGTAAATTCAGATAATAATACATTTTCCTCAAAGTAAATGACAACTCTGCTGTACATTAACCTTACCAAAAATGACTCTTAGTTAAGAGTCAAGTCTATCAGGTTCTTCTCTTTACTGACACTAAGTTAATTGAAAATAAATATTAGCCAATTTTACTAACCTGATGTAAAAAAAAATATGGAGGTTAATGATTCAATGCTAATTTTCTTAAAAATACTATCACTGGTGAAATAGTTTAATTAGGAATTTTCTTCTTAAATTTTCCTTTCACAAGGCAATCTTCTTATGTTCATTGTAAAAAAAAATTAAAGAATAAAGTAAGGGAGGTGTACTGTGTTGCTTACAACAGACACTTACTTTTCTGAAGCTTAATATGAATGTATAAAATAGCAGGCTGTGATCCTGTAAATTCTGTTTTCTCAATAGCACTGTGTTCTGCTTTGTGAAGTGAGGACAAATAATTTTTATAGAGAGCAGCAAAACTTCTTATGCCAGTAAGTTCCAAAGAGGGTGGAAAATACCCCAAACCAACAAACTGAGCAAAGAACACTTCCCAAAAATTAATTATCCTTTCACTATTTCATCACTTCATGAAGGAAGAAAAAAAAACAAAGGGAGTTCAGAAATATTTTTAAATTAACATTTGGCTCATTATTATTAACATTATTGAATATTTATTCAAGTAGGGATTTTTCATGAGTAACTTGTCAGGTTTCTCCTTCATGTTAATATCAAACAGTTCCAGAGGTACAACTTCTTTATTACAAAATTTGTGTAGCTTTCAGTAGTTTTTGAGATTTAAAATTTCAAAATATTGTTTTAAATCAGTTTAAAATTAGTTTTGGCCAGTGACAAAAAACACTTGGCACAGTGGTAATTAATAATTTTTTTCAAAATTAAATATTAATACATTGCAATATAGCCGGATTTTGAAAATAACTGTGTTTCATGTCCATGAAAGAACTGTAAGGTTTTTATGTCTATATCTGCAGTCTTTAGTAGCACCAGCCAAAACCTAAGTAAAAGGGGTCTCCCTTAAAGCATATACTACTGTCAAAAATGTTGGTATAAAGCCAGAGTAAAGGGTGAATGTGGACTTAAACCTAAACATGCAAAGAAAACTTACTTTCACTGGGATATATCAAAAGTCTATCAAACTTCACCTTTAGTTTGCAGTTTTATCCAGATGAAACATATCACACTTTTTGAGCATTTGTACCCAATGACAGAAACTCTTCCTTTCTGATCCTCCACTACAGCTATAGTACTTTTCTACTTTTAAATATTCATTGCATGCTTAGTGGAGCGTATTTGCTTCCCTTTATGCTTTTGTCAAGTTGAGGCCAAGGTCCACACCTTGGAAATGCAGCCAGCAGAAGATCAGTGTAAATCTGAGACTCAGTAAGACACAAGATCACCTGTGGATCTGTTTGCACACCCACACGAAACAATGGTGGCAACAGCCATCAGAATGCAGGCTTGAGAGAGAAATCCTGATCAATCCATCATCACTTCTAAAGCACAGACTCTATTGAAGAGACCTAGAGATAGATGGAGCCCTGTCAAAGTATTGCTACCCTACTAAAATCCAAGATATTTTTCTTTGTTGGAGGTTCATGATGATTATGATGCCAGACTCAGTAGTCTGTGAAATATCCTGTGTTTTTATCTCCTTGTTTGGTCTTTCACAAAATCAGATGGAAGCCATCACATTTCTGTAACTCAGCACAAAATAAAGCACACAGCAAGGCAAGGGGCAGCTAAAGACCCAGCTCATGAGAGCAAACATGTTACATAGTGAAGCACCAGCTGCTGAGCAAGACATAATGAGACTATTCAGATGTTAGGTTCAGCCCTCTCATGTATAAATGCAGTATATAAACATGGTCTTGGCATCTCAAATTTTTGTTTGAACTCAAAAAATTTGTTGGTAGAATTACAGGACAGATTTCAAACTCAAACAGAAATAAAGTCTATGAAAGTCAAAATATGGTCTCCACTTCATCACTGCTACCTTTTCATTTCCTTTTCAGCTTTTTCTTTTTCCTAATAACTTGCCATGTTGAATATTGAGTCAATTAATTGGTTTGTTTTGTTTTTTACAGATATTTGTGCAGATCTGTAATTTTGTTTGCATTTCAATTCAAATAAAATCCTTTGGATTAGGCAAACTGATAATCAAATCTTAAATCTATTTTATAGGTAAAGTGAAACCTGATTGTAATTCAAAGTTCTGCTATCTTGCCTTCACTGTTAAAGACATTTATTTTTAACATAACAGAAACATTAAAAACATTCTGTAACATGTAACAATAAGATATATTGCGTGATACCGGGGACAGTGCTAGAATCCTATGCACTGCTTGAACTGTGTCTTTGAATTATGCATAATCCAACCAAAAATCACACTGGTTAGGATCTATTTAAACCCAAGTATCTCATTTTGTTTTCCATAACCCATCAAATCATTCCAGCTCCAGCAACCCGAATGGTACCCACCAACTTCTTGAAGAGCAGATTCAGTTTCTCTTTCATAGTTCAAATTCTTATGTGCATTTTAATATTTTAACACTATTTATGCTGGTTGCTCTGGGTATGGAAAGGGAATATCTGCACAGAGCATTAGCAGTTCCTTTAGCTGTGATGCCACTTTTCTGATAAAAGCATGGTTGTAACCCCATCACTCATGCAGAGTGTCTTTCTCCATAGAATGTCAGAGCCAGGAACTGAAATAATATTGTCCACATTCAGTATGATAGTTCTTGCAATAGAATTATACAGCAAAATTAGTTTTGCAAGTGCAGCTTCCTGCAAGTTTGCATATATTGTGTATATCCAATTGTGCTTCAGTGCTGTTCTTATGGATTGCTTGTCAGAATCCATTAAAATGCCTTTAACCCCCAGCTTCACCTGCTCTAACCTGCTCTTGTAGCACAGCCGCTTTCTCACTACTAACAAAACAGCTGGAAACATCTACTCTCTCATAGCCTACCATCATCAGAAGACATGTTTTTGAATAGTTATATAAAAGACCTATTTAGAATCAGAACAATATTTTTTTATTCATCACAGACCTGGTTTCAGCTTCTTCTGTTTTTGTGATTCCATCAGCTTAAATATTTCATGCTATGTGATGGGTTGAAGACAAAAAAGATGGAAACCAGGGTTGTGACCTACAGTTTTCTCTTGTGAATTTTCTGGAAATTTGCTACCATTGGCATGGAGATCAACACCAGCATATTGATTAGAAACTTTTCTGAAAAGAATGACAAGGGTGTGCACAGAATTGTATCCTATGTTCAGGAGCATATATGTTTAATCTCTCCAGAGGGAGCATTTATTTTTGATCTAGTAGCTGGGATTTTTCTTTTATTTTTTTTTCTTTTTTCAAAGAACTGAGGGTATACCATCTACAGAATATAAATACAGGGCAACTAAAGTTCAATAGATTTAGTTTAGTAACTAAATATATTTAATAAATTTTTTTAGTACAAATCTGTAATCAGGAGCTGTCAGATACAAAACTTTTCTACAAACCTTCTATAGTCATTTTCTTCAACCCCATAATAGGTGATAATACTTGAACCATATTATTATTGGTTTGCAACCTATGTAGCAAATTACTGTCTTGCTGTTGTGGGTGTTCTGTACTGCCTGCCTGATGGCTATTGAATTGGATTTAAAGATGTTAATTTTGACCTTGGCATGAGAACATACTTAAACGAGCACAATAGCACACGACCATACTCACATTAGTAAGACCATATGCTCACTAATGAAAAGAGCTCTTCTTTAAATGAGAAAACTATAGGAAAGCTGTTTTTCATGATCTCCTGGTGTCAAACTTTTTTCCCTTTACCTACAGCTGACAGTTTTAATCTCTAGCTGTTTCAAGACCTAAGAACCAAGAAGAGTATATAGAGGCCCAAAATATGTTCAGCTCCAAGGGGAGTTCACAGCTACAGTAGTGTGAGATTTTATTTCCTATTTTCTAAAGGATTCTGGTTTTATTTCTGTGATAAATTCTGCCTTTAAAATACATGTGCTAGCTCTGGATGCATTACTCTGACCTTCCTTGTTAGCTTAAAAACATTTTATACTCCAGAAAGCTTTTTATTTTCAAAATAAAAGCTGAACCCTTTGAACCTGATTGCTGTTGAAGGAAGTCAGTCCTTCTGAAGAATTTAATATGGGCTGAAAAATTGCTCTCCAGCCACTCTTGATATTTTTGCCAATTTCAACACAAGCTTTCCCTGAGTCAGAAAAACATTTGAGCCATTATAATCTCAGTAAACACAAATGTGTGCACACTCACATAAAAATAAAAATTTATCTCAGCCTTCACTTTCTAATACTTTCTGAAATCCAATAGCTGTTTATTGAATGCAAGTACTTCAAACTCAAATTGTCATGTACTCATTGGAGAGGTGCCACTAAGAGTTAGTAGTCATTTGCTAATTGCAAGAAAGCACAAAGTGTGCAGTCCCAAAACCTGAGAATCTGGTTCATACTGTTTCACAGTGGCTGTTTAAAACTACTTTTTCTTTCAAAAGCAAAATATTTTTTCCCTGTTACGGAGGCTGTTACCAACTGAAGACTTCACAGAGAAGAGAAAACTTTGGCTAATTGCAATGGAATTACTTCTGAAGTACTTCTGAACTGGAAATGGTTTCCATTCAAAAATCAGCTTTTGACATGTTATTTAGATACATATTACTAGGAATAAGAGAAATAATATTCCTACATACAGAGGAGTAGCACTTCTGCAGCATTTATAGAATAGAATAGAATACAATAATATTAAGATTATTGTGCTTTTTCCTACAACACTCCTCCTCTTTTGGTTTCTAGAAGGTAAATACCTACAGTTATTTATTTGAGACAGATTCCATCAATGCAGAGCAGCATTGGGTTTGCATGGCAAGGTTTTGGCAGCCATGGGGTGCAGGAATGGCTTCAGTGAGAAGCTGAAAGAAGCTTTCTCTGTGTCTGACAGAGCCAAGCCAGACCTGCTGCTGAGCCCATCAGTGGTGGTGGGACCTGCACTGGAGCAGCCTGCTCCTCCAGGACTGCACCCATGGAAGGGGCCCAAGATGGAGAAGTCCATGGAGGACATTGTCTCACAGAGCAACTGCAAAGGGGAAAGGGTCACCCCTCTGAGGAGGAAGGAGTGGCAGAAACCCTGTATGAGGAACTGATTGCAATACCCATTCCCCATGCCCCTGAACCACTCGAAGAGATGGGAGAGAGAATTAGAATAAGGTTAAACCTGGAAAGTAGGGAGCAGTTGGGGGATGGTGTTTTTAACATTTTGTTTTACTTCTCATTATTCTGTTCTAATGTGTTTCGTAATAAATTCCACTAATTTCCCTAATTTGAGTCAGTTTTGCTTGTGATGGTAATTGCTGAATAATCTTTCCCTCTCCTTAACTCATGAGCCTTTTGTTAAATTTTCTCTCCCCTGTGCAGCTGAGGAAGGGAGGGACAAAGTGGCTTTGGTGGGCACCTGGCATCCAGACAGCATCAAACCACCAGAAGACCACACTCTAAATATCTGAAATTCCCATTCCAATACAGCACAGGAAACATAGGGGTGTTTTGACTGCAGCCTGGAATGTTAAAACTAAACTGTGCTGGTTTTTGAACCATCAGAAATGCTGCTACACGGGGATCTTTAGGCCTTGCAAGGGGGAACTGAGCTGGCTTATACACTTTTATGTCTGACTAAAGAGGCATCTTTTTTCTAAAGATTATGTAACTCCTAATTTACTGTCCTTTTTGTTCTAAGTACTCAATGCATTTAATTTCTTGTATATAGCAAGAACCTGTATTATAACTAAAAACTTAGTTAGCAATAATGATTTACCCTTGATTAGTTAGCAGAGAGGACAGTAAAATCCAGCAGCTCTTTTAGTGCAAAATAACATCTGTTTTAGTTGCCACAAAGTCACCATGCTGTTTTGGACCTAAAGAACCAACCATGAAGAAACACAATTACAAGAATTTACTCTTACTCTTGTGTGAAAGTATTTTCATTGGCTTCATTTGAATGTCAGACCTCATTCTAAGCCATTTTTGCACATTGCCTATGAACAAAGGCTTACTGAAATGGGTAAAGATTGAACATCTAAATCCAAATTCCTTAAGAAAGATAAAGGGAAAGAGCCAAAAGATCTTTGTCTATTTAAACTAGTATTCTGCCACATAAAATATAATTAAAACACACCAAAATGAAGTGGATAATCAATGAAGCTTGAACTGATAGTTAAAAGAGGTAAAAAAATTAAACAGAATAATTGCTGTGAAAATGGAGACTTATTCTATATTCTGAAACATCTGACTCATAAAAAACCCTTTTCTTAAAGGTCCTACTCCTAAACAATGTACCTCTTTCTTTCCAGAGTGAGAAACATTGTCTTTCTGTGTAGTAATTTTGAGGTTAATTCTGAGAATAACATTTATGTCCCCAAACTTTATAGGCTCCAGCCTAAATATGCAGATGGCACACATTCTAGAGTAAGCAAGACACAGAGCTGAAGTTTGTTAGGGGGAAAATCCATATTGAGGTAAAGGAGATATATCTGTGAGATCCTTGGAGTTCCGTGGTCCAATTAAAGTCCAATTAAGTCCCAGCTTAAACTCTTTGCTGTTGTAGCCGTCATGGGGCTGAGAAGGAGGCTTGCATTCTGAGGTGTTCACCACCAAGAACCTTATAGTGTATTGATAAATCATCCTGTGTAGCAAATGCATTTCTCCTTTGTCTCACATCAGTACCAGCACAGACATCAATCTAACACTCCAATTCACCCCATTCATTGGATTGACCTGGATTTCATTACACTCTGAACCCTTCCATTTTAGGTGACATTCCTTTTCCATGAGGTAAAATCATTTGGCCATAACTACGGAGCAAGCATTAACCCTTTTGGCAGGTTAAGGTTCACACAGGGCAAGATGTGTTGATAATATTTTGGGCTGAATTATATGTATGTACCATGTTGTAATCACTAAGTGTGATTTGCTTAAAAATGTTATGGCCCACACAATAAATATTGCAGTTAAAAAAAGAAAGTGAAACTGTGAAGTGCATTTTTGTCTAGCCAAGGTAACTTGAATCATCTGTCATTTGAGGTTTTCAAAATGCTTTAAATATATTTATTAAATAACTAATTGCACACCTTTTCTCTGTGCAAATAGCTGAGATTCAGCAGCCTAGGGCATGATCCTCAAATCCTAAGCTAGCAACAAACTTCTTCTGGAACCCTCTGCCACACATAAAATTAACTAATAAAAAACTAACTTAACTACTTTCAGTGACTTGTCTGTTAAAAGTAATAGATCCATCTCTCCTTATTCTTCTTACATATTTAATCCCTAAGGGGCAAATAAGATACAGAACACAATCTTATCTATGACACAAAGATCCATTCAGGTTAACTCATGCAATGGATCCTGATTTTTTTCCCAAATGCACTTGAGCCAGTTACAATCCAGTTCTTAAAAGGGATATTTCTAATGCAGCAAGTTTTGAGTAAAAAATACTCATGTGATGAAAGGTTTCCAGGAACACACTGTAAATGCCTCTCAAGATTAGTCAGCAAGTTGATAATGTCAAATCTAACAGACCTGCACACCATTTCCTCTCTCTCACTTATTAATGAAGAAATTAATTCAGAAGGTTCATGCTGCTCAAAATGTTACCACCTGAAAAAATTTAGTCACATCCTTATTGAAAGAAACTAACAGTCATGTGCTAATTTATTTTAATTAACAAGAAAATCTCCTTGAGTATCATTTGTTGATAAATCACTATATAAGCAAGTAGAAAAGAAACACATACTGACACAGAGAAAACTTCCAGTCTTGTAAAGAGGTTAGTGCTGTAAGAATTCATTAAGGTAAAAAATCTCAGAGATTCAATAAAAAAAACTGCATGTACTTTTTATAGTTGTAAGGCTCCATAAAACAAAAATTAGATTAAACAAAATGAAAAGGTGCTTTAAAAATTTTGCCAGGAGGATTGACTTTTATGAGCATGTAGTTTGGCTAGTGAAATTATTTGAGTGACATGAAGATTTTACTTCTCTTTTCATACAAATTGAATAAAAATGGATTGTCCCTTACAAAAAGACACAGCTGTGGTTTCTCTCCCAACCTCTTTTTCAGCTATACAAAGTATATGGAAAAAGAATGTAGTTGAGAGAATTAAGTTAAAAATTAAAGCAAACATTTACTATTCTGTTCAGCCTCTAACTCTTATACTAACTTTCACATCTCTGAGAAGCAATAGATGTAGTTTTATTTGGCTTATTTTTTTTCTTACTTTTTTTTTATTTTTTTATTTTCCCAATTTCATGATGGTAAAGATGTATAGGGAAGTAAAGGAAGGAGGTCTTTTTTGTTTCTCCTTGAAAATGAGAAAGCAGAATGAAAAAAGATATGCTTTTTTGTTTGTTTGTTTATTTGTTTGTTTTGTGGGGGGTTTTGGGTTCTGGATTTTTTTAATAAAAAAGTAAAGTAGTGCTGAGCTTGCCATTTGTATGTTTTAATCATCTGATGTATAATTTGAGTCTTTAGTGATGGTACACTACTGAGTTAGTTTAGCTTCACTGGAATTAAAGTCATGTGAATTTATTTTCTTTATTGACATTTTACAGGGTAAAAGGATATTTCAGAATAGTTTTCCATAGTTAAAATTTATTATTTCTTGTGAGAAAATCTAAATTTGAATTGAAAGAACCATTTGAAAAAAATACAGAAGTACTTCTAGTCTATAAAAAAGCAGCAAAAATATTATTACCTGACTGAACTTTTTTTGCACAGCTTCCTAAGGAGAGTCCATCTGATCTACAGTATTCTGTAGAATACTGTAGCACCCAGAGACCCTTGTGTATGGGTCTTGAAATCTTATATTTCAATGTAACTGGAGAAAATTTTTACACAATACACTTGAGAGAACATCAAAACTGCATGTATTAATTTCCATGACATGTGAATGTCTAATGTTTATATATTGTTTAGACAGTGCAATAAGAAATGTGCTTTTACTTAGTCTTTTGTCCATGCCCCAGCTGATTAGCACTTTTAGGTGTAAAAGGAACCAAAGTCTTGAGAGGATATCTGAAAATTTTCACTTCAGAAGAAGAATTTAGGGGTGAGAAAAAGCTTATATAATTACTTCCAACATATTATTTGGTGTTTATTGATGAAAAATCTGAGTGAGAGCTGTGAGGGGTCCTAAACAATAAATTCATAGGACAACAAATACTAGAAGAAAAAGGTTTTAACAGAAGAAATTTTTCCTCTCAGTACCAAAATGTTCCAGGAAGTGAAATGTTAGCTCTTAAAATGCAAGTACTCTAATTCCAACTTTTTCTTATACTCAGAATGTCAAGTATGTGAAAGGAATGAGAAGGTGTCACAAAAAGGTTACAGTCTCCATCACACACCAGAACCCCAATACTGCAGAAATCACTCCCAGGTATAGTTTTGACCCAAACCAAGAGGCATCTCCTTAGTGGACAGCACAGCAGCACAGAAACACTTCTTTGTGCTCTTCTTACCTTGAAATAAGCTACTTACCAGGATTTTATTTTTTCTGTGCCAATTGCTGTGCTGCTATGGCTACAGTGCTTTTGATGTGATACCTGGTTTCTTTGAAGCTAAATTGGCACTCCATGCACAGTGCTGCAATTTGCAGTATTGGGGGACCAGTAAAGTGGCTTAAAAGTAAGCCACTTTTCCTCTTCAGGTCTTCCAAAAAACTTGTCTCAGCTAATAACTGAGTCTGTTGTTTGTTAAAGTAAGCTCTGAGTAGAAGTGGGGGGGTTTTTTGTTGTTGTTGTTTTTTTGTTTTTTTGTTTGTTTGTTTTTTTGCCTACCAAGGCTTTAGCTTTATCCTCTGAAATGTGCCTTGTGTTTCCTTCAGACAGAGAAAACTGCCATATTGTACCTCCCCTCATTTGTTTCTGTTGTTATGGCAATGGTGAAACGTGCATAATATATTCAAGGATGGTAGAGCTTCTGTAAAACATAACTAGGGCTCTTCTCACTGTACCTGTAAGATGGCCAATATTGTTATTCTTCCAATTTGGTAAACAGTGACAAAAAAGAAAAATTGCTTATCTATGGTGATGATGAGAGACCTATCCCATTTCTGTTGAAATGACTGGGATAACACCTCCAGCTTGTGCATGTCAGAGTAGTTCCTTTACAATCAATGCAATTGATATATGATATCCAATGATTTGCTTCCCACCTGAAAATTTCTATTTTACCAAGGGTGAGTACAATAAGAATTTTCCTGTTACATCAGCATTCAAATCTTATAAAAAACACCAAAGTAATGTGTAATTTTTTCCATTTGTCCATAAATCTGGATTTTTTTCTTTGTTTGCATGGGAATCCTTCTATCACTGCTGCATTTCCAAGCAAAGGCATGCAGTTTTATGGTAGCAGAAGGCTTGTTTTCAGTAAGACAGACAAGACACTTAAACAGAGACCTTATAAACACTGAAATGTAATTTTGAAGAAGGTAGTTAGGTCAAAGTCCAACTCTTGCAAACAACAACCTGATAAATTGGCTGTGATTCTCTTTAAGGCACTGCTGAAGAAACAGAGAATAATAAGATCCATCTCTTCTCCTGTGCACCACTATATTAGGAATGTACTATGTTAGGGAAGAGTCTGATACACTCCCTCTAATGAAAAGCCAAGAATCAAGCAGCCTAAAAAGATCAGAAGAGATAGGAAGTGTGGGAATCATTTTTGTGGATTTTTGTTGTTTTTTTTAATACTTTGTTCCGCATTATTTTGTCTGCTGGTCTAGCAAATGACAGTGAGGTAACTCAAGGGAAGAAGATATAATACTTCTATTTTGCAATGTAGAAACAACTCTGTTTTGGAATTGCACTATCATGCCTACTGTGGCAGAACATATTCTTGATGTTCCTGAAGACTCAATCTAGGCTAAAGGATGGTACAAATTCCATGTCTTATCTGAAACATTAATTATCTTCTGAAGAATGCCAGGTTTCCTAAAGAAATGTACTGATGTACTCTAGTCTTTCCAGCAGGGAGAAGGAGCAAACGTCATTTGCTTCTAGTATTTGAAATAATGAATCAATTGCATATCATGAATTTGATAAAAATGGAGAAAAGTGCATCAAATATTTTCAGTTCCTTTTCCTTTGGCATGCTCAGAGAATCAATAAATAGGATACAGAGCTGATAAATTACTTAAGCTAGAATAAAGGAAGCAATAACCACTGCTTTTATCCACCTATTATGTCAATATGATGATTTTCATTTCTGAATAAGCTGCACTATTACGCATATTAAATTATTCTTCTTCCTCTTTTATTGCTGCCATCTTTTAATATACTTACATGGGTTAAAAATAAAAAATTAATAGAAAATATGTTCTATTAACAGAATTATTGCTATATAGTATTGCTCCCACATGCACAAAGGGTGTCTAGTCATGTCTTTTGCAGCTTTCATCCGGCCGAAATGGTAATAAACTGACAGCACACAGACAGGGGAGATGAGCTACCACACTGGGTAACATGTGCTGCCAGAACAGATGCCAAGTCATGGACAGCCATGAGTCACAGTTTCCCTGTGTAATGACAGCAGTGTCACCACTAAACAGAATTCAGTTATTAATGCACTGCAACTTTCAAATTGCAAAACTATGGGTTGAGGATCTTCCAGTATTTGTGATACTGCAGAAGAAAAATCCTGCAGCAATAGTGATATAAATAGACAGATTTACACTGGTATGATGAGAATCATGGTGTGGGTTGGAAGAGACCTGTAAAACCTAGTTCCAGCCGCCTGGGCAGGGAGTCCACCCTCTGTGTGCACTGGTGCAGAGGCACTTCAGCTGGGATATCGACCTCTTCACTTCTCTTAATTCCTTTGGGACAATTTACAGATCCTTCCCTGCTGATTCCTGGTTCCTCTCTGATGCTCAGAACAACATCCTCTTCCCTCACCAAATCTAGTTTAAATTCCTTCTAATAAACCCAGCCAGGCTGCTACCTAGAAAAACCTTATCCCACGTGGTCAGGCATGGCCCATCTGATGCCAGCATGCCTGGTCTATCTAAGGTGTGTCCCAGATCAGAGACTCCAAAGCCCTGAGTGTGGCACCACCCACACAGCCAGTCATTTACTCGATCTGTTCATCTCCTCCTTCCTGGGTCCCAGTTTCCGAGTGGGAGGATGTAAGAGAGCACTGCCTGTGCCCCTGACAGAAGAGAACTCTTGCTGTGACTACACATATTTCTGTGTAGCTTAACTCCAAAGCTAATCATAAATACCACCTTTAATCTCAGTGAAGGCATATTTGCCCTGGATTTTATGCTGCTACAAGTTACGCTGTTGCTCTGCTGTTACCTGCATATTTTCTGAAATTTTGCAAAATTGGATTGTCTGAAGCAGAAGTGGTTCTGTGTAAGCCTTGCTCTCATAATGGTAGGGGATTTCAGCTCATTCTTGTAAAAATTCTCTGTACTACATAGACTTATTCCCCTTTGAGAAATTCTATTTCCACATGAGACAAGAATTCATTTTAGCACACCTTTCTCTACGTGCACTCTATGAAAAACTGTCTTAAAGATTCCCAAGGGGTTTCTTTAGCAATTCTGTCATGATAAAGAAATATTTTTTCCATAAAATGTTTAACAAAACCTATTTTTGCTCTATCAAGATTTAATTTTAAGAATTTTAAAATTCTAACAATAATAACATGAAACTTTTACTGAGAAAAATCTCCATGAATATAGTGTGTTTTCCTCTGAGAATCAATTCTTTCAAGTTTTCATTTCATAACAACTTTTGTTCCTGAATTAAATCTTACCATAATATAACTCTAAAGGTAAAGTCTAGACACATCTAACCAGTGCATAAAAGAAATCATGAAAAAAAATTTTTAAATTCCTTTACCAGAAAATATTGATCCTATGAATTTTTGATTTTCCCATTCAAGTCCATAGAAATTTTGAATTACAATTCTAAGTGTCCCTCAGTTTTCACTTCAATTGTGTCCTACATATGCAAATATTCCTACATGGAATATTTTATTCTTTTGTTCATATGTTTGCTGTTATGTAAGGTATTCTGATTTCTTCTTCCTTCTGCAAGGCTACTGACAAACTGTGTATTAACGCAAAAGGAAAGGAATTTCTAAAGATGTCTCTTACTGAATATTTTCAGCATAATACTGATTCTGGGATACCAGAGAGCAAGTTGTTGTTTAGGACCGTGACAAAGTATCTAAGGTAACTATTATCTGTAACTTTTATTTTTCTTCTAAATTGTATACATATACAAATATTCAAAGAATAATACAAGTATTACCCATGTCAATTGAAGTTTAGGCTCCTAAATGTTTCAGAGGTTTGTTAATATTTTGTTACAGACTTAAAAATATGAATTTGTTTTGTTCACTTCCAATCAGAAACATATAACTGGACTCAGTGCACTTAAAACAGTTGTTCACCAACTACCCAGGTACCACCAGCATGACAGTCCCTCTGCACAGCCTGAAATTTGCATTACTTTTAAAAGCACTCAGAATGTTTTCCTACTATCAGAACACAAGGAACAGTAAAGAGTGATGCCATTTGAAAAAATAGAATTCAGTAAAGTTGACAAAATTTGTTTCAGCTGCTCCTATAACATTTTGAGCACTGATAATTCCTTGGCCCTGGAAGGCATCCTACCACCTGTAGCTGTAAGTGAATAGAACCTGTATTTCTGTGTTGAATTCCCTTCCAGATTTACATGGAATCTTCTGCATAATTTTGCAAGGCAAACCTACATGACAATCTTTCTATCATTAGACAAGGACTAGCAGAGTAGATTCAGAATGAAATAAAAAAGCTAATATTTTTTCTTGTTATGGTGGAATTTTCTGTACCAAATCACTGTTTAATACTTTCCCATATTTTCTTTATATTAACTCTCTCTCTCTGACCTGAATTGCTTTCATTCTGCTGCTTTTCCTCTACTGTGTGCTTCTGATTGTGTACGGGAAAAATACAATAACTTTTCTTCATCTTAGGTTCTCTAGCTAATATGCACAGAGGGTGGCAGTGTTCCTTTTCAAACAGCAGAATTATTATTTAGATTTTAAAGACAAATTCTATAATTGTTGATTTATTGTAGTGGAATCCAATAGAGTACAATAGTACTGGCTGCTCTTACTGATAGAAACTATTGTTTGCAATACCACTATATTGAATTTAAGAAAAGTGTGTGTTTCATAGCATAAAAGCATTGTGTGTTAAAATAATTTTAAGTTGGAAAAACCACATCTGCTTCAGGTGCACTGATAATAAGAAAAAAGGGACTGGACAATGTTTAGCAAAAAAGGTAAAAGCATTTTTTACCCTCCTTAGTGAAGTGGAGTGTCCTATGATATATTGGAAAAAGACAGAAAAAAACCTTATTGTTCTCCCTTTGCAAGTGTTGACACCTGAAGAAGCTGTAGAATATTTTCCACGTTCTTTAGAGAAGACTCAGGTCTGTAAGTGTTTTTTGGAAATTCTGCAGTGAGTCGCTTACCCTTGAATTTAGGAATATAGACAAAGTTTCTAAATATTTTGTTCAAAAGAATGAGCCCAAGCCAGGAAGCAAGTCTGCAGAAAAACAAAAATAGATACAATGTACCAAATTCCCAGGGTTAAGACTTAAAAATCGCAATAATGTTTCACTGAAATTGATGTTGACATTTAGATAAGGACATTTATAAATATGCTGTTAGAAGTGTGTTAATCCTGCACAGATCAGGATTCTCTAATGTTCATGTGTAATAAAAACAATGAGCAGAACTGAGCAGGGCTGAATATTCCCTTCTTATTCTGGAAAAATTTCATGTCCAACTACTTTTGGAGAAGCAGAGAGGAACCCACCCACCCCCAGCCCCCAATATTACAGCTGCTTTACTCATTACTACTTGATCTAATATATGTGCAGTGAGTAGAAATGTAACCTTCCACAGATGGTGGCTCAGCCCACAGTACACAAATGCTGAAGGGCAAGCTCTGTCTTTAATTAAATTTGCCTAACATTAGCTGTAGAGTTTTCAGTTCCCAAACAATAATTGTTCCGTCTGAAATTTTCTCCTGACACTTTCCATTTTGGAAATTCTCCTTCAGGCTAGTGGGATTTTGTTTGGGCAGAAAGAGGAGGAGGAGAAAGAAAATGAGAGATATCCACGTTATGAAACCCTTCTGTGCATTGAGTTAAACAGACATGCCATGAACCATTAGGTAGATACAGACACAGAGCAGGTTGTGGGTATGAAAGATACAATAACCACAGAATGTTATTAATACAAACACCTGCTAATAAAATTACATGCAGAACTAGAAACCTCTTTAATCAGCATTTAATTCTTGGTCTTTTATTATTGATAGGTCTTCATCTTGGGAAGGGCATTAGTTCAAGGCTTTACATAAAAGTAACACAGATCAATGGATTAGCCCTTCAGGAGAGGGACTAATTATTTTAATTAGAATATTCTAATTAGAAAGGTTTGAACTGATGATTAAAGAATCTTGCATGCCTGGAATTTTAACGTGGTTATTGTTGAGTAAACATGATAATATATGGAGAATGTATGGTACCTTGGTTAAAAAGCTAATGTGCTCTTTTTTAGAATGCCTGAAAAAGTCACAGGAAAGACTTTGGGAAAGATGGTCTGAATTCTGCATGCCAGGATTTGAGGTTATACATTTTCACATAGAAGATCCAGGAATTGTATTCGCTATTCTGTTTGTGTGCTACAATTTATAAATAACACAATTTAATAGAAAACAAGATATCCTATATTAAAAGTAACAATCTAAAATCAAGTTATCTAAGTCAAATACTCAATGAAGCACGTGGGTGATCTAATTTCACTCTATATTAAGGGAAATTATATTTGCAGAGTACTCTCAGAAGTGAGATGCCAATAAACTTCACTTTATCTACTCTTAGAGACAAGATTAAATGGGAAGAGGGGAGAACTGAAGATGTAATATAATTGAATATTTATCATTAAACATCTAAATGAATCTGATAACAACATAACAGTGCTCCAGTTTCTCATATTTTACTCATTGACACCAGCAATCTAAACTAAATAATTGGAAAAGAGATTGTGTGAAAACTAAAACAAATAAAACACCTCTCCTTGACACCAGGGTAAACACTGATAAATTCACTTATGTTCTTTTCCCATCCAGGTGCTATAAACTTATTGGTTAGAGACACTAAAAGAGGGTGTCAATTCAGTAAACATCCTGAGCTTTATAAGTCTCAATACTTGGCCTCCTGCTGCTTCCTCTGCTCCCCTGCACTGCAGTCTGGTGTTTTGCCCACCTGGGACAGTACCTGGGCAATCACAAAGCCATGCTGAGTGGGCACTGAGAATCTGAATTGCATCTTCTAAAGCAACTTTCTTTTAGGGCACCTCTTAGGACAACAATAAGAAGAATGATAAGAAAACATATAGAAAATAGTTTTCTGATCACTAAGTATTTTTAGGATATTGAGAGTTGCTTTATTTTGCTTGGGCTGCATCACTTTATTTTATACTCTGAACAGAATTTTTGCTGAAAAAATGTTTCATAGGGTATACTTTAACACAAATAGTTAATGATGGTTCGGCTACCCACCTAAAATATAAGAAACCATGGTTCAAATATATGGGAATTGCAGATCTCCTTATTCCAGTGGATGTTTTAAGCCCTGAGCATCTCTCTTCACATCCTGCCACATTTTGAAATAGAGCATGCAAACTTCTTTATGTATTACACCTATAGATATATATGGCATACTTTCTTTGTCAGTATTTGCATCACCGAGATTTTCAAACCACAAAAACCAGATGCACCATCCCCTTGGCACCTGACTTTGAGATATTTATATGCAATAATTAGATCTCCCCTCAGTCTTCTCTAGATTAAACAGGCCCAGCTCTTGCAGTCTCTCCTCATAAGAGAGATACTTTAGTCCCTTAGTCACCTCTGTGGCCCTCCACTGGATTTTGTTTTTATTTAGCTAGAGCAAGGTACAAAACTGCTGGCAGAATCAGGGCCTCCACCTTGTAAATCTGTCAAAATGCCTGTGCACCCGAGAGGGTAGTTTTAGATATACAGACTTGTGTCAATACAGACCAGAAGAATTCAGTCAACAGAAGAAATAAGTTTGATTTCTAGAATATAATTTAGGGTAAGATCAGGGGCATTGTATTAGAAACAAAAAGAAAATAGTATATTATTTTACACAACAACAACCTAAAAACCCCACAAATGAGCAGGGAAAAAACATCCACAGAAGGTCCCTAAACAAAACCAGAATTATCATCACAGGCATACATTCATTCCTAAATTGGCATTTGGTGTCACAAGGAGAATTTATCTAGAGACAGAAGAATTCTATAGGCATAAAAACACTGCAAAATGAAGTCCCATAGGAGACACAGTATCTCATCAGAAAACAACAAGAATGCACACAAAATTTTGCATGTCATTATCCTGAACCACTGAGGACAGCTACCAATTTAACAAGGCAATACTAATGCAACTGCAGCACAAATGTGCATCTTATATGATGTTTTCAGAGCCTAAAACTGAAGAGAATTCTGTATCTACATCTTAAGTGTATCTTAAAATATATTCCAGTAAGACAGAGTATTATCTCTGCATAGAGCTCAATCAAAAATTGTGTTCCAGTTAAGGCCACTGAAACTTCAAGTTTAATCTCACATAAAATATGCACCCAGATTCTCCTCTACTTTAGGGAGAAAATCCTGTTCATGAACTGAGATCTGAAGTATTTATTCCATTTATTCACAGCTTTCACTCAGCCAGTATGTCAGCTGCAGTTAAAGGATATAAAATCTTTCTGAATATGTTCGTGTACTGGGGGAAAAAATAGTGGAATTATATATAAAATGCAAAATGATTTGGCCCTGTTTTGGAGGGAGGAGTGATTGAAAATGGAGAGGGACACAATGGGGTAGAGAAAGAAAGAATAAACTCGGTATATTTTATGTGGTTTTCATTGTGATAACAGTCATTTTAGCTTGAATTTCTTTTCCCAGATATTTTAACTACTAGGTAATTACCTCAGAATTTTATGGGTTTTGATCTGCAGTCTCTCCCCATACACTTAATAATTTTCATGGAATGGTAGTTTTTATTCAAGCAAAGCATCCATTAAGGACTGACTTAATAAGTAGATATTTTGGCCTCCATTTTTTTTTTTTTTTTTTAATTTCTATCCAAATGAATGTGACAAATAAAATTCTATCCAAATGAATGTGACAAATAAAATTCAATCCAAAAAAAAAAAAAAAGCAAGCAATTTCATAAGACAAAGTCATAAACTGGAAGAACTTGCATCATCTTTATGTCCTTAAAGTATCAGTCTGTCAGCTAGTATCTATCAGATAGTTGCCTCAGAATTTCTTGCACTTTTAAAAATAATACAAACATCACTTTAAAAAAATATTTGCATAGCAAGCAGGAGAGGAATGAATCCACAAATAGAACAAATTGTAGCACTTTGTATTAATAGAGCAATTATTTATTGCTCATTAAAAAGCTATTAGTAAAATATTGTTATTTATGATAAGCAATAAACAGCATGCTGCTAAGCAGTTGGCAATAGAAATTAGAAAGCAATAATATCTATTAGTTGGAAAGTTAATTTATCTAAAAATGGTTTTCTTCAAATGTTTTGCAGTATTTTTTGTTTGATTTTAGAGCAATGACAGTTAAAATATTTTTATTAATCTGTTCTTTATGAAAATTACAGCATTTGCATGTACTCTGTTTCTGCTCATTACTCATGTCTTAGCTCTCCTCTGTCTGTCACTTATATATGCATATTGTTTTAAACTCCTAAACAAGTGGGCACTGAGAGTTATTATCCCACATCCATCTAATCCCAGATGTGGGCCTCCAGTTAGTAATGCTGCAGAAATGTTTTCCCTATTAGAAAATAAATCTTAATAAGTGAATCGTGTTAATGAATCATTTATACTTATGAACCTTTTGAGAAGGGCAAAAGTTTCCAAATTTTGGTTTACATGTAAATATTCAACATTGAGCTTTGCATTATTTTCCATTGGGATTGAGGACATGACCTTTGGGGTGGTTTTTTTTGGTTTTTTTTTTGGGGGTTTTTTTTTTTTTCTTTTCCTTTTTTTCTTTTTTATTTTCCTTGTAGAATAAAAAATTTACCACATAGTTTTCTTAGAACCTCCACACCTATATGCATTATATTGTACAGGTGAGGGAACATTATCACAGTAATGTTTTCTGGAGATTAAAATGTGTTAAAGTGCATTGATTAAAATCAGTGCAGCTGGTTAAACTATAACTTCATTTCATCATTTATTTTTATTAGGAGTACATGTAAACATACAGATTAGCCAGGAATAGGAGCTGCATGGATTTTTTAAAGTAAAATAAAATAAAAATCCTGAAAAATCTTGTTAAGGTAAGTATTAGGATTTACCACCTAGAATGATGGCTCCATCTTGCTCCTAACTGCAGTAGCTTTGCCTTGGCTAATTACCTTAGTTCTAAACTCACATGTAATCATTAGCAAGATCATGAAGCCAGGCAATTCCTGCATAAGGTCTTTAAGAAGGAAATTGTTAGTGATGGTTTTGACCTTTTTATAGTTGTTTGGCAGTTCAAGTGTGTGTAGGATGTAGCAGATTTTTAGGCTGTTTTCTTTCCTGCCCAAGAGAGTTGAACCTGCATCTCCTGCCTCCCCTGAGAGGACCATTACAAACAACCTATATGTGCCTCTCTTGTTGGAGCTGCTCGCTTGCTAAAAAGGGAACCAAGATTAATTGGGCCCAGGGGAAGCACTAGACTGTAGCTTGGCTTCTCATGGAGAGCTATAAAACTTAACTGTAAAAATCTCATTTGATTACCCTAAATTATGGAGTCTCAATTATGTGTTTGCATTAAATTGTTGTTAGGTAAAATACATAAAACCGGGAAGAGGACAAGAACCCTCAAAGGAGGGTCTCAAATTAGCTGTGAACCTCAGCTCCCATGAGCACACTCTGAGAATCCCAGGAAACCTGCAATCCTGACTGTCCAGTAGCACAATTCAAACAGGAGAGATGGAAAACAGCTTCTTCTCCTGTCATTTAATTCACTGGGATGAACTGTCTCATGAGAAAGACAAGCTTTTTTCTAAGCCATCTCAGACAAAAAAGGGAAGATAAACACATATTTTACATTTTCTGGGCAACTTTCAGGACAATTTTCTTCAAAATCAAAGTAGTGGGTTAGTCATTTTCTACTACTACTTTCTCTTCTCTTTAAGTTGTTTCAGAAGCTAATGGATATACTCGGAGCAATATGACAGTGTAAGTGATTTAAGGGGGTGTGTCCTAACCTGCTTGGTGTTTTCTGGAAAGTCAAAAAAATCACACTTTCCAAACTAAAGAGAAAAATTATCAACTTTCTTGTCATCAGTATTAAAAACCATATATTTATTCTTCATCTCATATTTAGAAGACACTTTTCCTAAGAAGCAATGTCTCCATCAGGTGTTGCATTATGACACAAAAGGGCTTCTTGAGGACACCCAGATACAGAACTCCTGATTCACAGAAATCTGTGCAAATGCTTCTATGGATTTAGAAACACCTTTTTTCATGAGTGATTTCAAGCAATGCTTCATTCAAGTTCAGATCTTCATCTTATGTTTTTACATTTAGGCTGGACTTACCTCAATCTACTCTGTGCTAAGTAGATGAGAATATTTACTAACTTCACAAAGCTGACATTTCAAAGCTCTAAATCTCATCTGAATGGCTTACTGGGAGACACAGAAAAAGATGTACTTTTGTATGTTCAGTTTGTGATTTGTTTGCCATCATGTTCATAACAATGAAATTTATCTTCTGCCTATAAATTTTGAAATAATCAGAAATAAAATTAAAATAATTCAAATAAATCTCAGTGTCTTTTAAAAATGGAGACACATAATCTGCCTCCCCTCCAGGTTCTAACTGTGCTACATGATACAATTTGGAAAGAAAGATCTGATCACTGATTCTTGGCTTCTGTTCTCGCTCTTGCTGGCTGCTGCAGAAAGGAGTGTTTTCAGCAGACAAAAATTGACAGAAATACATAAGCTCTGTTGGCAAGCAAGTTCACACTTGGCCTTTACCAGTTGGTGCATCAAGCTGATGGCTGGCCAAAAATACATTACAACAAAATAAAAACTTACTGATCTTAAAAAGATGAAAAAAGTCTGTCACACATGCTCCCCACCACTCTCACATATATACAAGAGAGACAGAGGTGCAAACTCAGGATTGGATGTCAGACAGAAAGGGAATAAAAGCAGTATGAAAATCAGTAATATCTTTCTCTCATCTTTGTATTCTCTGTTCTTGCTTCCATTCCAGTCAGAAGCAGCTTTCCTTAGTTCTTACCGAGCTCACTTGCTCCTCTCAAAGGACCTTGTTTTCTACATGACCTCAGGCATTATTTTTTTTTGTTTTTCCCTGGAATGCTATATGAAACTCCTGGGAGCTGCAGAAGATATATTAATCACAGTTGTTTCCTATAGCCCGTGGAATGAAAAACTTTTTTGTTTGTTTATTTGTCTGTTTGAGACAAACCACTCATTCAGAAGCTTTAGAAAAAAAAGAAAAGATTTGGTAGATCATGTACAGCAGCAGAAGTATTATTACACAATTTTTTAAAAAGTGTTAATTATTTAATTATGTACGAAAATGGTTTCTTGACTTCTCTTCCTGGCTCTTGCCAGAGATGCCCAAAATTTGGAATTCAGCAAAAAGCCTAATTTGTTTGCCTTCATGGTACCTAAAATTTTATTTAAAATTTACCTGAATTTTTAGGCTGTTTTAAAGTTAAAATAATTGATGCTGTTTTGCTGAAAAAATGTTTGATCTACTTAGACATATATTTTTAAAACTTTAAAGAAATCAGTATATATTCAACAGGTGTGAAGACCAAACTTCCAAAATAATTCAAATGCTGCTCAAGCCATTCTAAATGTGCTTCAACTCACCTATTTTATAATCAGTTAATATACTATTATGTATTATCTATTAATACACTATTATGCAGGTCTGCCAAGCAGTACTAATGGACCCCAAAGTCAATTAGAAAGTAAAATAGGCAATAGAAAATCCATAACAAGTGCACTGGTTATTCAGCACTTGGGTTAACTTAGGAGGATGAATTTTCATCTATTATCAAAACAGCACTCCCAAATGTTCTGAAATGTTAAAAGATCTCAAAGGCTATGCTCTTAATATTTTGCTAGAAGAAGAGGATATTAAAGAACTGAAAAGAGTTCAAATCTAGTGAATCAGACTTTGCACAGATTAGGCTGCAGTTCTAGAAAAGGTGAAGAGAATTAATCTGACTTTAGAAGTTTATGCCTTGTCATATTCACTGTAAACATCTCACATAGAAAAGGACTAAGTTAAACAAACATGGACTTCAATTATTGGCAACTGATGTTGGGCATGTGTAATAATTGGATTTATTTGGCTTGACACTTTAAAAGACTTGGTTTAGCACCAAGAAAAATAGTCAAGTGGTGATAAGAAATATGCCTAAACCATTTTAAAGAGGAAATTACTTTTTTTCTCATCTCACATTTTCATCCTTAAACTGAGATTCAGTAAAGACGTTGAACTTAAATACTAAACAGCATCTGACATGAAACAACATGCCGGCTTTATCAGAAACTGTAAAGTAAAAAGTTTTTGTGTATTTGGAGAGAAAATAGTTAATACTGAAATTATGCCTCAAGATTTAATTGCTTTCAATATAATTTTTATTAATTTTTCTGAAAACACAGCAGAACTGGTCATCATAAAGTAGTTTATTTGCATATGTGATGCCAAATATTTGGCTCATTCAATTATTTATTATCTTACACTATCTGAACAGTTTAAGCAGGAGTCAGCAGCCTTTTATTTCTGCACATTGTGTCTTTGTGAATTCTGCACTGCTGACAAGAGATATTGAATGTGCTATGGCTACTGGAGACAGACATTGCATAGAATGACCATTGCAGACCAGCCATACCAGAGAAGGATAAGGTTTCTTCTAGAGAGGCACTAGAAAGATTTGGAGGTTTTCATAACACTGTTTTCTTCAGGCGAGAAACAAAAACAAAACAAACATACAAAAGTATTTGAACAATAATTAAGGAAATTAAAATCACTTACAAACTCAGTAGGAAAATCAGTGTCTCTAACACTGAAAAACTAAAATCCTCTGACTTATCCACATGTATCTCCAAAACTGCTGATGTAGGTCATGATATATTTAGTTTTTTTCAGAAGAAAAAAAAAGCCCAAAACATTTCACAGTATAAAAAGGTGTTAAATATATGAAAGTTAGTTGTATAAAGGACAGCTGTTTGCTTTGTCTGCCTATATAATTAATGATGTGAAATGAGTAGTTCCAGACGATAGCTCACTCCAAGTATTTAAGATCATTAGAGATCTCTCCAGTGACCATGGAACAGTTATAAAACTTTAGCTTATTTTTGAACAATACATCTGTAGACTTGCAAATATTCAAGAGACAAATTATGCTCTGTAGCACACATGAACAGGAAAGGTGCATTCCTAACCTGACATTTCAAAATTGGCCAGTACAATTTCTTTTACAGAAAGTAACAAAATATAATCATATTATTGAATGTTATTACTTTGCCCCAAAGCCTAAGATGGTTCAGAAGTAGTATAAATAAAAATAGATATGATGATCTGAGAAAGACAACCACCAAATAGACACACAATAAGATGTAAATTTGATCTGTATAATTCTTTGAATAAGAACACTTGACTAGAAGGTTTTTGTGTCTTGGTAGCAATGCTGACCTCTTCATCTGTCTACATACCCTTTCATGATGTTGACTTATGCCATTTACATCCTTTAAAAATGCAAGAAATAGAAGAAATTAGGTATGAAAGCACATCATCAAGCACCAGTGTTGTAAGAAGGTGATATAACTTTGCCATATGTGGATGCAATCAGAGAAATATTTTGGTTTACATAATCTAGTAATTAGTGTGTCCAAAGAAGAATTTACAAAGAAAAGGTTTAGGGAAGAAATTACCATACACCATATAAGACTATAGAAGAGCACATGTAAGGTGATGTAGGTTTTGCTTTAGATACTTGAAAGGTAAGATAAAAGCACCTTGGATCTCTTAGAAAAATTTCACCCTCAGAGATCATTAAAAAAACTGCAAATGAAACACTGCCTCAGGCACCATCATATTTAATATTTATGAGGAATGAATGTATTTCCACATCCCTATTTTCAAGCCAAAATGTGATTTCTTGGCATTTCTATTACATAGATGTGTGGAGAATTAGACTGGAAACTGCTGTACCTGCAAAGACCAGTGTCTGTCAGATGCCTACAGTGCACCTCCTCATAACAACAGCAAACCTGTGCTGAGCTCTGGTGAGACCCAAACTCTCCTGCTTCACCTCTGAGAAACTGTTCCTAGCTCAAATACACACTCAGGATTGAAGATTACCCAAAGTATACCTCTGCCAGTCAGTGGGCAGGAGAGTGAGAGGCCTAAATTTTACCAGAGGGAGATGAATTTGATAATCCACAGATTGATTGTAGCAATAACTCTATTGATCAACTCCTGCCCTTGAAACCTCTGAGTAGCTTGAGGAACATTAGTACTTGTGACTCAAGGAAAAATGAAAATACCCAGAAGGTCAAATAGAAATGGAGATTGCCTGTCAGACAGTAATTTCCAGCAGCATGAGAGATGTGAAGGTGACATTAGGATGGGGACACTGTAATGCTCAGAAGCTCTCCAGCCATTAGCATCCTCCTTTACAGAAACTGCAGACATTTTTACCATTTCAGTTGTTTGAATGGAATAAACACCAGTGAAAATATTCACCTTGCAAATCAATTCCTCAGTCCACAGCACATGAGAATCGAGCACATTAAGTAAATAGCTTCAAGTATTCAGATAAAATGTTTAAACTTAATTTAATGTACATTCAGTAAGACCCAGAAGAAAGAACTATGAAGAAAATAATGGTCCACTTATTCACCTAAAGATGATATAAAGCTTTGGAATGCCCAGTTTATTCTAGTCTATATTATTGACAGATCTTGGGAAGATTTGCATTATTATAATGCTAAATCTCTAACAGTTATGGTTATCCGCAGGTTACTGAAAAAGTAGGAAAATGTAGAACTTTTTTCTTCTTAAATAGCATGTCTTTATTAGAGTCACATGGTACATCAAATATGTCAGCTTCATTCATCGCAAACAATTAAAGCAAACCTGAAATGGATTGGACTCAAGCACTTGCCTTGTGGATGCCAGGTCCTTATCACCAACCATTTTATCCTTACAAATATTTTTCTTATTGGCCATGCCACCTGTCGGCTAGATGTTTAAAAATAGGGAGTGGGTTATTGTCAGAAATAGGTTAACAGATTCTCTGGCTTCTATCAGTGTTGCACTGAAGCTCCAGGTATCAAGTTTGGCTAAAGTCAGAAGAGGTTTCTGGGATGATGCCTGAGGAATATGGAATAGAACTTCTTGTTTATTGAGAGAATTAGCAAGGCTCATGTTCTAAATTAGAGGGTGTTGGCTCTCAGAGCCTTTCTGCAGATTGTCTTGGAAAGCTAAGCATAACAGACTAATAAATGAAAGTTTTGACACATTCATATTTTAGGTCATGTAACAGAAATTTAAAAAATAAAAAAAATCATAATCACAAAACCTCTCATGGAAAAATTTGCTGAGGGAAACGATTCTGGAAAGGACTCACAGATAATGATAAATGAACTCTCAGTGCTATGCTGTGCCCAAAATAAAAAATTGCATCCTTGAATAAGCAAAAAGGAGAACACTGAGTAAGATTAAGGGGAACATATAATCTCTCATATGACATGTGTTGACTAGTACTGTAGCAATGTTGTTAATAAATCAGAGTGAATGCTGGTAATGTGAAGAGAACCTTTCAATAAAAGAAGCTCAAGGAGCTACTGTAACATCCTAAAAAGAACATAAATTTGGAAAGGAAAACTAAGAGAGGGCTTTGTGATCTGGTAGCTATCAACAAGTTATCTTTGTTCTACTTAAAGTAGAATGGTTAGTACAGACTAGATCAAAATACCCCTTGTTTAAAGTGCAAATTAGTTATTAGAAAAACTGGTTGTTGTTACAGTGGATTTTTTGTAATTGTGTATTTTTTGTTTGATATTGTTTTCTAAAAGAAACTTCAGTTCAAACAGGAATCCATTCAGATTCATCAAAAGATGAACCAAAAATAAAGAAAAAATAAAGTGCATTACTTTGCATAGGGCACATCTCCATTGATTAAAGGAGTTAAAAATGAAACAAGTTCTAAAGCAATGCCTATCTTTATTTATGTCTCAGCAAAAGCTCTATATAATTTCCTGTTTTCCTGAGGTGCCCATATTCTCACTAACAGTAAACAGCTGTATCATAGAATGATAGAACATCCTGAATTGGCAGGGACCCACAAGGATCAACCAAGTGTAGGTCCTGGCCCTGCAGAGGACATCCCCAAGAGTCACACCTTGTGCTTGGGTATCCATCTCCACCTTCAGCACTAATGACTGAAAAGGAAACAATCTTGGACTGTACAAACAGAAGAAAGCTCTTCACCTCAGTTCTGTACCTGCTGTATCTATCTCAGAAAGCCCCTTTTGGTTTATATATTTTTATCAATAAGAGCTTGCCAAAAAGCATGTTAGACAAACTAGAGGAAGACTTAATAGAAAAAGCAGTCAAAGAAAAGTTGCAACATCCCATGGCACAAATATAATACAAACCAGGTGGATTTCTTTTCTACTACCTTTTACAGCTCCTTTTTAGAAGGTAGAAAAAATGCTCTCAGAAATGTAAGCTTTTATTTTATTCTTCTGCCTTCAGGCACTCTAGAATAAATTTCATTATCACAATTGTTTTCCAACCTATGTCTCTACAGGACTGTAGGCCTATTCAGAATGAGATCAGGTCATGTGAGCAGTACAGATTTTCATAACACCACATGCACAACTTTAAAGTTGTCCAAACCCCACATATTTTCACCTTTCTGACTGTTTTTACAATATTGACAGTTTTACTCCCTTATTAATGGATACAGTATTGATCCTGACTAGAAGACTGTTGCAGGTCTAAGAGCTGGTGATCCACACAAAATCTAACCTGAGAAAGGGTGGGTCTGGCTGGGCTGCACATCCAGGGTGCCTTTCAGGCCTCCCACGTGCTGCACAAATGATTTGGCTGCAAAATAACCTCAGTCAGCTCGTTGTAAGAGAGGAGCCAGCAGGCAGCTCCTGTCTGGTACCAGCCACAGCTTTGCCTTTATTTTAAAGGGCAACAGGAAGTTCTTGTAAGAACATAATTTAGGAATAGATTTCTTGTAAGGTAATTGTATAACAACTCACATAACCACAAGGGACAGCTTTGCTCCATGGACAGCATGCACTTAGTGCAACACACCATGGGAAAATCCATCCAGGATTTGCCCGATGCTGCACAAATGGGAGATGCTTATCCTTTGGAAGAATGCAGCATTTGCTCCCCTCTTTATTATTCTTCTAATTAATTTTTTTTTAAAGGAGTAATTTTATTAAAGCATTTGTTGTGAGGCCTCACCTATTGAAATCTGGAGACAGCCCTATCCCATCTCCCACTTCTCTCCATAGTGCCTGCCCCTCCCTACAGTACAGAAAAGCATCAGTGAAATAGGAATTGTGGGTTATAGGCCTCTCCTCAAAGTGAGAAACACCAAAAGGCAATCTAACAGGTGAAATAAATGAATGAAAAGAACCTTTGTGTTTCTTATTTTCCACTTAAAGGTTTTGCTGTTGAACACATACCCAGTGCCTACAGTGCAGCTGATTCTGAGGTGGGTCAGGGAATTCTTTCATTTCACATTATTAAANTCTACTGCTGAATTACCTAAAAAAGCCTCCCCTAAAACAGTGAGGCTAACTAAACTCTAGAGGAACTACATGAATAGTAATGCTTTGAGACACCTCTGAGACATGGATTACCTTCATGTTTCTTTCAGTAGCATAATAATGTCATAACAGAAAGAAAATTCAGTGTCTTCTGTGTTTTCTCATATCCAGTGTTGGGTGGTTTGTGGGAGTAGTATGAAGGAATTATCCCCCTAATGCAAGGAAGGATACACTCAAGGACACTAATGAGCTCTACAGTCTTTCAGGAATTTGTCTTTTCTGAATAATTTAGACTGCAGATTTTAAACACCAGGACCTTGCAGAAGTAATCCTTAAAACTACATAAGTAAATGTATAATTCCTCCCACTGTAAAGTGATGTAATTGCTTAATTCAATACACATTTATTATTATTAGGTGCTTGAGTTAAAGCTGAAGAAATGATCCTTTCTTTTAACAATATATTTGCCAAATTCAGCATCCTGTATTAAGAAACAAATGAACAAATAGCCTCCTTGCCCTGCAAATTTCACAGCTGTCTAGAACACATTTCTACTTATTCCTCTGCTGCATGACACTTCATCCCCACCTCCAAAGCTCTTTTAATTATAGAAATGGTAAACCTAAATATGTCATCTTCTTCCTGATGTCCAAAAGAAAAAACTTCATTGTGATTATTAGAGTTCATCTGCTTAGTGATCAGACACTTGCTAGATTTTTTTCTGAATTATTCTTTTATTCATGGATGAGATTGGTTTGTTTCTATGTCAAATCCTTACAAGGTTTTTCTTTTTTTAAAGAACAGAGAGAAAAATATTTTGATCTTCACTTCTATTTATTTTAGCAAAGTCATGTCTCCTGGACTAATTTCTGTTAGAAATGTGTTAATGGATGCAAGACTTTAATATTTGCACGATACCCCAAGAAGGAAAAACGTCAGTTCTTCCTATGTATTATTTCATTTGAAACACTACACTACCTTTTTCTCCCCCAAGTGGAGCTTTTGGGAAATAATTAAACTTTTGCCATCATATTAAATAGTACCTTTGGGTTCCAAACGTCAGTCTTGCAGAGCTGTATGTATGTCTAACTTTTTCTGTATCTAGTCATCCTACTGAGTGGGTTAGAAAACTTCAAAGAGGTTAAAATATCTTTTGAAGTCCAATAGTGACCAATGGGAATAAAGGAATTCTTGTTTTCCATGTACTGTGGTTTTTTTTTTTTT
>VXAC01008728.1:0-19760 GCA_013399225.1 Rhipidura dahli | reverse complement strand
TTTTTTTTTTTTTTAATACTGGACTCTTGGAAAAGAAACTTAAAACATGTAAGTTAAGCCCATCATTTTTGAGCAGTCAGAAGTAAAAACATATTTATACATAACACTATAAGCTTACAAAACAAAGAAAGAGAAACACATCTGGTATTCACTAAGCCTGTTGGCATGTGCCAGTGAATTTGCAATCAGGCCTGGAAACAGCTAAGCTCATGAAGTCTACATTTTTAGAACTATAGCAGTTGTCCTATAAATTATTCTGCACCAAGGTCTACATAAATAGCAAAGACAGATGCACAACGCTAGCACCAGTTCTACAAAACATTATTCCAGTCAGCAAGATGCTGCAATAAATAGGTTAATCATTTTTAATGTCTTTGATATTCATCATAGCAACATTAATCAAGATGAATTAATTTGGAGTTAATGTGACTTCACTATGAATTGCCAATGGTATTTTCTTGTAAACTTAGGTTTTGAGGACAGATTCAATCTCTTTCCCTCTCAAAACCAACCTTGCTTTCTACACTACTTCACATGAATTATGCACTTCCATGCTAGTGTTGATAATGATGTTTGGTGATTTTTCCCCCTTATCATTTTTTGGTTTTATTGATATCTGCCAGAATAATGGACCATCCATTGCTTCTCTTTTGAGTTTTTTTCCCTAAAATTCTGGTAAAATTTTTTTGACATAATTGAGTAGTCCACTGCTGAAAAGCCACCCATCTGATTTTCCATGGAGAAAAATATTACCTTTTATAACTGTGTCAAACACTACCAAATAAATAAAGCTCCTCATACATAATATGGAAGTAACTAGAAAAAACTCTTTTGTTTGAACTGATAGTTGTCTCTAAATATGAAATACACATTCCTGAGTTTCATTAGTCATATTTGTAATAAAATTAAATCACATAGGAACATGGGAATTAGCCACATCAAAATAAAAGTTCTCTCAGAGCTAGAATATAAAGTAGAAATTAGCTCAATGCCTTTTTAAGTACTGCATATGTTAACGAATGCATCTACTGGGCTAGTACAAAAGAAAGAACAAAAAATACATTAAGAAACCAAAAATCAAAGCCCAAAATTCTCAAGTTCCAGTTCAATACCTCCATAAATTAAACATTCCTTGTGGCTCTGGATCTATGCTCACTATATTTCCTTAACAAAATACTAGATTTAACAAAAACTTCCAATACATTCTTTTGAAAATCATTTATAGTTAGAACATTTCAAAATCCTGCCGCAGTGGGTTTTTTTCAGAGGTTTCCAAATCTCACCCACAGTGATTGTTTCAGGAACAGACATCAGATGCTACTGTATATACACATATATGTGTGTGTGTGCAGCTATGTGCATGTTTTAAATAGTTTTCTTATCACATTTACCAGTTCATGAGTTTGAGGGGCAGGGATATTTTTTTCTATTTGCAATATTGTAGCCTATAGATGTACGTGAAAAAGAAGCCTCAGGTTTTGTCCCAGGTTTTGCAATTTGGTCCACTGAAGCCAAAAGCTCCATTTAAAATTGTCTTTAATGAAGAAAATTAATTATGACAAAATATTAAATGCATTTTGTCTAATAAAAAGGTAGTAAAAACTTCAAAAGGAGTCTAAAGGATAGACTGTGTATATTGTATACCTGTGGAACAGATATTGATTTCTAGTGTTCTCATTGCCTTCCTCTAAAACCAGTTAAACATTAGGTAATTAAAATAAACATTTGCATTAAATTTTAAATGAACAAACATTGAATTAAAGAAAAAGTTGCTCTAATCAATCACCTCTCTCGGAGCAATTAAAATTGTTTTGGTTTATGTCAAGTTGTTGCCTAGAGGGAATATCAAACCTTATTAATGGTAGAATTGAAAATAAAGAACAAAAAAAGCTACAATAACACCTTGCAGAATTCACACTATATTCTTGCCTCCTGAATATATTGTCCTCTTTCTTCATTTGTTTTCGTTAACTCACAATTACCATAGAAGCAATAACTGAAATGGAAGCAAGGTAGGAACACCTTAGGAAGTACATAAAATCTGAAAATGCAAATGCCATCACCTTAGCATTTAATTCCATTTCAGAATCACAGCTTTGAAGTTCTGACCAAAGGCAGAGGCCAAGACTGCAGTCACCAGGAAGCGAGAATATATTGGAGAAGCACATAGAGGTCCAGTGAGATTAGAAGAGTGGGAAGCAAAAAGCAGAGGAGAATGCATTTTCCAAGAGTTATCTGCAGTTGCACACAGAATATATCAATATGAATATATTGTACAACAAGCAGAAAACATTCACTGAGTTCATAGGGATCTCTGTTCAGTGTTCAAGCATTTTCTAATTCACAGATGGGTATAACCAGATATCTCACTTGGCATAACCAGGTCAGGTCATCTATCAAGCACCACATTCTAATGACTACACCAAAGTTCTGCACATCTGTGAAGGTGCTACTGAAAGGAGAACAATGTTAAATATCCCAGGGAATACTAACTGACTCTTTTCTAGATATTTTAATATCTTATGAAATGAATTCATAAGCCAAAGGGAATTCTGCTATCATGAGGGATGTTTTTTAAGTCTAAAAGGAAAGGAAAAAACCCAAACAACCATCCCCTTTCCAGTAATCAAGTGGTATTTTTTTTCTATTTGTACAATAGATGCAAGAATCATTGATTACTTATCAAAGAACAGGCTAATTTGTTGAGGACTGTGAGGAAAATCATTACAGGGCCTGAAATATTAGGAGAGTCCCCTTGAAAACTACCATTTAAAAACAGAGCAATTCAAGTGATGTTTTATAGATTTTCAGTTTATCTGGTAGTTTGAGCAATAGGCTTTGAAAAGTCACTGCTATCACATGGAATACAATTTAATTTTGTAAAACTACAACTAATATGTGTTTTTCATTTCATGTTGCCCTTACATCAGCCTTCTAGGTTTTTAACTGATCTTTGTTATTTCTTGAACTCTGGTTAATGATGCCATATAAAGTCTTCTTTATTAATCTATGGGGATTTATAGGACATAACTACTGTTAAGAGACGTCTAGAGAATAAATATTTCAAAATTGAGCAGTTAAAAATACGAATTGAATTACCACTCATTACACAGATCAAAAAACTAAGAATAAATTTTACAGTTTTGTCATTTAACTTCTATTAAAACTGCTTTCAGCAAAGCTTTGACATACACATCTATACTCCACATAGAAATACAACCATATGCTTTTATTAAATTTAAATTTTATTTCTTATCCAAGCTTTAAGGTTGTTTCTTTAAAGAACCCTGAACAAACAAAAGAACGATAACAAAAATCCCCCAAAACACCAACACCCCTCCACTAAAAAAAGAAACCAAATAAATAAAACGAAAATGAACATAAAACCCCACTGCTGATATTTTTCAATTGACATGTATGTATTTGTGTGTATTTCTTAAAAAATAAATACACAGCTCTGGCTTCGCAGAAGAACATGTGGTAAGTAATTAGAAGGATGAATTTACACTGTGAAACAAGAAAAAAATATATTGGTGTTTGCAATGTCCCATATTTAGAGAAGAGGCTGAATTTTGATCTCTTTTACTGTCAAGACCCACTATGTCCTTTGCTTAATAGTACCTAGCTTTGCTTTCTTCCTGCCTCAAGAGAGAGAAAAGATATGCAAAAGGAAGAAATAAGGAAAATATATGAAAATGTTTGTTTTTACTTGTTTAACTTATATTCTGCTCCAGTTATCGGCACAGCTACTTTCTGCTACAGAATCTCAGTAACAAGATGGAATTTTTCCTCAAAGAGGGCGACAGTCAGAAAACAACAACTCTACCCATTGATATATTGGAGTGAGTGGCCTGGGTTACAGTGTTCATGTTGAACTAAAGCAGAGTTCAGTAATAATGCATGACAACCTGCTTGTTTCACAAACCTGTCATAGAAAAGGAATATTTTCTTTCTCAGAGCCCAGGCTTCCTAAATCTCAGACCTCCGCTGTGATAAATGAACATGTACTGTACCTGAGTCGCAGATTTGCTCTTACACCAGAAAAAAAACCCAAAACAAAACACAAAAAAAGACCCCTAACAGTTTTAGGTCCCTCAGCTTGGGAATTCCTCACGGTGTGCTTCAGTTCCTCATATATCAATGAACTAGCAGAACAATCTCAAACTATCAACATCTAAATCTCTCAGAAATACCTAAGGCTGGAGCAGGTATTTTGTAACCATGACTGAGCACTTCACTGCTAGACAACTCCACAGTGAATTGGCTTAGGCTGTGTAAGCCAGAGTAAATCATAGATCTGTTTTGATTTACAGTATGGGGACAACCACATAGATTGCTCATATAGACACCTTTCCTTCTTTTCCTGATGTCATCTGAACTTCTTGGCTGCTCAAAGGCACTGTCTAAAGAACTGACCACAATTTTCATCAAGATGATTAATAAATAAATAAACAAATTATAAATCACCTAAAACAAACAAAAAAACATTACAAACAAACAAAAATTTCACCACTCAAAACCAAGAAAACCACCAACCTATGCAAAAAATATTAAGCAGAAAACTGTTCTTAGTGAAAGTGTCCAATATTCGTGCTGTAATTTTTGAGGATGACATGAGTTTGAAAGACAAGGCAATGTTCTTCCTTTATTTGATTTTTGTGATGTAAAGAAAAGAACCCCATAAATCTAAACACAATGCTCCTTTAGATAGATTGTCATTGCTAAATTCTTTCTTGCTAAAGATCATTAGAGAATTTTATGCCCATAGAGAAAGTAAGATTTCCCTACAGAAATAATTAGAGTCTGATGTAGTCATTGTTTTGGTCTGCTAGTTTGTAGACTACATTTTGTACCTCAAAGTAAATAGCAGGTACAATTGGTTTTCAGTGGAATAAGAAAGACCATCCCCTCAGGTACTGCATTTCTGATGATCCATGAAAAAGGTTTGTAATGAGTTGGCAACTGACATTGATTATCATTTAAAGGCAGTGAAAATGTACAAAACCTGCTGCAAAGTTTTCACTGTTAAGTGACACCTGCCACAGTGAGGAGCAGAATTTGTGCTTCCCTGAGAGAGAGGTATGAATTTCAAAGAGCATACGTCCCTATTACTTTCTGTCCAGAGGCAGTGGTGCTGTGTGAAAAGTTGAGGAAGGAAAAGCTTCTTGTTCCTTCTTGTTTTAGAAGTATGGTGAAATCACTACCTTGCATTCAGTGGCTGTAGCCAAGTTACAAACTCACAGGTAGACAGCAGCAATTCTGTGCTACATGTTGGCAGGATGCTGACAGCTGACTGCATTCTCCGTTCTCAGTCATTCAGCTGTGTGTCTGTTAGAGTAGCCCACACCTCACTGGCACACCATTTGCTGACCCTGGAGATTGCTGACATTCTAAATACAGACTGACACCTTCTGTTTTCAGGACACTTGAGGGTAAAAATGGATGAAAAGTTGTTTTGGAGAGATCAGACTTAGTTTTTGCAATTTGAAGTTGAGCAGCTTCATCAGCCTGCCATAACAGAAGAGTGCCATCACTCCCATTGCCCAACTAGCTGCTCTACCTTTCCTTGTGTCAGTGATACAGTGGAGAGCTGTGATCCTTCCTCCTTCATCCAGCTTTTACTCAACATCAACTTCCAGCCCAAGAAAGAAGAGGTAAAGGAGAGAGCAGTTCAGTTGCCTAAGTTAGCATTTTCAAAAGCAGCATGACTTAAAAGCCATAAAATTTTCCATGCTCTGTATTTGATATTCAAAACAAGAATCAGAAATAACAGGCAATATGGTGGGGTGGTGGGGTACCCATCTGAATCTCCTGAGGTAGGAAAGTACCATTAGATCCTAATAAATGTAGCTCATTTTGGTAAATAACACTCCTGCAAGCTGTTACTATATTAAAATTGCATGTTAAGCTACAGTATGTAACTATGTTTTTCTAGCTGGTTGAGTATTCTTCTTCTGTCACCCAAAAAAAAGTTGCCCTGGAAGCACCTCTATGGAAGGCAATTTCACTGATAGGGGAAGTTACTTTGCATAATAGTGTATCACAGTTATGTCTAATGAATTACAGTCTCTCACTTGAAGTGCAAAGAGGGTGAGAGGGTGAACAAGGTTCAGGAGAGGAAACAATAACTTAAAATGCAGTACATTTTAAATAAAACAGGATACCACAGAGAAACTGTGCCTTCTATCAGCAGAAGCATCAACAGGGCAAAAAGTTAACAAGGACAAGTAGGTCAAGTAGGACAAGAAGAATGTTGTATTTTTAAGTCTCTCATTTTTCCCCTGAGCTGATCTTTTTCACTCTTACATTGAATCATGAAGGGAACTATAAAACATGCAGGAGAAAAGCTCCTATTCATTGACCCCTGAAGTATTTTGTTTCACATTGGTCTTCTGTTTGTACTTTTTTGTTTTTACAAGTGTAAAAGATGTTTGAGCTCAGTCACCAAGAACCTCTTTACAAATGGTTACAAAAATAACAGTACAGTAAATTGTATTCCTGGTTCAATACCTCCTGTTGTTTGTTGTCAAGTTTGTGCTTCAGAAATAGAACATTAATGATGTTGCTTTCAATTAGGATGTCGGGGCAAAACACTCATGCACACAGAGCAAAAATTGTGTGTGAAATAGCTTAACATTTTCTTTCTTTTTTTTAAAATCAGTGAAACATCAGAGCTTCTATGAAGTATGAGTGTAGAGAAAGAAGTCATGCATTTTAATGATTTAGGCCCTTAACCATATGTGTAAGGCACTTAACTAAATCAAAGAGGTTTCATTAGGAAATTATTTCTAGAAAGAAAAAGCGTGTCTCTTATTATCATTTCATTATTAATAGAAGCCATTACAATTTCAATTTTTACTCATTTCAGTGGTGATTTTCAACTAAAAGATCAACTCCAAGCATATTGCTGTTTACACCAGCTGCCAGCACTGGTTTTGTGCTCCTCCCTGCAGTAGCCAACCCCTCGGAGAGGGGCAGGCAGCCTGGCCCCACCTCAGCAATCCCCACCATCAGCTCCTTGGACTGCAGTGCAGGTCAGCATCGATTACAGGGCAAGTTCTCTGCTGAACTGAATCCCGCAGGAGTGTAATCAGCGATGCTCAAACCACCTTTGCACGGTATTGAGAGTCCTCTCAGGTTAATAAAGCAGAAGAATGGGCAGTTTCTGACTCCAACAGGCTGAAATTTCAGGCACCTGCACAGGCTGTGGGATTATGACAGTTTTAGGGTTTCCACATAAGTGGATTTGTAGGTGCCTCAAGGAGCCTTTCTAGCATTTGTGAAGGCAGGATTTTGTGGTCCATCATTATAGTGTATAGCATTTATGTAATATTTCAGTTGTAAAATGAACAAAAGAAATTTTTTGGTTTAGATTTCCAAAGGAAGATAATTCAGAATTAGGAATCTGAAATAATTAGGCATGAAATAAAATAAAATACTGCTACTGAGTGAACATCCAACAGTTTCAAAATATAGAAGCAGATGTAAACCAACCAAAATTCTCTCTATATATTGATTAAATTTAAATTTGATTTTGAAAATAAAAGGAACTAAATAATATCCTAGTATTAGCAGATACTTTTCAATTATGCGATTTTCTTCTACTGGGCCTTTATTATGAATTTTTTTTATCAGACCTCCCTTCAAGATGTACTACTACTTGTTTGCCTTCAGTGCCTTCTCAGTCCTCCTGTATTTGCAATTATCAAGTGAAATGTAATAGTAACAAAACCAACTCCAGACCATAAGTTCAAGCTGATGGAAAGGTTTTTGTTTTATTTTTTTTGGCTTTGATGATGTGACAGTTTAAATCTAAATAAATAGAACAATAAAATCTAAACGCGACTGAACCCCCTAAAGCAGACTTCTTAGATATAGGCAAGTGTCTGAGCCCTTCATACTAATAAAGACTATTGATTCTTTTCTCATAACATCTTAAGTGGGGCACAACCTTAATGAAGTTCTAAAATCCCAGTATGTAAACCACCCTCACTAACATTGGGTCAAACTCTAAAGACACATTTTTTAATTGCCAGATTATTCCATTATTTTCTCAATTAAAATATGATATCAAAATGCTTTACACCTATTGCACCTTTTCTAATAATAAACTGAACTTACACTTTTAATGATAGCTTAATAATATAAAATGTTACATGAATAAAATATAATAAAGTCCTGTAATTTATGGAGATGTAGAATATTTCCTTAGTTCGTAGGAAAACCCTGGAGTTAAAGCAACATAGTTTCACAGGTACAGAGTGTTCAAAAGAGATGATCTTATACTGCAAGAGTGGCTTTATGCTGTAATAAAATCTCTATCACTCATATGGAGTAGTTCTATATATTGCCTTGCCAGAAGTTGCATTTTGCTGAGAAAATTAGGAAAACAGTAAGTAGAGGTCAAAACCACTTAAACTCATGCACAGCTATTTGCAGATGGAACAGTAGGACTGCTTGTTTCAAACATTTTTTAACCTTTCTCAGTGTCAAAAAAAAAAAGCCCTACTGCTTTTAATGGTACTCTGTTTGAAGTGTACATATCAGAATTTGTAGAGACTTTATGTACAAGGTGTCAGAGTGGCTATATACAAGTTCACACAACTCTTCTTTGTGGGTCTAAGCATCTACAGCACCTCAAAGCTCCATCCACACAAGATCTTTACTTTCCATCTGGGGATATCTTTTTTCTGTTTAAGTCACACTTTCATTAATGGTGTTTGCATAAAGGCCAGGAACACTAATGAAATATATTAAGATTACATGCAGGAGGAGCACTGTTACTGAAAAATAAAACAAAACAAACCTAGCAAAAAAACCCCAAAAACAAAACCAAAAATTTGTTGACTTTGAGGTGGCTTGATACTACAGGGACAAAGGTTGAAAATGTAGTGATATCACATTCAAAGTTCAGCACTTGAAGATACTTCAGCTGAAGTACTGTTCTGAGATGATTAATTTGAAGTGAAAGAGACAGAAAAAAAGAACAAACATGAGGATAACCAGGTAATCAGTGCCTGAATGTTAAGTTTCATGCAGAAGGTAAATGTAATGCTAGGATGTACTGTGTATTTTCTAATAAGATATTTTCACCAAAGGAAGTAAGTTGATAATTTCATTGTACAGAGAATTGATAGGAGTTTTTTTATGTAATACTGTATTCAACTTATGTATGTATATTAATATACACAAGCAGATGCATACATTTAAGAAAAAGGAAATAATCAAGAGAATGCTAAGCCTCCTAAATACAGTCCTTAGAGAGCTGCTCATTTAAAATGTCACCCATTTTATGTTAACCTTGCAAAATGAAGACAGAAGATGACTTGACTTTTCTGTATAAATGTCCAGGGGGGAAAAAATCCATCATAATTCAATATCAAATGTATAAAACCTTTTTACTATAAATTCTTTTTAAATGCAGTTTTTAGTAAACTAGTCAGTGGAGTCAGAAAATAGTGACATGATGGCATTTTATAAATATATCTATAAGCCAGATATTCTCTTTACACTGAAAAAGACACAACTTGTCCTTACACAACTGAAAAGACAAACCTTTTGCAATAAAATGATATTTAAGTATTTTGCAGAAATTGAATTCAAGATCCTTTCCTTCTAGAGACAAGAAATTTTACTACAGCTACTTTCATATGTGCAATCATAAACTTTTTTTCCCCTATTTTCTGACAATATAAAAAGAAAGAATAAATAATATCTGAAAGGATTCAGGATAACAGTGTAGTAGCTACATAATTTTTCAAACACTCTCCCCTCCATACTTCTCTCTGGCCATTTAGGAACATCAGCAGATACAAAGAAGACTTGGATCACTCTTCCTGAATGCTTAGGTGCTGCTAATGAAGGATGAATCTCAAATGCAAAAATAAAGCCTAAAAGCTGTTCTCTTAGTACTTTTTTTCCCATTTTGTGATCTCACTGTGAACCTTTTTAACCACTTTATACCTCAGAATTTATCAGACATCTGTAGTAAAAGGTGTTAAAATAATGTAAGTATTTAATTGGTGCAGATGTATTATTTTAGGCGTACAGATAACAAAAATAATCTTTTGTTATTGGTCTCAGATAGCTTCCTAACTTTTTTTAGCATACTTTAATTTGGAATACTTGTCTATTGAAAGCTTGAGTCAGTCTCTGGTAGTTATATTAAAAGCTGTTAGCAATCATTATCTACTTCCAGAAAAAAGTAAACAAATCCAAAGCAGATGAGAAAAATACACAAGCTCATACAGGTATATGCAGGAATGTGGCCACTCATAAATCCATACACACCTATCTTTGATAAACTAATTTATCTGCCTAAAGAAGCCAATAAGAACTCAGAACAAACATACAGAACCTTTTCCCATTCTACAGTGTCACTCCTTGTAATCACAGTTACTTTAGGACATTCTCACCTGCTGCAATGTTACTTTACTACACATATTCCAACCTTTTAAACTCAGGTTTGCCTTCACACAGTCTAAAAAATATAATATTTGGTCTCGCTTAGCTGAACCAGAACAAGCAACAACCAAGTTTCCTTCTGTATAGACACGAGATGCTTATATATGTTCATATTTAAACATGCACTGCCACCTGTGGTCCAGGCAAGAGTTTTGAACTTACTGTGCATTTGGAGATGCACTAATGTTACTCCATTGCAGTGAATTAAAAAAAAAAAAAAAAAAAAAAAGATTAAAAACGGAGTGTTAGACCAAATGCAGTTCACATTTTGCTTGATACAGCAAGGTTTTGTTTAGAAAGTAGTACTTTTGATTCTTATAAACAAAAAGCAAACAACCTTCAAATCCACTGAACTTTTGTCTTTTGAAATTAGAATTTACATGTAAGCAAACAAGGACTGGGTATTGCACACAGAGCCTTGTCAGAATAATATCTTCACGAAGATTTTTATTTTGTAACACTTCCTTCATGAATTCTTCATGTGTTTACAACTGAAAGTAATCTTTGAGTTGAAATGGCTTTGCTAAATGATGCAGCATTACCAGGTGCTGCTCATTTTCAATGCACAAAATCTTGAATTGTTCACAGTTGCATATTTAAATCCAGAATGAAAGCAAATAGCCCAGACCAAGAAATGTGTCAGAATAGCCGAAGAGAGTGCAAGAAGAACGTCTGACTGTGAGTCCTGCCAGCTACATTACCTTACCTCAAACTTTCACTCATCCATCTTCTGCCACCCAAATCTTCTCTATCACTTTAGTGAGCTCGAAATTTGCCTAAACAGATGAGAAGCCTTCACCAGTTCTACACTTTTTAAGACTTGCTTCACAGCTGTCAGGGCTCTACCTGCATCAGCAGACCCTGCAACCTCTCCTCTCCCTGGGCTTTGTCTGATATGGTGCAGCTGTGAGACCTTGGAAGATGCTTCCAGCAGAAAAACTATAGAAGCCTTGTTGACATTGTCCCATACTGTCCTGTTTGGGAGCTGCATTAAACTCAGGCCTTTGCCCCTGTTCCTTCTGAAGGCTCATCATCACCTGTGGCAGCTGTGTTTGTGCTCAGCCTTGTGCCTGATCTCAGATTTGCTCTATCACTGCAGATTTGCCACTGAGCACTGAGGTGTTGGCTGATCTCTGGGTCTGCCCTGCCCTTCTTGTCAGGTACACAGGGTTGTACTCCTCACCTGGAAGGGCACTGCTCCTGTCTCTCCTGTCTCTTATCCTTGGCTCCCACCTCAATTTTCTTCTCAGAGCAGACACTTTTGCTGCTCCCTGGCAAGAACCTCTTGCATCATAATTTTGAGAGAAAAAAAGGAGACCTACAGACAGCTGCAAGATAAAGCTATGAAAACAATTGCTGTTCTTGTCTGAGTTTTTGGGCAGTAAGCATAAAGTAACAGTTTTACATCTTAAAGTCTAGCATATAGAGACAGCTACATTTTTATGGCTTAAGGCTAATAACTGACATTTTGAAAGTGAAATTGTCACACTTATGAGTTTTAGGTCAAGAAAATTTTAATGTGCCTGTTTTAGGAAATGAATTAAAACCAATTGCTGTAGAACATAAAAACCTTAGAACATAACTTATGTGCCTGAGGTAGGCATCTGTCAACACATTCAGGTATATGGGTTTTTCACCATCTTTTAGAAATGAACAATGAAAAGGTGACTTGTTTAAACTCTCAGGCTAAGTTAGATATCAGTAATCTAGAACACTAAACAGCCCCAAGAATGGTTATTTAAATTTTATGATCTCTCTAAATATGCTCAGGATTCCTGTGTCAAGTGGCTAAACTAACAATGTGAAGTAGTCCTAGATGGCAAAGGTTGAAATCTGTTTCAGCTACAAACCTCCCTGCACTTAAAAAGGACATGAAATAAAGTATTTTGCATGACAGTAGCTAATAGAACAGAAACTGACCCCTCCTGTGCATTCTGAATTATGGTGTTGCAAAATATTCTCATGCATGTGTATGAAAACAAATTCCAGAGAGAAAAAATTTAATAATGAATGCTAAACTCAATAGAACTTTCTTAATGAAAAACTTTCAGTTCAGGGTCAGTTCACACTGGGTAAAATAAATATTAAGAACAGCTGCTGACATTATCTGAATAGCTCAAACCTCATGATCTGTAAAACTGAATAAAAAATTTTTAAGGTCAGATTTTATATTATTAATACAAGTCCTTTGGAGAAGGATTAGAGGGGCAGATGAAAGTCATAAAAGTAAAAACATTTAAAGCCCCCAAAAAACCAGGAAGGTAGCAGAGCTTGTTAGTGGTAGTTGATCTCTATTTTTCATCTTTAGAGCAGAGAAATTTGGGCTAACCTTTTTAAAGGAACCATTTCATTGAGGCTGGCTGGACATGGGCCTGCTTGTGGAAGGTGGTGAGCAATGCTTTTGTGCCACTCGCATTTTGTCACTTTATTTATTAAAAATTCTTTGTCTTGAACCACAATTTTTTCCTCACATATGCTCTTGCAGTTCTCTTCCCCATGCTGCTGGGGGAAAGCAGGGCAGAGGGACGGGAAGGCAATGAGCAAGGGGCTGTTTGATGCTTCACTGCTGGCTGTGTTCAGCTGACAAGAAAGAAAAGGCCAGAAATTACACTCCTGATTCCTTTCCAGAACACCCCTGCTACAAGTGAAGTGTAACACCACGAGGAGTCCATACTGCACCACTGGGATACAAAGGAATATGTGTGTACTTTATTGTACAGATGAAAAAAATCCTACTGCTCTTATTTTCCATAATGTGAAACCACACCAGCTGCCCCAATCCTTAAGAGGAGACTAAGGTTTTGCTTCCAGTAAATAAAACCCCTCTAGCATGGTATATAATAAAACAAAGGTTATCCTTGAGGTTTAAATGTCAAAAGGAGACCTTGAGAGTACTGGTTGCACATCCCAGCTCTGGCACAAATTTTAGCTAACAGCACAAAGTGTCATTCTGAGCAAGGTTCTAACTAAAACTCTTTCCCTTGGTCTCAGCACATGTAAGAAATGATAACACTTATTTCTTCTGTGCTTTCTCAAATAAATCTTTTTCGAGTCTAAGCTCTCCTGCCTGTCTCATGTCATAATATTTTAGCCACTTCTCTAACACCTTTAAGCCATTGCTACAAGAAGCTCTTTCAGATGATTGCAGTTACCTTGTCTATATATGAGGAAGAAAAATTTGGTCATTACAGCTCATTTTTTAGTTCTGGATTCAGCCAGAGCAGCAAAATTTCATGGTGACAAAATTATGCGATTGTACAAAGAAGGTTTTACTGCTGATTTGGATTTCAATAATAGGTGGGAACCAGGTGATTCTAATTTCTCCATGCTGCAGGATCTGGTAGCCAAGAGCAGCTCGCTGTTATATTCCAAGAGTAATAGATTTAAAAACACAGTGGTTTTCTCAAAAAAAAAAAAGCAAATCTTTATTGAAATTATTACCACTGCAATTATTTCTTCTGCAGCGTTTAGACCCAAACCTGAGTTTGCAGTTGTGGTCTCTCACTGAGAATAGTGCAATAACATATTCATTTCAGAAACTGTGTTAAAAAATGGAGCAAAAGGAGGAAAAGTTCACCAGCACTATATTAAATGACAGGAGTCTAATAAGAATTCCTGCATGGATAAATTGTGTCTAAGACTGTCTGCATCCAGAACCTGAAAGGTCTATTTGCCTGCATAAATTGTAGAAGCATAGTCCACAGTTTTAAGACCAAGGTTAATACTGTTTAGTGAATGAATGATGAAGTAAAGACATATTTGAATGATAAATGCTTTTTTCAGTATAAACTGCAACTTATTGTACTTTCACACATTCAAAATGTACTGATTCAAAATAATACTGCTTTAAAAAAGATTTAATGGTCCATGAGAAGATAAAGTATTCCTTTATAAATCATTTGGGCATTCTTAGAAGAAAAGCTTTCCATGCTCTGGGGGTGGTTTATAAGCCTAGGAGGCCTCTGTCAGTGTTTGTATTGACTTCTGTACATTTCAAGGCAGCTCATTGGACTAGCAAAGGGAACTTAGACCTTTTTTTTGTGCCAAATCATATAAAAATTATTCTCTTTCTTTTAAAATATTCACATGCACAACAGAAAAATTGAAGTTTTGAACTTTGTTGGACAGGCAAGAAAGAATAAATGAACATACTCTTGCCTTGAAATTTAGTAAATTTAATCTGATTAGATGTGTTTTATTGAAAAACCTTCAAATCATCTATTCTCTTAATGCTTTTATATGTGTTTTTTTGGCTACTCAGAGACATGATATGCTGATAGAGTTCAGATAAAGAAACTCAAAGGTACAATCTTCTTCAAACAGTAGGAAATTTTCTTACCAAAGCAGCTTTCAGTTCCTGCTGTATCAGAATAGGCAGAAAATTCAGGCAGCATGGTGGTTTATAATTTATATGAATCAGCAGTTGTTGAGGAACAGAATAGTCTTTTAGATTTCATACCTAAACAATGCTTAAATCAGGAATATGGTACTGAGAGTTAAATGATAAAAAAAATATACTTCTATTTTAAGTTGTAGCAATGTGGGTGTTCCCTGGGTTTTGGGTTTGGTTTGTTTTTGTTTTGTTTTGTTGTTTTGGTTTGGGATTTTTGGGGTTCTTTTGGGGTTTTTTGTTTGGGTGTTTGTTAGTTTTGAGGGTTTAAAAAATTGAAGAAAAAAATAAAAGAACAAAAATAAAAAAGTAAGCCTGTTTTGCTTTATTTTGTTTTGTTTGTTTTTCCCTTCAAACTTCACGCTATTACTGGTCGAATTTTAGAGAAATGTTGTTCAAATTCATTGTATGGTAACTACTAGATTATATTTTTCTTCAATAAATTCACTTTTAACTCCCTCACAAACTTTAATGATTTGATAAAGGAGCTAAGAGAGAGATTTCTCAGTTTCAGAATATGTATAGCTGTACTGGATTGTGAAGCATTTCAACTATTCTAGCTTGCTTTTAAGAAGTATGTAATCTGTTCTAGTTTGCACAGTCTCTAAGCTTCTGCTTTTAGCATTTTAAATTAATCTAGTCTGATCCAAATATTTTTTATAATTTTTATAAAACATAAAAAATGAACTGTAGAACTTTTCTTTGGAACCAGAACAAAAATGTGTTGCTTTTTCTCGCATAAATTAGAAAATTATTCTCTGTGTGCTGCACTCATCAGTCTAGCGCTCTGTGCTGTTTGCTTATACTGAAAAGCACCTCTGAGAGTTCACAGAACTCTAAGGAGCGAAGGCATTGATGGAGACCTTGCAATCTGAAGCTTCTTATTTCTGAGGGGAATGTTGGGTATAGCCATCCTCATATCATGCACCCAAGGGCAGGCAGGAATGTAAGCAAGCCTCAGAATGAGCCATAAAGAGGCATTCAAAAGAATACTTAAGGATTCATAATAACTATTTACTACATAGGTTTTGCATTTTTCTAACACAGACTCATTTTTTTTTTTGCTGCAAGCCTCTGTATTTACATGCAGGTGTTGCAGCCAAGAGCTATTAGCAAATTAATTTAAAATTTATCCCTAGGAGCATCTTCTCAACTGTTTGAAGTGTTTCTTATCCATTTTAACTGGAATGTTCCTCGCTGCTATTACAGTAGCAATAAAACTTGTAATGCTTTTCATATCTCATATCTGTGGTTCAACTTGTGTTTAACCTTCAGTGTTCCTTGGCTGTGTATGGAGCAATAGCAGTGGAAACATGCTTCTATTTATCACTCTATGCTAACCTTAAAGCACAACATTTAGCAGTGTTCCAATAAGCTGCAATTGCAAATGGTGATATTACCATAACAGATTTTCACTGTACTTTTCCCAGCCATGTGTAATAGAGATGAGAATGTCTATGTGCCAGACCAAACACTGAGGCCAGAGGGGAGTATTAGGTTGTGTTTTTATAATAGACTTTTTGTCTATCTGTTTTAGAACATATGCTCTGTGTCCTGAATTCATCCAGGCATGCACAGAAAGTGATTGAAAGGTATCTTTATCACTTCTCCTAGTCTCTGTAACCCTGGCAGTTTTGCTTAAATTTACAGTAAAAAACACCAACTAAATCAATAAAACAGAATGAAATGCATTATAAGTGTCTTTCTGTCACAGTAGATGTGATTCTGCTTGACACTGAAATATTGATCTTTTAAATAAAGTTAATTATTGTCACAGAATTAATTCAGGAGAATACAGGAGAAACAAATGCAATCCATAATGTGAGTTTAACACAGGCTGCAATTAAAATTGTAGCCCTTTACTCCACCACAATCTGTGTTAGCTCCAAAGTTGGGTCCCTGTGCTGTCTTATTTGAGTAACCACTTATTCTCCTAGTTGTTCTCAAATTACTAGGAATGAAAAGGTCTTGTTTTGATTTTAAGGATAGCCAGCAGCCCACCACAATTTTTGGGCTCCTTTCCTTAATCTTTTTGATCATAATGCTGTGTGCATTGCCTGGTACTGTTTCTCCTGGTCTCTCATGCTACATGTAGATATCTTATTCATTAAAGAAGTAGAAATATCATAGTATGGAATTATGAAAAAAAAAAGATTAATCAGATAAATATGCAATATGACCTTTAACAATTCCAAGGAAAATCTACAAAAATGAATACAGAAAACTGATTTCCAGTTAAAACTGACTCTCATGAATGCATACAGTATATAACAGATCATAAAGAGGACAACACACAGCGTTTTTGCATTTTTGTGGGAATGGCATCAGAGGTAGCAGAGGCAAAAATGTAGAAAGAAAGATATTGAATATAATGGTCACTGTGGTCTTTCAAGAAATGAAGCACATAAATAAATGAGTGTTATTCTGTAGATCTCAGGCAACAGATAATGCATAAAATGCATATTCCTGTAAACACATCACTGATACTGAATTCACTTGACAGCATTGTCTTGTTTACCTTTTTCCTGACAAAATTTAGGAAAGCTCAGTATTTGGATGAGTTGTAAATAAACAACCTCTATCTATGTTATTACTTTTTTAAAATGACAGCAAGCAGCTCTTTCTTCCAGCATAGGATTATTCTAATTCTAACATCAAAATTAATCAAACTCCCTTGCTTAATCAAAATTATATATTATCATCCTGATTGCAATCATCTATCAAAGATCATTTCCTTCTGCAGTTTATACAGTACGTAATCAGTGCAGAAGAATAACAAACCAAGTCTGTAAAGTGAAAACACTATTTGTTAATTGTGTGGTAAATAAAACCATAAAATAATCTGGCACTTGGTAGGCTTCCCACATATATATATCATGCCTTTCACAAACTCATGTGAGATCATTCCAGAGCCTTATTAACATATGCACAATTCCTTTGGGTTTTGTTTGCTTGGTTTTGTTTTTTGTTTTATAACAGTATCCAAAAAGATGCGAAACCTCCTGGTTAAGGAAGTTTAAGTCAGAAATTTGTTGAAGATTAAAGATACAAATTTGCTGAAGATTTCCAGACAAATGTTCCAGAGAAATTCATGTTTCTTTGCTTCTGCTTAGCTACTGACTCTGGTCTTGTCCTTATCTGACTCCATGTTGTATTGGCCAAAATGTGTCCTTGAGGTTTATTAACAATTAGGAAATAAAGCTGATGGTCTCAACCAACCTGAGACAGCAGTACTGAGAAACAGCGCTTTTATTTCAGAGTCACTCAAAATGTGAACATACTAGAAAAAAAGAAAGAGATAAGTCATTCAATGCTGATGCCATGAGTTTTCGGGTTGGTTTCCAATACCTTCTCCAGACTCCGAGTTTTACCCAATTAAGAGCCCTGAGCTTAAACTCACAAAGTTCGAAGGCAACACATTTTTTTACACAACGTTTTAACTGAAATTGCCTCATTTGGAACAGTATATTACAGAAATACAGCAAGCCATTGTAGAATTGTCTAAACGTTTAGAATTACCTGGTAAATGTTTTGAGCATCCTACTATAAAATACCTTGTGCTACTTAAAGATTGATGACTAATTTTAGGTGGACTGTAGCCAAGAACAAAAAATCCTCCCAAATCTTTGTCTAAGCTTCTTAGAAGCAAAAGAGTTATTGCTCTATTTGTACCCACCAAGAGGCAGAAATGGATTACTGTGCTGTATGCTAAAGTTCAGGTCACACATCTCTCCAGCACTTGATTTTGTTAACTTCTAAGCTGCCAGTTGAGTATGGGTAACACCTAAAGGTCAGCCAGGGTGAAATCAGAAGCAATCATCTAGCTTATAAATCAGAAGAAGGGACAAGAAGAAGAGTCACAACATAAGTTTTCCTTTGTTATGAAAGGTGGAATGTACTTGAAGAAAACAGGTTTTGAAGGACCATTTCAAAAGCAGAAAAAGCCAATAAAGCTCACCTTGGTGATAGATGTCTGATGTTGGAAAGGCACTGTGGAAGTTCTGAATTCCTGAGTGGGGATGGTGTACATGTACATAACTTCAGGACATAAACCCCTTTTTTCTGACATAACATAATGCAACTCATCATAAGTGCATAATCACCACTCTTTATGTTTTTTCAGAATTTTCTTTTCCATGCTCTTCAGATTGCATAATGAAGCAAACTAATAGATTCATTCTCCAATTCGAAGAGAAATTATTTGTGCAACAAGTGCATGAAGTGCTATCTCAGTCTACTCTGAAATTAACAAAAAGCACAAAGATGCCTACACATAATTAAGTATTCAAAGGCTGAACATGTAAATTTATTTGATCCTTGTTAAAATTGCTGGGTTTTAATTGATCAATTATGGTTTTCAAAGGAATTATTATGCTGGAATATATGAGGTAGGCTTTATGGCTCCTGGAATTTTTGAAGATTTGCTTTTTGGAAGCAGGAAACAATGAATGAAGATGTAAACAATATCATTACATTAAGAGGGATTTGAAATTATTTCAAACACAATGGGTCTAGAAGGATTAACAAATTCAGACTGAAGAGGTTTTAGGAAAAGAGAAACCGAAAAGTAGAGAAATACTGACTTTAGAAAAAATCAATAGAAATACCTGCATTTGATGACTTAAAAGACATGTTCTTTTAAAAAAGGATAAGAATTATTCTTAAAGGGGTTCCTGATGAAATAAGCAATATAATAGGCAGTGGACAAGAAGCAGCTTGTGGTTTTGAGACACCTATTCTAAAGTCCACAGATAGAATAAAATTAAGTTTTCTCTCCTCTTTATGACACAAATCAGACTTGGAGTGGCAGATAAAATAGAAATAGATATAAAACAAAATGAAAGCTTCCTAGTTAGGATTTTGGACAAGGTTTGATTAAGAAGAAAATATATTATTTATTATATAA
>VXAC01008726.1:42498-97135 GCA_013399225.1 Rhipidura dahli | reverse complement strand
TTTTTTTATTTTTACGATTAATCATGACAGCTTTGCTGCTCCTCCCAGTACTGGAAAAATACACCAGAGAAATTAGAAGTATGCCCTCCAAAATATGGTGTGTAGTTCCTGAGAGCTCACAAGACCCCATGGAAGCGCCGCACAAACAGCTGTCCCTCAGATTTGCAGAACAAAGAGACTTTAGCAAATACAAGCTGTACAAGCCTCCACACACCTCATGCTTTGCCTGAAGTTATCACATCTATTCCCTGATGTCTGTGAGCCAGGAATTCTGTGTGACAAACCCAGCTTTTCATCACGTTCTTTGGAACAAAGATAGGCTTAAGTTATTATCTCCATCTTATTCTGGTCTGACAAACCCTAAGCCAAGGTTTGTATGCCTACAAAGTTACAGGAGTCCTCAAAGACCACTGAGGTCCAACTTATGCAGCTCCACTGCTGAATTTCAGCCTTCCACCTTATTCCCAGCAATGCATTTCAGACTTTCAAAACTCACTTCATGCTTTTTGTGCAACTTCTTGTAGTGTTGATAATCATTTCTGTTAATTCTTCACAACAGCTTTGCTCATCACTACCTGTTACAGCTCTCAGAGGCCACTCCATGCCCTGAATATTTGAATTACACACTGGCAGCGCAATCCTGTTTCAGTATGTTGGGTGGATACTGAAGAGAGGTCTTGCTCTCCAGCTACATAAATCAGTGGAGCATTTCAAAAAGGTAACATGAAAGATTTATTATCCCATTTTCAGGGCTCACACATATTGCTTCCTAACAATAGTTTAATAGTGGCGTATAAAATTCAGGTTTGGGAAATAATTCATCATATTCTGAAAGGACTTTGGTTTGCATTCCAGACTAGCTAAAATTTCAAGCTCCAATTCATACTGAATTCTGAACATGCCTCCTCTGCTCGGAAATCTGGTGTTTCCCATTTTTAGACCTTTCCTTGCACACCAACTCCCATTAGTTCAATGAGTGCTCTCAGCAAGCTGCTCACAGAGAACTGTCACCAATAAAGTGGCTGACAAACCACTGGGACCAACAGCATCCACCACGAGCTGACATGCAGGGTCCCACTTGTGCTAATAGCTGGTGATGTCTCTCAACAAAGGTTTCTTACAGCCAGTGTTATTTCTTTCTGTTGAGACGGGCTCTCCATCCGAATAAGCAGCTCCTCGTGATCTTTTGCATCGCAAGCGCAGCAGCTATTATTTTCCTATGACTGCCTGAATTGAAAGCAACACAACATGAGAGCAAAGGATTGGTAGCAATCATCCCACACACAACTCCACAGCACTCTAATGATCTATCCATCATTCCAAAATCAATTCCAGAGATGTTCTGGCTTTAAAATGAGGTACAAAATGAGGTCACACAAAACAAAAAGCACCGGGTTCTACAAAACGCACCTTTTTTTTTTTTTTTTTAATCTCCATACTTTCCTTCTCTCTTTTTTTAAATCACAGATTAACTTAAACCAATTACAAACATATCACATTTAATAATCACAACCCTTTTGGACAAAGTTTAGTTTAAAACTCAAGCATAAAACATTGTCCTCTTCATAGCCTTGAAGACATCCTGAACTTTTCACCTGCTGTGCTGGGCACAATAGGCATTGTTCCCTTTCCATACCAAGAGAAACAGAACTGAGACAGTAACAATGTAAACAAGCCAAAGGACCAGAGTACAATAAAATGAAGAAATTCACACATCTATACTCTCAAAAAGTATTTGGGGATGGTGAACATACAGAGAATAAAATAAAGTCTGAGTCACTGTAAAAGTCAGGTGCTTTCTCCTTTTAAGTGAACTTAAGAGACTGCAGCCTAAACAGCAAGGAACCAAAGTTAATACTGGAAACCAGACTTCAAAAATATGTCTACACTTTTAAAATACATTGGCATTTAATTTCTCTGATAATGCTATATTGCTATTATCATTGTATAGGAAAAGATGCCACAGTTAAGGTCAGTTTACCTCACTATTTCTCAGGTACACAAAACTCAACCAATTGGGCAATACATAAATGGCCGAAAAATGGGTAATCACGCTTTTCTGTAGGCTTTTTCTTCTTGGCAGCAACATGTAATTTCTGTCAGGAAAAGATCTTCCTGGAAGTGTGTTCAGCACAACAAAACTCTTCCCTGCAAATACGTGTTCCAGTACATGACTGGTGGGAACACTTCATTGCAAATCTTCACCCAGCCAACATTTTATGGCAATATAGTCTCATGTCAAAAACAGGGAAGATGTGCAACTTGAGCTCATCAAATACAGCACCAAGGTTAGGAATCTAATTTATTTTCTATATCTACTGAAAAGAGATGGAAAAAGGGTTCAGCTGGGTGAATAAGTCATTTATTTTGTTGTCCATAAGAAAACAGAGTAACACTTCAGCATAATCAAAAATTACATATTCAGTTGCTTCAACACCGAATGAACTTTTTGCCTATGGGGAGGAGCTGAAGATTCACACTTTTCTGCTTCCTCTGTGAGTCTATGAAAGTATTGCTATCAGAGCTAAGCTACAAGATGCACAGACTGGTTGATAAAATATGTTCCATGTTTCCATGCACAGTGCTAGATTAACAGTTGGACTTGATGATCTAAAAAGTCTTTTCCAACCTAAATAGTTCTGTGATCCACAGACCTTAATCTAACAAGAATCACAGTTTTCAGGGAAAATAGCACAGAGCAATATTCTGCATTATGGTAACAGGCTCCTGTAACTTGGAGTAAAACAGAATTTCTATCCCAAGTGCAGATTGCTGCAAACTGGAAGTGCTGGGACAAATCCCCAAATGCCCAGGCAATATGAGCCACAGCCAGATCAGGCAAAGACTGGAAAAACAACACTAAAGCCATCTGCTAATTTTAGGAAAGCCTATGATGAAGCAAGCAATACTCCAAGGAATACTCCACCTGGGAAATAGCAGAGTACTCGCTCATCTGAGACAGTCTCTCTACTTAAGTTAAACACAGTTGAGCATTAATCAGGCTCTCCTCAGCCTGGGATTTTGGCAGCTAGAAAAATGCTCCTGTATATCTACTTCATCTTGTTAAGTGGCACCTTAAAAGAGAGAGAACCACAGGATTAACGAATGGTTAATTTGCTTATCTACCTGAGGGCAATATGCACAATAGAAATGTTCTCAATAACAGGAGAAAGCTCAGCAGCATATTTCAAGGTGGCCTGGCTTTGAGGCAGAATGCTAAGATGACCAGGAGATTTACATCTCAACTAAGATGTAAATAAATGCCAATGATTTAATGTCCAGTGGTTGTTTTGAATAAATCAGCTCCATGCAGCAGATAAGATTTCATTATACCCATGATTTATACTTACCCCTAAATGAACAGTCTGACACAATGGATTTTCCTTATATGTCAACTTCATGCTCTTTCAGAAATCTTTTTATATAAATTAAAAAATTCAGACTTCATACAGACTTCTACTAAATACTCTGTATTTTTTCTACTAAAAAATACAGACTTAATTTATTCCACAGACTCTGGAATAAACCTTTATTCAGGGGAGAGTTTTGCATCACAAATCAGATGTGTGTCCTCTTGTCCCTGTAATCCTACACTTGCTCTGAACTCAGGTCATATAGGAAATTGCTGTAACTTGTCTTCCTTTTTCAACTGGACAATCACTGTATGACCAATTTTATAGTTTTAATTATCGTTAGGGGCTGATTTGCCATAGCTTTATACTTAGTAACCTTTAAAAGCATCCCTCAAGCACTACTACAGCTGCGGGAAAAAATTTCCCCAGAGCGCAAATGCAATCTTTTGGCAGTACCAAAACCAAAGAAAAAGTTGAAATGGGCAAAGGGAAAACTTATCTGAGATAGAAGACAGATACCTGTGTGTGGGAATGTTAAGCAAGCCACTGAGGCAAGATGCACTCACTGAAGTAATTCAAAAATGCATCATCTGTCAGAGAGGATAAACAATTACATCGTTTTCCAGGGTTTTCCTTCCCTGGAATCATGTAAGTATTTTTTTATCAGCTACAAAGCACCTAATTCTCATGAGAGAGCATTAATGACACGATCTTCTTTATTCCTCAGTGAGAGCCCTGAAACATGCAGGATTTATCTTGCCAGCTCAGTAAAACAAGGGCAGTTAATATACTGTGCTCTCCCACTTTTCACCTTCTCCTACTTCTTTCCCCCAGAAAACCCAACCTGTTGCTTATGATGTTGTAGTTAATGAAACTTCATTGCTGAACAAACCATGCACAACTTCCATGGCAGCTACAACCTTCATTACAAATAAATTAATTGGACATGTTGATTCTTACAGTATTTTTTAATTGCTGGAGCAGTCCAGCAATTAAATTGACTCTTTATTAGCGATAGGTTAAATAATCCCCTGGAATTTTGCAAGAGATAGCAGTAACAAAGCTTTACACCAGCTAATGTACATCAACACATCCTTTCTGCAGTGATATCAACCATATTTCCTTGATTTAAATGCAGTCCTTGTCCTGATGATCTCAAAAAATGTCTTTCTACTCAGCTAGAGTAGAAGAGCTTCCCCAGTTCTTATTTTTCCTGCAGCACCTCCACTACAATGAAAAGATCACTTCTCCTAAACGTAACCCAAAGCATGAAACTGGCACAGAAGGACTTAGGATTGTGTCCCTCCTTCCCTTCAGCCAGGCAGCAGCAGTGGTTAAATACTCCAGGAGCATGGAGAGCACAGGCAGCAGGACCCCCAACAGGTATTTTGTAATTTCACCAAGGCTACTGCACCTGCACACTGAGCCACAGCTTCATTTAAGATTCCTTCAGAGTCCACATGGTGTGAAATTTAGGGGGAAAAAAAGTTTCTTTTTCTAAGTGTTTTTTAGTAGACTAATAATGTTCCCAAATATTAATGCATTCCATTTTAAATTGGTTTTTTAAAATTTATTTAGGCTTTAACTTCTCAATCTTCTTTGAACCACATTTTTCTAAATTTATAGGCATCACCAGTGGGCTGGAAATCAGTAATAGACAAAAATTTCCTTTGCCTTCCTCTGAAATTTACTGCTGTGTCCCCAGGAAATCTTCAAATGTTGCATGACAAACGGGCCATGACTTACTGGTACTTTCACATACCACAAGGGTTGAAGCTGAAGGCTTTAAGCATTGCTGAGTCAGCCATGGGTGCATTAAAGATTTAGCAATTCAGAGCTGTAAACTACAGTTTATTCATATCCAAGTCATAAGTTAAGTACCATTGCCTCAGCTCTGGCGTATAACACTAATACTAATAATTTTCACATTATAGTCTGAGTTGTTTATCTGTTGCTTCCATGTAAAATTGCCATCAAATCCATTTCAGAAAAGTCAAAGAAATGGAATAGGATAGGGCTGAGCATTCTGTATTTTAAGACGAGTTTGAAAAATCAGTGTATTTTCTGGTGGACCTGAAATAATTTCAACCTCTCAAAAGGAGTGCATTTTGCTTTGCCTCAAGACCAATCAGTCATCTCCCATTTGTGCAAACCTCAAAATACAGAAAGATTTAGCTACAATGAGCATTCATGGCACTGTGATCCTGCTAGCCAGCAACAAATTACTTTGTAGAAACATAGCTGGTTTGGGAGCTGCACACATTTTGCTATTTGCTTATTTCAGGTGGTTAAAAAAACTAACACTCTCTGCAGAGCACCTCCTGCCCACGTGGCTGGCTTTTAAGAGTATCAACACAGACACTGTTCCTGAATTTGGGACAAGAAGTAGCTACAAATACTGCATGGGGAGCACAGAAGACACCGGTAAATGCTTCCCACTTGTGCTCAACAACAGCAGTGTCGTGCACAGGTCAGACTGGAGCTCTAAGATGATCAAGCAAAGGAAGGATGGATTACAATTACAGCATGAGAAAGGAATCATTCACTTGGCTTTTCTGTCAGAGTTGTCCAGAAAACTCATTTAGTACCTTGGTATTTCCAAGCCTTCATGTCTCACAGTCCACTCATGTGTTATTAGATGCCTGCTCTGAAGACTCATAAAGCAGGACTAGAGAAGCAGCACTCACAGAAATGAGTTTACAGGAGTATTACAGATGCCATACATGGACATTTACCACTGTTAACACTCCCAAGTTCTGGAAAGAAATTATACACATAGAGTAATGCCCCATCCTCCACTGTTCTCTGATTAGGAGCTGACGGATGTTACAGAGAAACAAAGGTTGATGCATCATGGATACATTATTTTGCTTTATATGTACCTCTGCAATCTTCTATGATTTACAAGGCTAAGGAGAATCAGTAGTTTTTCCAGTGGGATGTGAAACAAATAGGAAGTAAATTAGTGCAACAGCTTTGCAAATACAAAAAAAAAAAAATTATGGATTTCAACAACCAGCATGCTGATACCAACTAAAACATACACACCTACTAAAAAGATAAAACCAGAGTATGCCTGCAGCAATGACAACATGAATTCCCTTACAATCATGCAACTAAAGCAAACAAGTAATTTTTCCCTAAAACGATCATTATTACCCCAAAACAGACAACATGACAGCCATGTGTTTCTTTGTGCCACATCCTTGCTTACATATTGAAACAAAGCACACTAAAGTTCATGTAGAGGCTTTCACCAATTCCAAACACCAATGGATGGTGCATGAAATGGAAGCACACAACAATTCAGAAAAGCTGGGCAAGTCATCATTAAATTTGGCACATATCACGAAAGATTAGGTGTCTTTTTGATATGCAATAAGCATTCCAAATTTTATTATTGATAGTCAGCTGTGGGACCATTTTGTCCTATCAGCATTATTAGAAAGATGAAAATACAGCAGAAAAAAAAATTTGCTTCAAATTAAAAAAAAAAATAAAACAAACAAAAAAAAAACCAACCAACCCTTGGACACTAAAGTTAAATAAAAAAGTGGTGGAAAAAAATCATTCATCTGAACCACCTGCTTACTTTTTAAAAATAGGAATATAAAACTACACGAAACTGTAAGTATTACACTTATACACACAGAAAAAGTCTGGTGTTCTGCATTTGCATGGTAGGCAGTTGTAGGAATATAAAGTGAAACAGTTATTTCAAATAGTTCAAACGTCAAATGTATCAGTTCAGCAGTAAGCCATAAAGTGTGCACATGGTGATATTACTGCACGTCCAGAAAAAGGACTCAGGGGCAAAGCAGTGATTTAAATCTACAGGTGAATAATTTGTTATTGTTGGTCACTGCAAAATAAGAATGGTTGAGGCATAAGGCTGCTGAGGCTTTGCATCCCCAGGGGACAACAGGCAGCTGTGGGGGGGCACAGACTCTCACATTGTAATGCTGAGAGAATTTTGTAGTGAAGAAATCAGTCTGGGATCAGAGGGTAAAAAGGCAGCTATAAATTTAGTTCTACCTGAAAACAAGAAATATAGGACAGATGCAAGAGAAAAAAAACAGGACTGAATACTAATGAAACTGTGGTAATGGAATAAGACCAGACGGGAAGATTACTAAAAATAGCTCTCAGTGTTGTCTTCTGAAGATAGTTTCAGATTAAATCATGAAAATCATAGAATAAAAATTCAAATGCTTTTCTGACTGGAAAACAAAGGAGAAAACAAAACAGCAATACTGATGAACAATAACATTACTATTAACTCAGGAATGAAGAATCACAAATCTGAGGATCATCCCACACCTTTGCAAAATTTCAACCACCAATGGTCTCTAATTTGTTCACTTATGGCAGCTGCTGCAAAAAGAAGGAAATATAATAAAGCATTATAAAATTCTAGGAACTCTTAGTAGCAGCTCATTTTGCATTATCTGGATCATAACATGCTGGGAAAGCAGAACATTAATACTCCGCAAATAGGACTGGGTGCTGTTTTATTGCAGGCTGGTGTTCTAATTGTCCTTGCTGCTAGAGCAATCATTCACATTGGAAATCACTTAGCCCAAGACTAAATAAGAGACAATTGCTCTACTAAAAGCTGTGAAAGGTTTCTTTAATACATTTCTTTTAAACAAAGGACTTGGAGGAGCTAATGTGAAGCATATGTTTTTGAATTACCCCAGAGAATACAAGAAGACCTATTTCATCACTATATGGAATAAGATATTACCCAAGGCAAATGCTGGTAATAAAATTTCCCCCCAGGATTCCTGTTGATATTAGGGATATTATCTTACCCTAAATATTACAAGAACCTAATTTTCATAAATGAAGCAAGTACACAATTTTGCTGGAAGGAAATAGCAAGACATTAAAGCACCTTTGAAAAACTAACAGGTTTCTTACACAGTGTGCAAGTTGTAATGGTTTCCATAACTTCTTTGAAGAGCTTCCACAACTCAACTGGTTCCAAACCTCAAAAGATATATTTTTTTTACATTGCCTAAGAAATGGGGACTGATGTGATCCTATTCACTCCAAAGAAAGTCCCAAAAGTGCCACATCCTATCTCAGGCCTTCCTCAAGTCTCCTAAATTCTCTGTGCTGTGATTAAATATAATCAGATAGTGAGCTAAAAAAAGCTAAAGCTGCCTTTAAGGCTGGGTTCTGTGGGAAATCTAATAACAAAGCATAGCCTGGAAGAAGTTGATGTGAAAGGAATAAATCAGCAGTGATTTGAGGTAGTTCTACACAAGCACTCATACAGAATGCTACTTTTTTGTTAAAACATGGTAGTTTCATGGTTAGCGAGAGAACTGCCAAGCCAGGCACTTTCTCTGTAAGAACTCCAAGAAATTTGGAAATTCTGTGTGGAAGAAGCAGGTCCTCCCTTCCAGCCTGTATAACCAAAGAAGCCAGGAACAGAGCTGTGTCAAGGAAGTCACAACCAGCACCAGGGACACAGTGACCTCACCCTCCTTTCTTCTTCATGCTGGGCACATCTGAGGCAGCAGACAACCAAACCAGGGAATTATCCTTTAGAAGGGACAAGGCAGAACAATGAATGACTACACCATCCAAATAAATCAGCTGGAGCAGTTTTTATTTTATACTCAGGAGCCTGTAAACAAACGACAGTAACTTTTTGCTACGTCAGACGGCACTGCTGCTCATGGAGATGGGGTTCTGCACTTGTTTAGTAGGCCCAACACCAGGAAGGAGATTTGGACCAGAGAGCCCATTTTAAATTGAATTTTTGTTTAGAAAAAACAGAGTAAGTAATTTCTAAGTCTAGCGCTGAAGCACAGAGCATAACACCCATATTACACATCATGTGCCAAGGAAACACACCTACAGTGCCAATTTCTCCTGGGCATCAGACCCCAACCTGCTTTCACATCTCACTCATTAGTTCACTTCTTCAGTTACTTGCAAATGTAACTTGGTAATATAAACTGCTGATTCTAATCTTTAGAAACCACTGAAGTCAGTGGAAGCCTTTTGAGCACACAAAACTTTTCCTGAGAGCTTTAAAACATATGGAACCTCTGCAGAAGCACAAGTAAAGAAAACCCTTTCCCTCCATTTCCAACAAGCAGAGAAACAGCTATTGTTAAAAAGGCTTCAATACTAAAATGTTCTGTGTCTGTGAGAATTGAAAGGCATCAGCTGGGATATGGTAATACAAGCATGGAAGAGAAATACACAATTGCCAGGTAATTATTTATGATGCAATGGTTTATTATGCGATTTGAGGGGTATTAGTGCAACACAAGAGTGATTGCTGCTATATTGCTACAGGAAAGTTCATATGACAATCATAGCTTTGTTTTTATTGTTTTCTGCTTTTTTTTTTTAAAAAAAAAAAAACAAAACAACCCTCTTTTCTTTTAGACATGTTTTTCAGCTGAAAATATGAAAACCAAAATGGCACTTCCATTCTGAGATTAATGGCTGTGTATTTTTGAACAAACAATTCTGAATTTTAATCTGAATATCTCAGTGCATTATTTATATTTACGCAGTCATTTGAAAAATACTCCCCACTCCTATCTAGGATTTTTCTAAAGCCAAGGAAAGCAACATTTCAGAAAATTACTTTGTACTTCTAATAAAAAGATATTTCCATATTAAAAACCCATGCAACAACTACAGTCACAATAGAACAGATTGTTTTAAGGAAGGATTTGTTATATTATTTGTTATATTATAGGAAAAAAAAATGAAAAAGTTGGCCTTAGAGTTAAATGAGCTAAAAGTCTTCTATTAAAGATGTCAGTGCAGTTTATTGTAACAGTCCACAGTCATTTCTCTAGCACACAGAGGTGCTGCTGAAGATCCAACGCTGAGAGGCACTGATTAATTGGGCAAAGATGTGTTTGCACCCTTAAACATCATCTACCTATTGCATAGTTCATGAAATACCTGCGGGTTTACTTCTCTCAGATCTATTTCTCTGAAATACTATGATCCTTTGAATCATGATTTCCACCATATATGAAGACTTTAAAACCAAGATGAGGCAGATACCAAGATACTTTTTGTCCTTCCTTTGGAGCTCTAAGCAAAAACCATTATCTCATGGAATCAGGGATACCTGGCTACACAAAGCAGCCACAGGATGATTTTGGCAATGATCATTAGGAGATATAAATAGAGGCATTTATGTTTTTGTTTGCCGTGACTAAAGATGAACACGGAGCTTCTGTAGTCTGGTGGAAAAGTAGAAAAATTCACAGATACAGTCAAACAGAACTTTGATTTTTGAACCTGATTCTTCAAAATACCCCAGAAGAGCATATGCATTGTGATTACCTTGGGACCTGCTGTGCCACCTCAAAAACAGATGCTAAACTGAGAGCACTAATTACAGAATAAGTGCCCACTAAATCAGACCTGATGCTAGAGCACAGTTGTTACTGACATTCCTATTAGTTTAAAAGAGAAAAGTACATTCCTAGCAGGCAAATACTATTTTGTGCATCACTTTCTGCCTCTGCATGCTTGAACTTAACACCATAGCACCATTCATGAGTAACAAAATCAAGCAGTGACATTCCCCTTCCTCCTTGGCTGGTTTACGACTGGTTTCAATCAGGTTCACATGGTGCCCCTTGTACAGAGCATTAGGAAAGGCTACTCTCAAATCAGGATATAATTGAGTAACAGCTCTCTGTCAGGTGGTGAGAGCTCCCTCAAGTCTCACTTGAAGAGCCAGGAAAACATTATCTCAAATGTCAATGAGAATGAGGAAACAACAATAAAGAAAGGCAGCTACTTGAAATATTTCCTAAAAAAAACCCCAAGACATTTGTAAAGACAGAGATTCTTAGAAATTTGTGTTAGAAAGCCCTTTCCTGTAGACCACACACAATCACATTGTTTTTCCACTTTTTCTGCTCTAAACAATGATGCCATTTTCAGAACCACTAATCCCACAGATACTACAGCACAGTTTCTTCCTTTATAAATTGAGCCTAAAGATTTCCCACAACCACAAGTCAGACAGTAGCTGACAACATTTAATTAGGCAATATGTACTGCAAATGGAAAACACAGATTTAGAGGGAAAAAAAACCAATCAGCTACTAAGTAGGAGATGAGAAGTCATACTCATTTTAGCAGCAGCCAAAATCATATTTCTCTCTTTCCACTAAGCTGTCTTCTGGAAAACAACATCTTCAAAGCACAGTTACACTGCAAAAATCCAACACATGCAGGAAAAACAATAATTAAGACAGATCACACCTTTCCATCCCACAGATTCCCAAGCTGCTTTATAAAAACCAGTCATACTGCTTGAATGAAATGCATTTTCCTATCTAGAAACTGCACAGCGCAGAACAACAAAGGAGCAAAAGAAGTTCTGGCAGAGGACATAAGGGCCCAGTTTTTACACAGCAGGACTGATTGGACTAAGAGGCTTGTAGCAAAAAATATCAATAAAGGCCATTCTCCCTTAATTTCTCTATAAAACTTTTCCTTATCAGTGATAAATTACTTTTTCTTGTGTGAACTTATCACTAAAGAATGACTTCCAACATTTTTTTGAAACAGATATTTTGCCAGGCCACCTTTGTCTGATGTCCTTGGCTACACCTGATGTCTCCCCATTTTTCTGCCAGGATCCAGATGGCCAGAGGGAGCATTTGTTAGCATTCAGTGACATTCTCAGTAGGCACAGTCCCCTGCAATCAGACTCTGTGCTCCTCACAGCAGTCCTCTTCCTGGGCTGAACTTACCAGTGCTGACACCGGGGGTCTTAGCAGACATCTGTTTAAATTAAGAGACCCAAATTCCTGCTGATTAATTACCTTTTTCTGTGAATAAACACAGAGTACCATGAGTTAATTAAGGTACACGTTCAATTAATCTAACTGGTGTCAGGTGCACTACTCCACATCAGATGCAAGGAAAGAAATGCTCTGGCACTTCAGGACATGGCACACACATCCAAACAGACTGGGGTTTGTCTGGGCAGACAGCAAGGTCAGCACTGGACAGCAACTCTGCACACACTCCTGCAAACCACAAAATTTAACAGTGCACATGCTAAATTTATCCTATCACATATTCAAAAACTTCTCTTCAAAGGAACTTGACTCAGTCTTAAAGCTTTGTGACTTCCCTGTGTTAGCTTTGAGAGTTAATGCAGTAGTGAGAAACAAACAAAAAAAAAAAAAAAACCCACAAAAAAACCCCTGTTTACTCTTATGAATATTCATGATCTGAACTATTAAGGAAAGTTACTTTCAGTCTATTCTCCGTCTTCAGCCTACCCCCCAGTCTCCGAGTGGTGCAGCTGACTGAGGAAGGAATCCCAGGCCAGCACATCCCTGATTGCACACATGGCTCAGTGAGTCATGCAGGAGGCGGCTTGGAGCTCTCCTGCAGCTGCAGGGGCACCTTTCATTTGTTGCTCAGGCTTTCCATCTTCAGCACTATTATCCAATAAATGCTACAAATCCCACTCCAAAAAGCATTTCTGACTATACTCATTCTATCCTCATCTGCACTGAAGAACATCATAAACTGTTTGGTCAAGAACATCCATTCTGAGAAAAAAACCAGACTCTCTATTAATGGCATTAAATCTACAGTGTCCCTCCAGAAAGATAATTTCAAAATCTTTTTAGAGACAGTCATGAGACACATAAGAAAATACCAGAAATACATGGACTGAGAGTCCAGGGCCCCATGCCACTCACATGTAAGCAAAATAATTGCCATTTTAAAACTGGTCTACTTCTTTTGTACAAGCCTTAACTTGGAGCTGGAAGTTGTTTACAGCTAGGAGAGATACGAATGTCAGAGCCAAGAAGTATGTTTGCCTAATAAAAGCTGAATTTTAAGCACTAAAATGAACAGGAGAGCTTATAAAGTTTATAAGCAAGTTTCAGAGGAGCACATTGGCCGTCGCCCCAGGATCACGAGGTTAGATTACACGAGGGCAGGGCATTATTACTACCAGGCTGATGCTGTGCCATCATTAGTGCCAAAAAGACCAACAGAAACAATAAGTCAATGTTAATAGAGAGGAAACGTGATAAATCGAGAAAAAGAACAAACCAGAACCTTCACTCTGGAATGCCATGAATTTCACATCTCTATAGTCACAAAGGCTTTCAGAGCAGAACCCAGCAGGGTTTTTATGGCAACCTCGCAAGCTCTTTAACAACAGAGGTTGTTGTTGCAGTGCTTTGCATGGTGGTTCTTGGCTACTTTTGTCTCCCACTTCTGATCAATAAATAATGGCTTAAAGAAGGAGTTTCTCCAGGATGTTCACGTGTATTTCTCTCAACATACTGCACAAGTATGATAATATTGACTTATAATGTAATTTGCTGTCTATTAAAGAGAAAACTGAAGCCTCTTACAGCATTGTTATCTATTCCACTGCTCATAGCAGGTTTTGAACTAGCCTTCTGGAAATGAAATAGTATCAATATAAAGATGCTTAAAAGCATTAATGTAATTGTGTTTCTCCAGTCAATTGGCAGCAGCAGAAAAAATTGTTCTTATAATTATCCACAGTTTGTTCTTAATGCCAATACTAAACCCTGCAAAACAGCTGCTAGAATTAAAGCCAGTTCAAGTCAGTCTGTTGCTGCCACTGATCTTGGCCTCTTCCAAACGACCATCTTCCAATATCTACCTTTCCAATACATCTGTACAGCAAACAAATCTTTCTGTACAGCTTTAATTGTGACTTCACATCATACACCTGAAAGACTCCAAGGACATTTAACGCCTCCTTGCATTGTGTTCTTCATTCTTTACTCTTCCCACTCTGTAAGGCAGAGGTCCATCTCTTCCACGAATATTTTTTCTTTCCACATTTCTCCAGCTACAAAAACCCCTTCTGCCTCCCTCCTGCTGGCTTCCCATTGCTGCCTCACCTCCAGTCCTTCCAATTACACGGCTATCAGCCTCCTCTCTCCCAGATTCAGAGAAACTTTCCTGCTGACATAGCCTGAATCTCTCCTTATTCCCAATCATCCTAAATCCTCCTCCTTAAGAAAAGCTGCTGTCCTTGAATGAGGTCCTGCCCTTATCTTCTACAGATATTTCTGCTTGATTTTAGCAGACTCAAGGACCTGGCAGTCACTTCAGCAAGAAATGACAGAGATACAAGAGCATACCTCCTTCAAGGTCCTTTTCTATCAGCTCTGTTATCCCCTTATCTTTTGCAGAGTCTGGAAGTGGACAAGTGACAGCACAGTTTCAAAGGGTAACCCACAAAAAGGCCAAAGATCCATTAATGATCTGTGTCCGTGCTCAGTGAGCCCACACTGCAGAAGGGCAAAACACAACACTGCATCCAAAGGGGTCAAACAAAGCACTGAAGGAATCATCATGGTGACACAAAAAGTTTCAGTTCCAACAAGGCAATAAGCAGGGTAAGAAACAGAAGCGCAGGTTACCTTTCCAGTTTGAAGGAGAAAAGTCCTTCCCCACATCCTGTACCCCAGGGAGCTCCCAATTTTTCTCATACAGACACAATGCACAACCTTCTCCCATCCTTATTTTCTTTCTTTGGACCAAATCACAGACCCAACTTCAATACCCAACTACCCCAAAGAAATTCTGAGTTCCTGGCACACCAACTGAGTGGCATATTCAACAATTCCCACTCTGCTGGATGCAGATGGAAATGAGCTCTCTCCAGCACAGCCGTCTGGGCTCCACAGTGCAAACCCGTTACCACAGCAAAATAACACATCCACTAAGTTCTGTCCATATTCACCAGATGAACATTTCATGAACTGAAACGCAAAAGAACCAAACTCAGGGAACAACTATTTTTATACAGAGGAAATTCTTGTATCTTCAATTACAAAATCAGGATTACCCTCAATCAAGTCATATTTTATGCTAAGCACACAATGCCTTTACACGTCAAATGCCTTTTCAGCAGCACTGAGAATGAAATCCCTGATTGGATGAAAGAGGAATTATAAAAAAAAAAATACCAAACCTTAATCTTTAAAGAGCATTACTGTTTCCTAAATCCTAGTCTAGGCTAATAAATCCTTTTAGCTTTTGAAATATAATTTCTGTAAACACCTTATGAAAAGATATTTGATATATAAGTATATGCTTTTTAGAGTTCTGCAAAGCAATTCAATGCATCTGCTTATTCACTTAATCTTGTTAACTTCCAGCAAAAGGGAAGGAAAATTTGTCCATCTGTAAAGAAAATGCTTCATGAAAGGCCTTTTGATTTTTTTTCACATCCCCAAATTACCAAAGTGTTTAAAAGAACTGCACCTTCTTCTATATAAGAAAGGACATATGAAAAACCAGGCAGTTCAAACAAAGTTCTTTTGCTAGAAATTAACAGAATTCAGTAGCTGAATAATGTACAAATTCCTTATCCAGCAATGTTGGAAATATAGTTACAGTCTCAAAAATGACTTCACAGCATATCATTTTATCCAAGAGAATCCTTCACAGCTTTCTCCTTTCAGTGATGAAACAGTTTATTTGTATTTTTTTCAGATCCTCTTGATCAAGAATCAATTTAATTTGAGAGGAAAAATAAATAGGTTTTGTTCTGCCCCAGGTACCATCATAATACACATTAATCATGTTCCTATTGCACTAGTAAATTAAATTTTTGTTTACTCTGTTGGATTTTCACAAATGCAATTAAAGGATATTTGAGCACAAAAAGTTATGATGGATTTCATAATGACATCTTAATGAAAAATACATATTTATGCCTTTTTATTTCCATGTGAAGAAACTTTTTTTTGGAATCCATGCAGGCCCAAAAAATTAATTTTAAAATAGGTCTCCAAAGAGGCACCACTTTATAGCCCTCAGTGGTTTTGTACTAACGGTGGTGTCTGAAAACATTCTGTCCCCTGTACTGAGAGGTAATTCCAAAGAGTGATAAAACTGCCAGCAGATATGTAAGTGAAGAGCACTAAGAAGTAAAGATTATTCTGAATTGTAAAAAATTGCAGGAGAAAAGATCACTGAGAGGTTAAAAGAGTTCAGGAAAAACTTGATTGGCACAGGAGCACAGGAGCTCCCTCAGGAGCAAGAGGGAGCCCTTCGTGGGCCCCAGGAGAAATCGTGGTCTGTCCAAGCCCTGGTTCTCCCCAGGGCCAGGCTGGGAAGCTTCTCCTAACAGTCCTTGAGGAAATCCATAATTATTGACAATCCACACGAAACCCCTTTTATTCTGATTGAAGAAGATGCTTTCAAATTTCAATTCCTCTCCCCCTGTCTGACAGGGGAAGAGAGAGAGATCTAAGTTTTGCTAATGAAGGGATATACAGATGCCTTCTATAACTGAGCAGATGTGACATGTTTTTCTCAGGCAGCTAGGATAGACATCCTTAAGTAAAGAAAAAAGATATATTTTGGAATACATCTCTTAGATGTAGTGGGGCAGCTGAGAGGTCAAATTGAATTTGAGGACAGGAATTTATGCTGCATCCTCATTACCATGGTGAGCTCCTTTAACTGCCTGGACAAGTTCAGTGCCTGAGAGGGAGGCTGTAAAATCCCACACGTTCTCATAACAACTGTCCCCCATGGAATTTGAGCTGTTCAGGCAGATTCTAAGGCCCATTCAGAGACACTCACCTCAGCTCCTTCAAGTGCACAGGAAGGCATTCAAACACTTGAAGAGCAAATTATATCCTTTCTTTCTCCAGAATTAATGTGAAAAATTTTGAAAGGCTTCCAAACTGGGTATCTGCTCTGAGCCTCACAGCACAACAGCAGGATAGGGCTGAAAAAGAGGAAGGAGCAGGCACAAAAGAAAACCAAAGCACAGAACAATGCAAATGAGTGCTCAACTTGCATCCCAAGTGTGCAGGTAAGACTCAAGCAGCTAGAACAAAAGCAAGATATACATTCCAGAAACAAAAGCAAGATATACGTTCTGTAGCCCACGACACAGGGGAATAGGAATGGAGATCATGTAAGGAAGTCCCTAAGAACTTAATACAGAACCATCAGACTGTTAAATAAAGACGAAAATATAAAAATGCATCAAGTGCAGCTAATGAAACAACAGAAATCTTAAAATAATTTAAGGAAGACTGAAGTTGCCTACAGAGCACAGTAATCTCAGTCTCATTGACAAAAAGTTAATCAATGAATTTGCCTTTAAATTATGCAGAATGTTTCTATCACTGTTTAAGGACACCCATGATGGCTGTGAGCAGGTCAGGGAGTATTTAGGACAAGTTAACTGATAACAGAAAGGCTGGCTTGGAAGTCACTACACTCATTTTTTAATCTGTTCTTTTAAAGATGAACAATAATTGAAGGTAAGTCTGGGATTTCAGTAACACACCAGAAGGTCAGAAGGTCACAAAGGCAAGAATTAATGCAAAAAGTTAATTATGTAATAGAAGAAACACTGGTTTATGTTCAGAACTATCACTAATAATAAAAAAAGGTACTTAATACAGAGTACCATGCAGGAAATGCTCCTTACAATAACAGCCACAGAACCCTTGGTTAATAAAATTTTTATATAAAATACTTACAATAGGAGGTAATGCATTTACAGTCAGGGGATAAAAGTGTAAATGCAAGGCTTCAAATTCAATTAGGACCATAGCATTCTATTACTCTTTGCAAAAAGCATTACTTTATGTGGGCTGGGCCTTGTTTCTAGCATTCTTTTTTCCTTCAAGTGTAACAAAAAAACCCCAAACATTTCTGATACTTGCCCCTCTTCCATCCCCTCCAGACAAAACTTCAAATTGGAAGAGGCACTTCTTTGTTTTACAATGAAAACACAGTAAGAAAAATGCTTCTTTCACATGCTCATAAACAAAACAGCTGAAGTTATTTGAAAGCCTCTTCTAGATCAAATAAATGAGTGGAAATTCTTATTTGGAGTGAAAGCTTCTCAGATTTGACCAAAATACCGCTCAGGACACGAGGCATGCAGTGATTTAGGTGACATCCCCACCCAAGGGACTCCTCTAATCTACACCTAAACTCGGAGCAGCCAAGCACACAGAGCCAGTGCTAAGAATAAAGAATAAACAGATTGCCACACTTCACTCTGCTCTACTTTTGGCTACCAAAACATCTCCACTGACAGACTAGTTGTTCTTGGAAGTGTATTTTGGAATTCCTAGAATAACATTTCTGGGTAAATAAAAAAAGCCCCAAACCCTAGGATAAGAACCTTAACTACTTTCAATTTAATGAAGGTAGCATTAAAAAATAAGTGCTTTATTTACACACAGATGGCAAGAGAGATAATATACCCAGTAGAATCTTCTGATTTAAAAAGAAAAGGCAAGAGAGAAAAATTAAAAGAATCTATCTTGAGAGGACAATGTATGGGCAAGCCAGCTTAAGAAAGTCACCCGAAGGAAAGCTGGTACAATTTCAACAGAAGACAGAAGTTAAAATCCTGTAATTTTGCAGCTGGACCACTTAAAATACCTAAAGCACAAACATTATGAGACAGGATAAAAGGGAAAAATGGAATCAAGCGTTTCCTGGGAGATAAAATCATGCTCCATAACAAAGAATCAGCAAAAAGCTCTCATGCAGCCAAAGAAAATTCTGCCCAGCCCTCACACCACTATGACTGATTCCCATTCAGCATCCCAAGCATTTCCAAGGAGCACAGGGCTCCTTCAGTAGAGTCCAACATTACCCCAATTCTATTTCCACTGGAGTTAACAACACTGATTTGAGCAGTAGGACAGAATGACCAAATTGTGAAAACCCTAGACCTGGCTGGCAGAAAGCAAAGGGACATAACCCTTACCAATGTTCTCATGGAATTCTCTGCGCTTGTTAAAACCCACCCAGGGTCCACCTGTGACTTACAGAAGCTGCAGCTATTTACACATTAGAAAGAGATGTGGAGTCCCTACAGCAGAGAGACAGGGGACAGGCTTGTCCTGGTTGTATGTCATGAAAAAAACCACTTCAACCTCAAAACTGAGGTATTTTTCAAGCTTTATTTATGAGAGTTTGAAAGCCAGTTGAGACATGGCTGCTTCTCCACTCAAATCACTATCCTTATTAAAACACAATAAAAATACTGGCAAATGTTCAGTCAATAATCAAGAGAACAACTGACCTTTCAGTTAGAACAACTGATATATAAAATGATGTTGTTTTACTTTCTGAAGGAGAAAGAGCACAAAACAGTAAAAGAATGCTAAGGGACTATCCATCAAGCTTAAAGGAAGGCTTAGGCATGTTGTAAGCAACAGATGTATCTAAAAGGTTTCAGGCAGTAAAAGAGAATATTTTGCACAAAACAAATAATACTGACCAGGACATAAGCATGTCAAATAGATAAAATCACTTCCACATAAGAAAAAAATGCCTGACTTCTGTTTTAGTGGGAGAAGGGTGCACATACTGCCTGTGTACTACTCTGGGCTGGAAAGATTCTGCTGTAGTTACACAGCTGAAAATGATTTTTTACTCTGAGCAGCCACAAGACAACTGCAAGCTCTGGTCCTTGGGTCACTGAGATCTCGCTCAGCCTCTGTAGTTCACATAAACAAATAACTCACTCGTTTTGGGATGAAAACAGGAGGTGTTTCATCCAGCTATGACTGAGACAGCAGGCACAATTCTCAGGAGTTGTAAAAAAGTAAGAAGTTTACACTTAATTACACCTCCCTATGGTTAAAGGATTTAACAGAGGCAAATACAACTGCACACATGCATGTGTGAAATTTCATTGCAGAAACAAGTTTAAGACAATGGGGAAAAACAAAGCACAGTTTCAGAACAAAACAGCAGCAACCTGAACAAGGGTTCAAGTTCAGTGAAGCCTAGCATGCTCAGGAAAGCAGATTTTTGCAAAAACTCTAAAATTCTAGTCCACCTTTCTACCAGTACTTAATTGAGCTTTTTTAAAAAAACTTGACATTTCAATTTTATATGCTATGTATTGCAAATTATAGGGAAAAAAAGGTAAAAGAAAATAAGGAATGCATTTCAGAGGAGTGGCTGTGAAAACAGTAGCAGGTGCACAATGTAAGCCAGGAAAAGATACCAGAAATACCTGACATTACCTTGAAGACATTAGCAGCTGACAGAGTGCTGCCTATGAGAGAATGAAACAACTTTACAAATAAAATGTAACAATAATAAAATAAAGAGAGGTTGGGATTAGTGGGAAGTAATTCAAATAACGGAGCACCACACCAACCCATTTATAATTTTCCCATGAGCTGTAGGAAAAAACCCCACAGGATTTCTCCGCTTATGCTTTAGTGTCATTTTAGGTGCCTCAGGTTAGTGGCAATGCCACAATTGTTACAAGGGAGACACAAGCAACAGGAGGAACAAGAGCAGACTGGAAAATGCAGGAGTGACCTCTCAAAGGGAATCACGATTTCCTTCTGTGACTGAGAAGACAGCAAGGTTCGGACAATTGTTTAGGTTGGAAAAAGGATCACTGAGTCCAACTCAGTGGCCCAGCAGTGCCAACCCACCACTAGCCCATGTCCCCAAGCGCCACATCTGCATGGCTTTTAAATCCCTCCAGGGCTAGGGACTGCACCACTGCCCTGGGCAGACTGTTCCAGGGGTTGGAAACCCTTTCAGTGAGGAAATTGTTCCTAACAGCCACTCTAAACCTCCCCTGGCTCAACCTGAAGCCATTTCCTCTTGTCTCGATGTGACAGACAATTTGTGCAAAACACAAGCCATCAACTATTCTCAATCCTGAGAAAGGCCTTTCAATGACCTTGCTTTTCATATCCAGCATCTTTTTTGTCCAAGCTGCACCAAATGTGCAGCCCTTGCTTTCTTCATCCAGGGAATAAAACAAATTTTAGTTGAGAACTGTAAACAAAATATTAATCTTCAAAAATATTTATTAAATACTCAACAGCTGTATGTCCTTTATAAATCATCCAGAGAATACTTAGCATCGCTTTTTATTTTTGTGATTTAAAAAGAGATTTTAAAAAAATAATCACTGTATAGTATTTTGGAAGGTACTGCAATATAAACCTCCCGTGTGCGGTACATTAGTTATCCAGATAGACCTTACAGAAAGGTGGTATGAAAACATGTCCTCCAATAGCACATGAAAAATAACCAAAATTAGTGTGCAACCACCACACCTGGGGGTGATCTCAGTGTATGTCTGCAGCTGCTATCACTGCAGTGGTTCCAGCTCAGGCGAAAATTCCCAACCTCACTTCAGAAGAAGCACCTGCAGCTTGATGGAACTTCCCAGCAGGCGCCCAGCGTTGCCTGAGCTGCCCTGCAAAATTCCAAGAGGCCTCACGGAGCTGCAAACAGGGTAATGGATACCAGGGATAATGGCAGCAGGACAGGAGAGATTCTCAACATACCAAAGTCCTATCCCTAAAAACACCCAAACCACCTTTCAGATTCTAAACACAGTTCAAGCACTGAGATGTCATCTCAGCTGCAAAGGTGGATTTAAGGGTTCAATCCTTGTTTGGGCAGTTATCCCTGCTGAGTCTGGAGCTGCCCAGAGCTTACAGACACTGCCCACATCCTGCACGAGCTACAGCAGCAACAGTGACAGCAGCAAGAGCACAGAGACCCTGGGGAAGCACAGCTGCAGGGGCAGTAAGCCAGATGCTGCTGCAGAAAGCAGCATCTCCCCAACCCACATCAGCCGGTCCTGGGCCTCTCACCAGCCTGGGAGGGCAGCTGACTTGCCCAGCTTGTGTTCTGCTCAGAGGAAATGTCAAAGAGCCAAAAGAAAAACAAGATAAACCTACTCGAAGTCATTTCCCCCCATCATCTGTTCATTTACCTCTCACTAGAAAGAGATCTGGTTTCAGATGTTTCTTTCTCAGCTGGTTTACAACTCGGCTATCTTGTTTTCTTAAGCCTTACTAAGACTGAGATAAATACAGGACTTCAGGTCCTTTGCTTTGCATTGACAGAACATGGTAACTTATGTTATCTGCATCCCCAGATAAGTAGTAAAGTTAAGACCCCCTGAATTAAGGGAACACCAGCTTGTAGTCTTTAATATTAATGAAGTTAATTAGGCAGAAAAAAGACTAACTTAGAGCACATTAAAAAAAATAAAAAAAGAGTTGCTGGCATATTTTCTCTGAAAATCCGAGCTAACATTTCTCATTCTGAGTGAAAACCTTCTTTTCATGTGTATATTCAGGGACTTTAGCTGCAGAATATTGCAAATGTGGTAAAGACAGTGATAAATTTGCAAGGACAAGCCAAGAGCAATCTAATTGTGTTGTTTCAACCAAAGCCAGCTCAATGACTAAGCTCTCTAAGGACATGGAATATAAAGCCTTCTTTTATTTAACGACTGCAATGCAATTCCTGCCACTGTTGGTCACCTGAGGAAATCCCAATCGATGTAAAATGTCCCATTCTGGAGGCACTGAATAACGGGGTATGAGTCTTACCTCCCTCACGCAAAAATTACAATAGCAGTGAATGAAGATCTTTCAAAATTTGGCTAAGGAAACAAAAGGGTTTGTTATTTCTGGTTGTTTGGGTTCAGATTTCTGTGGTTCAGCTGCAGTCAGTGCCCTGTACCTAAACATTGCAGGTACTGAATCAGACCAGGACCTGCTGCTCAGGAGATGTTCTCTCCCGGCTCCCACAGGAATCACCTGGACTTACAGGTGGATTTATGCTCTAAGAGGACTAAAAGTGTCTATTGCATATAATCTTTATTACTTGAGACATTTCAACAGTAAGATGTTGAAGGGATGTAAGATTAAGTAGGGATGACTTAATCTCAACTGTTAATTAACCATTCATTAGAATCACTATGCAAATCCAATAATACCTTACACAGGGTTGGAGTTTTCCCGAACCTATTCATGTTCACAGTTCAAAATACCATTAATTAGCAAGTACATCATATTATTTAAATAGGGTGAGGGAATGTGCAAAGTAATTTTTCCTTAATACAGTCTCCCAGCTTTTTTGCCTCAAGAAATCTATCAAGTGTTAATTGCTGAGTTTTGTGTATACAAGACTGCTCTGGAACACTGAATATACTCAGAGAATTTCATCAGTGCAACCCTCTTTAGCTATTTTACAACTCTGCAAATATATTTTATAGTTTTTCCAAAATATCATCATCTTATTAATTCCACAATGCATGAAATATGACATTACAAATAACACACAAATTATTGCTCTCTTACACAACAGTTTATAAAACTGCACCTTTACTTTTCTGTCCTTACAAATGAGAGTTCATTTTTTGTGTCTCCTGTCCACATCATTCATGTTTTACCCCTGCTCTGAAACTGATTTCTTCATCAAAGGACCTGTTTTCAACTTCAGTGATATTCAAGGGGAAAAAAAAAAGGCATGAAGTACCAAATATTTTTAGTGTAGAGGATCTCTCATCTACTACTAAAATTCTGCCCCATCTCAGATTTCCCTACAAAATATCTGCTTTTCCAGGAGAATAAAAAGCTTTTGAGAACCACTTATGGACTGAGCCAGAAAGGGTATTTCCCAAAACAGAAGGAATTCAACAACCTGGCCTGAATTTGCACATGACAAGTTTGCAGCTATGAAAATGGACTACAAATCTCATAATTGACCCCATTTGTCAAAACTCTAGTTTCAGGTTTTGTCTAAAACATCTTTCAGTATTATATACCCATGCAGAGCACACACAATGAGTTCCTATTGTTTGTTCCTGCATCTCATGCTCCAGTCCTCCATCCAAACACCTGGCAGCCAGATACTATTTATTTTTCATGCCTAGTCCACAGTAATATTAATTCTGAAATAATGCACTTCATTTATGTTTACTCCTAATTCTACAACAGAGCAAACAAAGAGAAGTAAAGCCCACCTCTAACAAAGCTTTGCTAACCACTGGTTATTGGTATTTGAAAACAATTATAACACGTTGATGATATCTCGTGCTAGCATTAACTAAACAGTCTTAAATGATTTTATTTGAAGGTAAACAGCCTCCAGGAATAAATTGCTCCCAGTTCTCCTGTGACAATCCAACAAGGGTCAATCCAGCTGCTTCCAAACATACTGGTAGGTGGCAGAATAATTTAGTAGCATGTGGTGATGCATTTATTGTCCCATGAGTTCCTTGGTGTTGTGCACCAGGAATTACCTCTGGCCTTTGCATGTGTGCAGATCACAGATGGCCCCTGCATAGCTCAGGGAGGAAGTCACAGCCTTTCTCTCCAATAACGCCATTTCTCTATGATTTTACTTTCTTCCTTTCCACACGATGCAGGCTCTTCTGGGCTGGAGGTACCAACTGATCATTGCTTTATTTCTGCCCCTGGCCACTCCTTCATGGAGTCAGTGGGGTTGCACACATCCTTCTCATGCCACAGCAGCAGGTCTTCATGTACATAAAATTCTAACTATTTTCAAGCTACCTAGGAATTCCTATATGGCAGATACCTGGAATTTGATTCTGTGTTTAAAGCAGAGGAATCCAGATGACATCAGAAAAATATTTTTTCTTTTTTCTTAAGTTCTCCCTCCCTTTTAATTTTCTTACTTTAACCCTGATTCCAGTAGCACATGGCAGTGCTTCAGAATAAATATGCCCTTCCTTAATGACCCAGTTTGATAAAAACAAACAAAGAAAAAGCCCAATACGACAACTGAGATGATGTTAGCTGAGATGGGGATAACCTGTCTGGCCATGAATGTGGCACCTGCCTGCTCCCAAGAGCCAGGGGCTCCTTACTCATCTGACCAGCTCATTGCCTTTGCACAGAGCTCTACTGGAAATGTTGGCCATCAAAAAATTATTCTCCTCAGCAGCCTCACATAACCATAAAGCAGAGTGCAAGGACAGGAAATGGGATTGATGGGTACCCATCAATCACTGTTCCTCTGCATGCAACCAGGACTCTTAGCAAAATATAGAAAAATAACTCTTTCATAGCCTGACTCAAACCAGCTTCAGTCCTTCCCACCCGATCATAAGGAGCTAAGTGGTCCTTGAATGCTGATTATATCACAGCTTATCCCCTAAAAGCATTATTAGGCTTTTTAGCAAAGTAATAGACCACTAACACTGAAGGTGCAACACCAGACAGGAATTTAATTCTCTAATGAAGTTCAACCCCAAAATTATAGGCAATTACAAATGCACTTACTAAAGCTTCCCCATTAAAATATGACACAAACACCCAGCCAAAAAGTGCAGCATCCATTAGAAGCTAAAGATAAATCTTGCAAAGTTCTTTAACTTTCATGCAGTGTCATCCCTCAGCTGAAACCCCTATCAGCTGTGTTACCTGGACATTATTTCTCTGCTGATTCCCTTGATGCTGTGGCAGGTTTGAGACTGTACCTGAAAACCAGTGGCAAACACAGCCACAACTTTGTGTAATGGCAACAGAGCTACAGAACTTTGTTACTCACCAGTTCTTCATTTGATTCTCAGAGTAGTGAATATCTTTTTATCCATCACAGTTTCAGGTTGTTGCTAGTCCAATCACAGTGCAACTAAAGTATTAGGAAAACAGGCTGCAGGACCTGACAGCCACTACCGAAAACTCTCAAGTTTGGTTTGGAGAGATTCTAGATGATGTTCTCAGCAAGAGATTGCAGAAATCACAGCTGGAACAGAGCAACTACATCATTACATTGTGAGCACAAGTAAAACAAATATCAAAAACAAACAAATACTTCTTAAATCACATAATTGTGAAACAAATTAACTAATCAAAAATTACTTGAAAAGCAGCACTTAGGGCAAATGCTTCATTCCTTTCTCAGCCATTTTCTAATCTGCCAGAAGGCGTGAGCAATGAAATCTATTTTCAGGGAGCCTTTACATATGCAATATAACCCCTCATTCCATTTCAGATAGGGAAACTCTCAATACATTGCATTTCTGAACCATCCTATCTGATCACATAAATCCCTTATTAAATTCCACAGACAGACTGAAGTAGCTCTCTTCTCACTGAAATATGAAAACAGACAGAGAACACACAGCAGACTGGACCCAAACCAGACCCAAAGAGCACATTACCTTGGTTTTTCAGCAAGACAACAGCCACAGAAGGGTGGGATTTTTCTACTGAAAACTGAATGACCAACTTGGCATTCAAATCTCAGTTCATTAAGTTTTGACAAAAGACAAGAACCTCCCAGCTATAGAATAGGAAATAAAAAAAAAAAAAAACCAATTTGCTAAACATCCCAAACAACAAGACACCTCAGAAAGCCAAAGAAGAAGCTACAAATTGACTGATCTCAATTCCATCTCTTGAAAAAGTGAATTTGAGGAATTTTTTAGAGGAAAAATTATCACATGAAAATAGGAAACAGATAAGTTTGGTGTTTTTTACAACTGAAAGAATGGATATTTCATATTTCACATCAACATTCAGAAATGAATAATCACAAAAGAAGTCAAACTATTGCAGACACCTGTAATCATTTCTACAGCAAGCTATTACATTTCAAATGCACACAGTCACTGACAGGAGATAAAATGGGGAGAAAAAAATTAATTACATAACTATATGAAAGAGTAGAGAAATTAGCAAGCTTCAAACAGCATCACTACAGTGATCTTCCCCATGGAGAGGAACTCACACCTCTGGGGTTGGTATTTCATCACTGTCAGAAAACAAGAACCCTGAGAAGGAAGAGGCAAAAAAAAGAATTAAAAAGGTAGAGTTTGTATCTGTATCCTTGGTCTCTATTCCAAAATGTGCTTTAAGAGAATACTTCTCTTCAGCTACATCGGGAGCTCCACCGAGCTCACACTGAGGAGCTCTGAAAGGAACCTGTCCCCGTGTTCACTTCTGCAGTAACCAAATGAATGAGGTGCTTCCTTTGCATCTGTGATGTTGTGAGAAATTAGAACAAGTCTGATTGCTGCAGCATAATTGGATTGAAGCAGTTGGCAGAGTAATAAAAACCTCCTAATTACATGATCAAACTATATCAGAGGCAGAGAAATGCCTGTCCATTAAAGCCTTGCCAACTTCCTCTGTTAGTCATTTCATGTGTCCCACTCAGACTCCTTTTTCATTCTGTTGGCTGTTAAAACAAATGCTCATTTTGGTTATAAATCTTTCTATCAGTTATCTGAGGGCACTCTACTTGATTACAGTCTCAAAGGATATTAAAAATACCCATTTTATACAAGGCAGCACCAGAAAAAACTTTATCAGGTTACCTAATAAACTTGAGGGATGTTGTTCTTGAAGAAAGCATAACTTGACTGAACAGCACCAAAATAAAATCTGGTCAAATGAAATCTCCAACTGTTCTTAAAACAACTCAGAGCTGCGCTTCAGAAAAAAAAAACAGAGATCTTTATGAAGGTAATTAAAATTGATTTGGCAAATGCCAGAACACCATTTGAAAGTGTGAACTGACTGTGGGCCTTTTATTAGTCTCTCTAACCATTTAGGTCTTTTTCCATATCTAAATTAGAATTTAAGTGCAAGACATTCACTTTTCATTAATGTCTTGTGCTCTCCAGCAGCAAAAGAAATCCAAAGTAACAGAATGTTAAGACTCTACCATTCTAGAATAGAAAAAAGCTATTAATAAAAACTTTCGGCAGTTCAAAATATGGTAAATATATGACTGATAACAAGTTCTACCAACTACTGAATTCATTTTACTCAAGCATTTAATTTCACAACTTTTTCCTCTTTTTTAATTTTCATTCTCATGGTATAGAGTTCTCACAGTTACTGTCATCTCAGAGGCGAAAGCAGCCTTGAGGACACCAACTTCATAATGCCAGGTGCTGGTGTCAGCCCATGTGTTACGGCAATAAAAACAAATTCCATAATTCCACTATTTGTTTGCAGGAAACATCCAAACCCAGCTCCACAATTCGAACATGATGCCCTGCACTGGGGCTAATTTAAGTACCTGATTAAAATAAAACTGATTAAAACTTGGAAAATTGGGAAATAAAGTGGGAACTGTTCCATTCAAAGCAGATTTAGGGACATGCTGTCACACTATTTATGTTTTAGACTCTGCTATTGTGCCTGTAAGTTATATCTGAATGCAGTTTTGTTTTAAGGTAACTCTCACTAAATTCAAATTTAGTGTTTAAGGCTGTTTTTGATCACAAGTTCCTGGGAAGGTTTAAACCTCAAAAAGCAGTCTTGATTCAATGGTCTGAACTCCTTTTTGATTTGTTGCATGTTCCTGGGGGAGGCATTATCTGTTAATCACTCAGCATCAAGAGATCCAGCCCACACACTGCTGGAACTGCCACTGACTGGCATCACACAGGAGTTTCTCACTGTTTGCATCTGATCCTGGCAAGCCTCAGCTGGACCTATCTATGGTATAACTGAGCAGTCCTAAAGTTCCTGAAAATACAAATATTCTCCTACCCAGGACCGTTAGACCAGGGCAGAGCTCTGTGTGACAGCAAGGCTCCTGTTATTTTTATTTCTTCTTTTTATTTCTGGAATTATTACACGCCTCATTAGCCCCCAACTTGTCAAAATTTTTTCCAAAGACAGGAAGACACCTCAGGTATAAAAATAATAATGAAAGTCTGAAATTTACACCAGCAAAATGACCTTTAACAAAGAATTCAGGGAGCCATTTGTGAACAGGGGTTTCAATGCCTAGCAACTAACACATATATAATGGTGAATTATAACAAATCCTTTATACTTTTCCACAGTGCTCTGGCAGGAATAGCAAATAAGCATAGTTAATATGCAGTTTTATGATACATTTCAAAAGAATTCCTAATGAGCCTACACTCAATATTAACTAAACGCCTTAGGCAGGGATAACCTTATGAAAAGACTTTTCTTCTACCATCATATGATAAATAATAAAGCTTGTAGTGAACATTTATCCTTCATCTCTGCTAAATCTTTGATCCTGCAAAAGGCATTAACACCTAAAAGTTAAGGTCTTGTACTGAACAAAAAGAAAAACACAAAGAACATTCTAAAAAAATCATTCAGAAAGACAGTTTAGACTGATTTGCTTCAAAAACCATCAAATTGCAAACAAGTATTAATTAGAAAATTAGAAAACTTTTCATTTGGGGGAGGTAAATGAGGAAATGAGGTCTGGAACTGAACACCAGCGGATTCTTTTAAATAAAGCATTTTTCCCCTCAGAAATGCAGATCTTACACTCACAATGAACAAACATAAGCCACCTGTTTTCTGACAGACCAAGAAGTGAGAAAGGATTTGTCACAATTTCAGTTGACTGCACACTCCCAGTGTACTCAATGCAAGGTTTGTATACACAAGATTTATTTCCAACCTTCTTTGTCCTCTTCTCCTCATCAATCCCTGCCACTGTAAGATATGACACCACTTCTTTCTGAAACACACAACTGGCTTCAGCTCTCTGAGCAGAAGGAAGAGCTCACTCCTGCTTTAGGAAGTGAAGCAGAAGGTCCATAATCTTTCCAATACTATATATACAGGGGAAACAAAATCTAATTCAAGTTAACTTCAAGTTTTGACCCCATCTCACACCTCGTGCCTACCTTAAGTTGATCCAATCAAAATAGATCTATGAACCTCTCTAGATTAGTAAAATAAATCAGGGCAGAGTTACCCTGGTCTCTTCATCATCTAGGTGAATTCTCCATGTAGTCCAGTGCCTATCACAACAGATCTGGCTCTCTGAAGACTCAATATTCCACAATTGCCATGCCATTTTCAGATGGCCCTTGTCTGTTCCAGATTTAAAAAGAATCAGTATTATCACACAGTGCCCAGAACTTACAAAACACTGTTACAATAACCCTGCTCCCTCGTAAGATCAATCATATCAGGTGTCAACCAGGACTGAAATCAAACACTTGAGAAACGAAAGCAAATTCTTCAGATCACTTCAGATTCAAGTTTCAATTCCCAAACACCTGTAACTGAAATTCAAACACCAGTAACTGAAATCCAAGCATCATCTGAGCATATTTAGGAGTGAAACACCTTGTGCAAATTCAAAAGGAGCAGTCAATGGTCTCAGTGCCGCTTCACACTGCTCAGTTCTTTGGAATCTCTTCCTCTTCAGGCCACTTTTTACAATGAATTGGTCACATTCCTCTACCAGTATTTTTCAGAACAACATTATATAGAAGTGTATTAAATTGTTATTTCTAAGTCCTTGGATATACAACTCTCTATTGAAGTTTAACTCCAGTAACTTAGTGGTAGCATTTCTAACCTAAAGAAAAGCTCTCCTAAAAAAATACTCAGTACAAAGATTAGGGATGGCCTCCCCAGCCTGGCTAGGGAACCACTGATGAAACCGAGGGGCAGCCAGTGCATAACTGAACAGCCAATCCCTTGATAAACCACCACCTTGCAGCAAAGGAGCTGAAGAGCCGGTTCGGCTTAATATCATTCCCATCTTAATGGCAATCATAAAAATAATTCTAAATCAAAGACTGAATTTAATTTTTTACAATTCATCCTGGTAACATTAAAACACTTCATAATTGTGCTTTTTCCCTTGAGTCAAGAGAGCAGTTTGAGCTTTTTCTACTGCATCACCCAGTAAAAACAACAGAAGTGACTGGATAAAACAAGAGCTGTGGTAGAACTACCAGTGATGCTATACGAGTATCAGAACTACAGGTTTTGTCCTAGCATGGGGGATTAATGGTGACAGTGGCTGTAAAGACTAATCCAGCAATCTCCCAAAAAGCTGATTTTCCCTCCAGCAACTTACACAACAATATTTATCCTTCCTCCTTAAGGAACCACAAAACCAGAAAAGAATGCTATAGGACACCTGGGCCATCTACACAAAAATTAACTCCATCTCCTCTGACATCAAAATTTGCAAAGTCCATCATTTGTTTGTCATCACCTCGTTATAGCCCCTTCATGACTTGCAGTGGTGTGACAGGAAATAATAGGTCAGATATACCCAAACTAACAGCCCTGATACACCCTGTGTTCAGCCCCTTACATGTCATTAGATTCTGAAGAATATTCTAAAAGAATGAATTTAAAAGAATTTAAATTTTAATTGAAATTACAAAAATAATTTCCACTGGTATCTTTCCAGCAAGAGACCATGACCCTGCATTAATGACTTAATTCTGTCACAAAAGCCACAAGCTCTCTGGAGGCTTATTTCAGTCTCCTGTTCTGCTGAGTAATTACAACAGCCAAGATTTGTAAATTATATGCTTAACACTTAAGACTGTTGATGGAATACAGAAAGTAAACCAGCAAAAAACGATATGGGTGGCTTATAAATAGACTGGGAGGTCAGAACAGTGGTGGTGGCCCACAGGCTCTTCTCCAACACTCACTCCAGTCTTTAAACAGGCTCCTTCTGCCCCTTCTTCGCAGGGAACACCGCAGTCTCTCACACCTGAAGTTATTTATTCAGCTCAGCTATCAAAGCTGCAGTCACATATTCCTTCCTGTGGCTCTAAAGGTCAAAACCATGTCTCTCCAATTTAGGTCACTCCTGCTGCTTTTACATTGCAAATCAAGGTCAAAAAACTTAGTTTCCTCTCATGAAAGAATAAGAAATAGTAAATTTCACCACTGACAGCAGTACCAGATGTAGTACAAATAGCAAACAGCAGCACTTTACAAATGTGACATTCACTTCTCTTCCCAAAGATCATTTCTGTAAATAAATATTCTGTATCAAGTTATCGTCTTATGCCGCCAAAACTGAAATAAACTGAATTTTTTCTCATTTAAAGAAAATATTTATCAACATTAAATGAAAATATTTCCACATTGTAAATCACATGTTCTCTCATGCAATTTTTTACCTAGAGCACTTCAATTTGTTAGCTCTTGATTATAAATTATAAACAAGCAGTGCATGTGAACTAAGTTCTCCTTCCCTCTCAGAAAAAAAAATCAATCTGAATAATTAATTACTGAAAACCTACCCAGTTTTTTCTGCAGCAGTAACATACTGGGTAAATTCAAATTTTTTCAAACTCCCTATTTCATAATCTAGACTTAAGCCAGGATCCAAGTCCACTTACTTTAGCTGTCAAAAATAATAATTTGTCCCATCTTCTCTAGATGAGCCTTCCTCTCTTTATAAATATTAATTAGAGAAATAGCTTAAAGACAATTTCTAGAAAACTCAAGTTCATAAAATGCGTTCCTGCTACAGTGTGCTGCCACATAAAGTTTTGGCTGCAGAAAGCTCAGCAGGCAAGGCAGTAACTCCAGGAGCTGTAGTAAAAGCCAGTAGAAAGGCAGGAGAGCAACACTGAATGCAACACTGAGGTTCTCAGCTGGACAGACCTCCTCACTTCAGAAATCCTGGATTCCATGGGCAAATCCAACAAGCACCCAAGCCCAACGGGCAGTGGCTGTTTCAGCCCCTAGGAGAAGAGTAGTCACACAGTGGTGTATCAGCACATTCACTGCTGCACTGCCAAGCCTGCACTTCAGGCTCAAACACAAAGAGTTAAACCTTTCCAATTAGATTAGCACACATTCAGCTCCATCCTCAGAAAAAAAGGAATTCAAATAATCATTGACCTTTTACCAGGACACTCTTTTGCCATGAAGGAATTTAACTGCTGAGAAAAGCACCCATATGATCCTGCAGCACTACACGTGGAGGAATATGCTACACTGAGCATTGGGACAGCAGAAACAGATTTTACACATAAATTGGGAGCTAAGAGTTACAGTTACCCTTGTCGTCTGTTATAACCCTTTTTCTCTGGCAAGAGCTTATTTCTTCTTCATATTAATTAGTTACTTCCACTGATGAATTGGTTAAAAAGCCTTCTACCCTATTTAAACTTATTTACTCATGACAAACTGGGGCAATAAAGAAAAATCCTTCATCAAGGAAAACACTCATTCCATATAAATACCCATGCCATACTTTTCACATGAACAGCTGGGTATGACCACACACAGCATGTGTACATGCAGGATACACGAGTGCTAAAGAATTGTGTTCAAATCCGCCCCAGACAACTGCAACAGCATCTGCATCAACTCATTTCAAAACAGAAGTGTTGATGGAGTGCACACATGTACATAAATACACTGTAAAAGCAAACTGCTATGAGGTTATATCTGAAAGAGGACACAGAAGTGTATGTAACAGAACTGCTAAACTCCTTCCATTCTCTCTCCACTCCAAGATACTATAAAATTAATATAAACCTTGGGAAAAAACTTCCAAAACCTTAGACTGACCCAAAAAGACAAGACAGTCACTCTTCACTGGAATAAAACCTTATCTTGAAGTCAACAAAAGCTCTACAAAGTTATTGTAATGTGAACGGAGCAAAGCTTTACATCTGAAAACATCAATTCTTACATTGTTTTATTCCTTTTGATCACATCATGGCAAAGTCATTTCAGATCAACACATTGCCCAAGAGGTCAAAAGAACTCCAGCCAATGGGTTATTTGGACCTACCATGGACTATTACTAACGAATCCTCAGAAAGAAGTACTGTTCTACTCACACAGCAGAGATGAGGCAGGAATAGCTGGATCAAAATACAAAGAAATCACTTAGTGCTTAAAGTTAATTAATTGCTTCTCAATACTTTCTGGGGGCTTTTCCTACTACAGCTGACCATGGATGGCCTCCATTATTTCACATGATTAGAAACAGTATTTAATTTCGTGAACATTTTATTTGGCAATGATTAAATTTAAAGTCTTTTGTGGTTACCCTTCTACTCTGTTTTAGCAAGGTTTCAAGAACAATGTTCACCCTTTCCAACAACTGTCTCCTGACCAGGAGAGGGAAAGAGAAGCTCATGCCAGGGTCACCAATCAGGAAAGGAGAACCATGACACAGAAGGAGAAATCCTGAAATAACCAAATTAGCTTAAGCCTTTGTGAACTCCTTTATGTCTCCAAAGAACGTCTCTCACAGCTGTAGCTGTTACCTAAGCTTCTGTAAAGTCCCATAATACTAAATAAAGTTTGACATGATGAAAAACCGCAAGTCGGCAAAGCACCTCAATGTCCTTGGTATTTCTGTAGAAATCTAGTTATGTTATGACTTACAAGCTGATGTGTATGTACAGCTTTTCAGAAGCAAACTGGAAATCTCCAGACTCTGCTTCAATACCAAAATTAAATTTTGATTCCTCAACTCCTCCTGAAACAAGCTGAAATTACTTTTTACAATAAAAAATAAACAAATTGTTTGGTACAACAAAACCCCAAACAGTTAGTTAGGATTAGTAAACCAGACAGCAACAGTTTTACTCTGATTTTTCCAGACATTCAAAAGCTAGACATATGTTTTCCTTTGGCTGTGTATCCATGTACAACAACAATATGCTCCCAATTTTAGAATCCACACCAAAATCTTAAAGCTGTAATTACTCATATCCACTTAGTAGAAATTTTTAACTCACTGGAAAACCTCCTCACTGATTGTCACACAGTTACCAAGATTCTGACTTTCTCCTAGTAAATATTCTGATTCCATAGAAGAGCTGTGTCTGATTTCACAGAATATTCTGAGTTGGAAAAGAACCACAAGGATCACAGAGTCCAACTCTCACATGAATGGCCCAAGCAGGGACTGTACCCACACTGTCATTGCACCAACTGAGCTCATCTCATCTTCACTGTTCCTTTCATGGACTCGGACTCCTTAATTCTGCCTCTGTAGACATCAGCATCAAGAGCACAACTGCATCAACACTATTTGGCCAAACTGGTTCACAGCTGCAGAGAACAAGTAGTAGGAGTAATTGTTTGTTTAATGCCACTGCCAAAAAAATGTGTTTTGGAAGAATGAAGACCCAGCTGTGTCGGATGCTGCACAAGGACCAGCCAAAAGCACAAATAATCCCATGAAAAACAACGAGGAAATGTACAGTTTCTTGAACTAAGATTGGCATATGCAGAAGCCCTGAGCACCAAGAAATGAGCATAAAAACACAGAAACCACAGACATACTATAGGCCTCCATTCAGACACTGCCTATTCTACTTAAACCATTTAAATTCAAGTGTGAGTCATCAAGGCTAACTACAGAGTGGAAATACTCACAGTGGAGAGAGCAAATGTTTTTTTCCTTCCTATTCTGAAACCACAAATTTCATTTCTCTTTTCTACTACCTTCAGTATCTTTTTAGCCCTGCGTACTTTATATTTACACCTTAGCTCATCTCCACACAGAGGGCAATTATATTCTGGTCCATTTTACAGCAGTGCTTGAACTACTGGCATGAAATTGAGAAGCGTTTCTGATACAGAACTTTCTGTTCTGATTCATGACAAACTTCCTTCCTGAAATTAACTCTCCCTTCAGAAACTGCAAGTTCTGCTTGAATGAAAACTACAAGTAAACCTTTGCTATATCAGATTATATAATATAGGGCACACAGTACCTCTAGAAAATTGCAGGCCAGGATACAAATGAAGATTAATCTTTATCACTCTGACATGAGGCAAACAACAGCTGCAGGTTTAAATTATACCATCAAATTCCAAAAGACTGTAAAAGCTTAACAGTATCAACACCAATTTTCAATCTAAGTGAAACAGTATATATTCACTAAGGCACTAAGAGATTTTCACAATTTAGGGAGACATGCACCTGATATCTTGTGCTTTGCTCTTACCACTAAAGGATCTATTCTTCAAAACTCAATTGCAGTTGCCTCTGCTCCCACCCCTCCTCAAACACCTCTTATACTGCAAGAAATGGTTCACTGACTGCAGCTTGTTAAGTAAAAGAGCACCTAAAGTACACAGAGTCATATTGGGAAAGCAGCTAAACAATTACAGGGGGATATTGATTACCAAAGACATTTACTTTTATTAAAAGCATTATTCAGCTTTGAGCACTGACTGAACATTTCACACTGTGTTCAGTCAACAGCAGTGCTTCACCTCCCGGTGGGCTACGAGCTAAGCTTCAGCTCCATGGCACAGTGTGTGGCAGAAGAATCCAACCATGGAACTATCCCATTTATCATCCTAATTATGCCTCGGAAGCTGCTGCATTAACATGAATATCTGCATCAAACTCCAGGTGTCACTACAAATTCTCAGGCAACGAGCAATGTCGGCATGTGAAAGACAGAGCTGCCCAGGCAGAAATCAATGGGATATTACTGCCATCCTCCCCTCCCTTCAGGATGCTGGCCAGATGAAGAAATATCTGTGCTTGATCCTTATACTTACAGAGAGACCCAGCTGATATGATGTGCAACTCCACAGAGCTGCCTGGAGAACCCTGACAACACCCAGATCAACAACTCACACTCTCGCAGCAAGCGCAAAAAGAGCTTCATGCAGTATTTTTACCAGACATGTGAAAGGAGGAAAGCAAGATCCCTTGAATAGTAAGTACATTTAGACTGCTGAAAGAATAAACAGCAAAGATGTTCTGTAAAATGTGCAAAGGGAAGACACGGGCTATTGCAACACTGAGGTATGCCCAGACCAACAAAGGGAGCTCTCATGGCAAGGTCACAGCGCTCACAGACTGCCCCACAACACTGAAAGTCCCCATGGCGTGGGGAGACAAGGACAATGGTAAGAGGAGATTCACAGGAAAGCCATCCCACAAAACTCATCTGAAAGTAACCCCAAAAGCCATCCCACAAAACTCATCTGAAAGCAACTTCAAAAGCAGTGCGCGAGTGCATGGCTTCGTGTTAACAGCGTTGGAACGTGGACACCAGGAGAGCAAGACACCTATGGACAATAAACCTGTCCAGGATCTCTTCAAGGAATAGCTACAGTGACTGCCAAGAGAACAACTACTGACCCATATTCCTCTCTGACACAAAAATTGTTTTTACATCCAGCAGGGACAACACCAGTGTGAACCCCCCAGCTTCTTGTTCCACAGCTACAAACACGTAAGCAGCAAAAACAGGGAAATAGAACCTTCACAAAGTAATTTTCTTTTTCTTTACGGAGGAAAAAGCTTCTTTCCCACTGATTAAATCTTTGATTCAGATCTTTACATTTAGAAGGAACAGACTTCTCACTGCATTTATATTAACGCTCAGACAGGAAGCTTTGTTGATTAAACATTCAATTGCTGTTGAGTATCACCACAACCTTATTACCTCGTGGTGGTGTCTGAGAGTGAATCTAATTCTAGCCCAGCACTAATGCCTGTAAATTTTTTCTTAACTGAATTTGCTTTTTCATACTTGTGCAAATGACTAATTTGCTCAGCAGTAAAACTTCTTTGCTGACTGCAATAAAAAACCAAAAAACCCCAAACCACAGCCAGTTTAATCAAAACTAGCCCATTTTACAGACCTTAAAATGAAGGGGAGCTGTGGGCAAATGACTGGAAAGAGGAACAGCGGCTTTCTCTTTTTATTTATATACTGCATTCAAGTTGGCTGACTTTGGTTTTTTGTTAAAATTTAGGGCCTCTTCTTGAGTAACTATTTGAACTGTGATGACATTGACTTGATAGAAAACTGTCAGAAATACAGGACTCTCTTCCAAGAATCCATTGAATCATTTTAAAAGTCATCGAAAACAAGGCCCATGCAAACATGATAGCCATTGGTTAAGCCATTGCCAGTCTTGGTTGTATTTATAGTATCAGAAGGTTCTTCAAAATTGCCTTGGCTTTTTGTTAAGTACTATCTGTTCCTAGTCAATGAAAGTTGAGTTCAACAGTGGCATTCTGACAGCAGAATAATTGTCTAAATGGAACAAAGATTCTGCTGCTATTAAAGAATGTAGGATAGAAGAGATGCCTTGTATAAGTCTGAAAAGAACCACTCCCTTCTTCATTGTGTCCTGGAACTGCATGCTGTATGAAACCCTGCACATTAAAGGGCACAGGAAAATCTACAAAGAGAGCAATCAGTGATATGAGCTGTAATCTAAGGTAAAAAAGATCTGTTCACAGACTTAGACAAAGAAACCACAAAAGAATGTGCTGCAGAGAGATGCCTTCTTCTGCAAGGTAAAGCTGCATCACATTAGAAGAGAATTATTTTCAAATTACATTTCTAATGCATTTTGACAAGAATAAACAGCCAAGATACGGAACAACTTCTAAATTATTAAAAATATTAATTGACTTACTTTTATGCTTATGAATACTAAAATAAAGCTTTGTCTTAATTCTGTTCTGAGACCTCTTCTCAAATAAGGAAGAGTCCCTGTTGTTACACTCATAGCTTTATTATTCCCCCTTGAATTTTATGAAGTAAAAAATGAACATAAGAAATTATTTCTTACATGGCTCACAAATCATCTTAAGTCCCCTTTTTCACCTTATGAAATGTTTCCCACTAATCTTGATTTCACAAAAGGACAGAGGGAGGTAAAAACATTGGAGACATTTTTCTGATTCCCTTTTTTTTTGTACATGAATGCAAACAATTAGATTATAATTAATGTTTTATCTGTCAGCTACTCCCAATATAACAACATGGAACTTCCATCCAAGCAGTAGTTTCTGTCACTTACTGCTTTTTCTTTATTAATATTTCATGATATTTTAAAAAACCCACAAAAACCACAAGAACAAAGTCAGCAGTAAAATAAAATACAAGAGAGACCAAAGAGTCACTTCAGACCTCATTTTCTATTCATGGTGTATAGTTTAACAAATAATGTGTCCGTGTTTGATTTTATTATGTTACTGTGTGACCTACAGAATCTCAGGAGACCAGCTAAGAAGAGAGATGACCATTATTCCATTAGTGAGAAAAATCAATAAGAGTAGTTACACACTTTATGCAGTCTAAAACCTAATTCATATAGAATTTTTAAGGAGAAGAATAAAGAAAACCAAACAAACAATTCTTAACTTTCCTTAGCCAATAAAGTAAAAGAAAACCATGTTTCATTCAGAATCAAGGCCAAGAATCTGGCTGTTATGCCTAAATACACCGAATGCAAATATAAATAGCATCTGTATTACAATATAGGGTTGCTATGGGGGTTTGGTGGGTGGTTTTTTCCCCTCTTTCGAACAATTCTTATCTCCAATTTCACACCTATTAAAAATAACACCCATTAAAAATAACACCCTTATTTTACAGTAGCTAGAAATGCTAAACTAAAAACCTACAAAAATGGAAAGTAGAGATAAGAGACAAGTGTTCTGCCTGGGAAAAAAAAACTAAAAAAAATTAGCCTGCAAACTTTTCTCCCATCTCTGTTTCCTGAGGCTCCTTTAGCGCTTCTGCCAGCGGAGAAACTTAAAAATAAATTGGGTAGATAGGAAAGCTAGCAACACCCTAAGAAAAATATTTTTAAAGCCTTGAACAGCGATTTCCAGCCAGGGCATTATCATTGCATGGTAACCTGCACATCGCTGCCTTGGTAATGACAAGGCACCCCTGTCACCAAACAGGCCGCTGCTGTGCCACCAAGGCTCACATATCTTAATGACACTGTAAGAGGATAAAGGCAAACAGGAAAGAATGCCAGCTTGATGTACACTGCAACTCACAAATCAGTAATTACCAGCAGCATTCAGTGTGTTTCTCAATTAGCCTTGAAACACACAGTCACACTGTCATTTGGTTTAAGGAAAAAAGTGCAACTATTGGGATTGGAGCCTAACCAAAAAAACCCCACATTTCTCAGATGGTGTGGGGATGCTTAGAATAACGAACAATCTTCTTTAAAACCCTGCAAAGCAGAAAGAAGTGCAAGCCTGGAGAAAGCAACCCAGTGCTGAATGCACCACTCTCAGGGCCTGGGAAATCACTCGCACATAGGACTGCCCTGTTGATTGCCCAAATTATCAGCTTCCTGCCCAGTTCTGGTCACAGACAGAGCACGCAGACCTTGCTGCGTTATCCAGTGGCTGCTGTGGCTCTGAAGTAGCTGCCAGAGGCCCTTTGCTTTGCTGAATGCAGACCAAGAGCATCCTCAGCCTTGAGATACAGAAGCTGCACAAACACTTGCTTCAGGAGAAGCTCCATCCTTTGGACCATGTGGAGAACAACAAGCCAGGGTGCTGCTCCAACCCTTGAACAGGCAGCAAACAACTTTCACTCCAGCTTTGTCTGAGCCTGGGAAGAGGCACTGGCTCTAGAGACCACTGCAGGAAGGCTGCAACTGGTACCAGTAGTCCCCAGATGCTAGTGGACAGAACAGCCAGCTCTGGCCCAGGACAGGATTCAAGCTACACACACAGTCTTCCTGAGGAGACCAAATAAATCAATCAGCTTTATCATAGCTAACAGTTTCAATAAAACACAATGCAAGGGGAAAAGAATTCTTTAAAGCTACCAAAGTCAGCAAAGGAAAAAACAATGCAACCCAATAAAACCAAACCAACAAACAATAAAAAACCAAACAAACACCACCACAAGCCAAGCAACCAAAACATTGAAAAAATTAAAAAATTGCAAACTATTTCTCAGGAACAGTATAAAACCCTGAGGGAAAGGATGGAAAGAACTACAGCCTGGGACTTAATTCCCTTGGAAGTACAGTAATTCAATTGCATTTCTACCCAGTATGTGGAGACTGTGGCAGCAATACTGGCACCACAGGCTTTTAAGTGTGTGCCATTAAGGACAGCTACAGATGTAAGACAGCAAGAAGAAAGAAAATTGAAATCAAGAAAAGAACCAGCTAGTCTGAGTACCTCCAAGCCAACTAAACCTTGTGGGATAGGGCATTTGGGCTGTGGAAGATGTTTTCTTCCTAAGTTTAAGTGAGAAACACATTTTCAGCACACTACTCAAAACCAAGGTACTTGTTTCATATTTGCTTTAACAGCAGAGCTGAGAGTGAATGACAATGGTGCTTCTACCACCACCACCCAGCTGGTTTATGACAGAATCCAGAGATGATTTTGGCCATTCACAAGAGCAAAACGAGCCAGATAAAACCATGCTCTGGCTCATACAAACAGCATGGATGGCTTGCTTTCCTTGCACTCCACCTTGTTCCTCACTCAGCTACACAAAGTGGAAAGAACTGGCTTAGGAGCACAGAACAGGTGGGAGCACAGAACAGGACACAGGCTGATAATCACAGAATGTGGCTCATCTCTGAACAAAGAGCAGCACTTAAAATAGAAAATGGATCACCCCTCTTTCATGAGGGATAAGCAGCAAAGAAAAATAAACTTGAAGCCAAATCCTGTCCATGGAATCTCACAGAGCCAAGAAGGAAGCAAGAAGAGCAAATCTGTGGTGTTTCACAAGGGATGTCTTAGCCCAAAGCCTTCTTTCTTTCCAGTGCCACATTTTGAGGCAACTCCTAATATGAAGTCACCTCACTGAAAGATGAAATATGGGTTTATAAACTCCCTGAAAGAAACAGAGCACATGGTTTTGTACCGCCTTGGACACTAATCTTGATCTGCAGAATACACACTGCTACGATTTCTCAACTGAAGGCCCAGTTTTGATCTCTTTACTTTCAACTTCATTCACAAGCCACCCTGTTGACTTCAATGAAGGAAAAAACAGGAAAATACATTAGCTAGCATAATTAAAGGGATTAGAATCTGATGCATATCAATCCCAAAAAGCCATCTGATTACAGAACAAACCACAAGTGTTCTATAACAAAAAGACAGACATTAAACTTAGGTCAAAACGCATGACTTTTCACCAAGTCAGTAAGAAATGCACTAAACAAATTTGTATTTTCCACACTTCAGGTCTTGCCTGCAAATTTACAAATTAATATTTAAGAAGTTAACAAATGCCCCATTCTCATTCACTGAAACAGTGGCCTAAAGCTAATCAATCAATTGCTCTATAGATCCATAAAATCTGCTCCTAAAATGGAAATGGAACAGTTCAACTCCATATACAATCATTTATTCAGAATATGCAGGGTATGTACATGTAAATAATACAAGGCATGTAGCAAGGATACACACTATTTTTAAAGTAGTTTTTACAATCAGCTCAAGGCTCACATCATATTACAGTTCTCTTCAAGAAGTCAACTTATAATGGGAAACATTTGCATGAATCAGTGCCCCAAATGCATTTTAAAAGAGCTAATAGCATGAAAAATCCTTCTTTTGGGGTAGAGTTTTTACAAATTACTTGACAAATAAATTTAAATTCTAACCAATATTTATACCTAAAGCAAGCCTAACCTTGGACTAATAATTTCCCTCAGTTGCTGGCACAACATTTTGAATGAGAAGTTTGAGTACAACACAAGGAACTGCAAAAAGCACATGCAGTGAACTTTATCCTGTTATCAGCTGCATTCAGATGTATTGATGATGAGACTTTTTAAAATCCATCTTCTTATCAGAAGTACCATGCTGAGAAACAGCCCTGTCCATCAAATTGTATGCATCTTATGGTCAGAGTGGTGAGCAAATCAACTGCCTTCTCAGTCTTTTAATAATATTTTTTCTACCTGCAAAAGCTATTTAAATAAATTCCACTTAGTTCTAATATCCTTACCAATTGCTCCACAGTATTAAATATTTCTGATAGGATGTAAACAAAAATCGACTGGTGTGAGTTAGGAATGGCAGCAGTGGTGTCCTGTGGAGAATACTTTGCTGAGTTTCTCTGAACTCCAGAGTCAAGAATTATCTCTCTGACTGAAAAGACTTGCAGTTAAGTTGATAACCTGCCCAGGTTGTCAACCTTGAGGTCAAAAGGTCTGGGTGGGCTAAACAGCATTTTCCAGAGACACTGGGAAAAAATCGGAGCCTCAAGCACAAAGCAAGACTTTCTAGTACATTGTCCCAGCCTCACACAATATTCATCTCAAAGACTTCAGAAACAGGGTCAATATCATGATTTCTGTCATCTTCTCCTGCACATTACAGAACATGAGTTAAACTAAATGGTGACAAAATTAATGCAATAAAGACACTTTTCAGCACAACAGCAGTAACCACGTCACTTGGTCATGTAGCAATTTGCTGAAGGCAAGATTTTAAAAGAGATTTTCAATACTGACATTCACAGTGATAATTTTTTTTAAAAAAATCAACATTTTCATTGTTTTCTAGTTCTCGACAATTTTTAAACTAGAATTTTGCACTCTAATCTTAAGAGGCTATGAAATATACAAACACTCTCTCTTTGAACTTAGCGAAATTACAAAGAGGGTATAAAGAAGCCCCAGGAGACTTCAGCCCACTTACTCATACTTTGCATCTGAACAATTCAGAACAGGCTGCAAAGGTCTCTTGACTGTGCTGAAGACAGGTTATGTGTAAAAACTGAAGACAAAAACCAACTTTGCAATTTGACAGGAAAGGGAAACCTTAACAGGAGAAAGAGGAATAAAGTAAATTATAATTTTTAATCAGCTTTCCAAGCTATTCAGTGAATGTTGGTGCTCATGAAAAGCAATGAGTACTGCATTCTAGTAATTTGTTATGCAAATGAAGCACTTCAGCAGTATTATCCCATCCAAAAGTTAGCACCCTTAACAAAAACTCAAAAAAAAAAAAAAGTTAAAATCTATTTGCCCTTATATAAAGGCAAAGGAAAGAAAGAACACAGAGAACCTTCCTGGAATTTGAACTAGTTCTACAAGGGTACCTGTCTACATTGCAGAACAATTCCCACAATTTGAAGAAGATTTTGATACCTAGATGCTTTTGAAATACCAAGCCCAAACTCACAAAAGACAGTTTTGTTCAAGAATTATAGCAGAAAAAGTGAACCATTAGCATATGTAAAAGGAGTTTATAGCCTTAGTATAGTAAGAACAAAGTCAATATCTCCACTACGAATGAAAAAGAAAGAAAAAGAAACCCAAACCTGTGGGGACTTCGGTGACTCCGTTGGCTGCCCCGGCTCTAGGCCTGAGGTGGTTAGAGGAGTCTCGGTCGGAGGGCAACCCCGAGAACGAAGTTTAAGAGGTCCCCTCCCCGTTCTTGATAATGTTGGTGCAACCACACCCCCTGGGAAGGGATGGTTTCGTCCGAGGTGTGGTTAGGCTAATTTGAGAGGGGGTACTCCACACCCAGTGGGGAGGATCTGAAGTGCCCATCAAGGCAAGCTTCTAGAAGATTCCTCGCTGGGCGTCAAGTGATTGGTTTAAGGTTGATGGACATGTTTTCCCCTCGCTGTTGTTGTATTGTTATTGGTTAATGCTGATATGATACCTGTGTTCATTGGTTGTCTTTGGTTGTACCCTCCTAATTTTATGGGAGTATAAAGTTCGCTCCCCTCCCTTGGGAGCTTCGGAGACTCCCCTGAATCCCTTTCGGAATAAATCCTCATATCTTACCCTCCGACGTCTCCCTCTCTCTTTCCACGCGCCGCTGCTCCTCGAAAGAGCCACTCACTACATCGATACCCAATACGCAGACCCAAGGCTTACTGCTGGTACCGCGGATGCTATTGGTACCCGACAGGGGTGTACCTCTACAGGGCTTCAAGTGGACTAGCTGAGCGACTTCTCGCTGAGAGATCCGTCCAGCGGACACGGGACCTGCTTTTGCCAATTACAAAGGTTGCCAGGTCTGGACCCTAGAAGCTGTGTCAACCCTCAGCTTAGAAGCCGTCCAACCAGGGTTATCTATTGGGTGTGGCTGAGGTCCACTGACCCCTCGTTGACGCTACACAAACCACTGGTACTGGTCACACTGAAGCTTTGTCTGAATACAGAGGAAGAATGGTCAAACCTCATGTAATTCCTGCTACAAAAGCTAGGAAGACAAGATGCAAATTTTCCCCTGGAATGTTATGGTTAGTGATATTTGAAAATAACACCTCTGCAGCTGCATGATAAGCACAGCAATTCATAAGTAACATAAAGTTAACCCAGTGAGCAGCTGGTGAAAACTTAGTTTAAAATCAAAAGCACTCTATTTTTCTCCTGCCCAGACAAAGCCTGTAGTGTTAACAGAACATATTAATCTCAGCAGTAGTCAGGTGTTTCACTGGTCACGCAGAAGCCTCACTCTATCACACACATACCCAGACAAAGTATTGCAAATCACTGGAAAATCTTCTCCATAATTTCTGCTAGCACAAAGGAGCATGATGCCACATGCTTTGTTGGGTTTTCAAGCATACTACCTACTGTATTTCTGTTTCAGGTCACAAAAATGCAGAGCATTACTTTGTACAAACGCTATGAAGCATGGTCAACACAATTTCTCTCACACATTCTGAACTCCTGTGTGCAAACTTGCAATCACCAAGGGTCTGCACACATGGACTGACTGAACTTGCCCATAGTTAGGAGAATGATCCATTGATTTCCACATGAGCTGATGTACCCCTGCAATGCAATACTTCAGAATAATACTCCAGCAAAACAATCACACACTTTTCCTCCAATTTTTGTAAAAAAAAATACTGCATGGAAGCTCCCCTGCAGCAAAGGTGCCTCCAGCTAAATCACTGCAGTGAGCAGTGCAGCAACTTCTCAGGGTCTCTCTCCTGCAGAACCCATTTGGATCCATGAGCTGGCAGTGACATCTCCATTCTCTTTCTGCAATGCAATGATCGTGTGCACTCCCCACCAAACACATCTTGGAGAAGAAATACCAGTGTGAGCACGTGATGCTGCAGCTCTTATGCAATTTGAGTAGCAGCCAATTTTTTATGGGAATTACAGGGGAGCTCATTATCTTCCCAAGGAAGGTGCAACTTGTTCTGAGCCAGGTATCTTGGAAAGTCTATGCAGAACCTGCCCTTTGAAGGGCAGGAGTCACTCTCAAAGTTTTGCTGCAGGCACTCCAAAGTTCAGCCAAAGCAAGTTACCCCTCCAATGGGTCATACAAAGCTGGTGGCAGCCAGTTCCATGTAATGATGGGAACATCAAATGTAACTGCACTTGCTACTACAGAAATTAAAGTGTCAGTTCTTCTACATTTGAGATCAACTTCCTGCACCAACAAGCACTGAGTTAGGAGCAAAGCCCTACCTTATAAGACATTAATTTCTACATGCCTAAGAATGTGAGAGGATACAGATTCTATTCCATTTCCTTTCTGCTTTCCAGAACTCACAGAGATCAGAGGGTGCTGAATTTTGAGACTCACTGTATGAGCTGATATGCATCACGAAAATATTGCCGAGTTTAGAAAGTTCTTACTCAATTTTACATTTAGATCTGAGAGTGGAAACTTAACTCATAATAGCAAACATGAAACCAGCTGAAGTATTACAAGTCAACCAGGAAAAACACTGTTTTCCTGTAACCACCAAGTCCTTCAGTTCAGTTCCCCAGCCTTTGGAGCCTTAGAAGGTGCTACATTTCTTATGAGGCAAAGAAAGCAAGAGTAGCATATGATGTCCCACATGCTCCTATCCCTTTCCTCCCTACATGAGGAGGGACTAACACAGCTATTAGTGCTGCCCAAGAACAACGCAAAATAATTCATAAGTAGCATCCCACTGGTGCTGTTTTTCTAAGAGGTACCACTGTGCATTCCCTTGCTTGCCTCACCTCTCCATCATCAAATTTCTCCTACTGTGCCTGCAACAATAGCTGAGAAAAAGAAATGCACATTATACATAGGAAAAGACTGTAATCAGCTCCCTTGGCACAGATTACACCAGGCTTCTCCAGGCCCAGGATGATTCAACTCCCCTGTGTATTTGGCCTTCAATTTCCACCCTTGTTCAACACAGTCATTATAATCACTGCAGCAGGAAAGTGAAAAGGTCAGGAGGTCATAAATTATATCAGAGTAATTGCTTATGTGAAATATAATTCTCTAATGTGCAGTCAGCCTAAAAGAACTAGGTTAGACAAGATCTGCAAAAAGATACCCAGATATTTTGCAACGATAAACTCAAAAATCTCAAAAATCCTTTACAATTATGCTACAGTCAGCACTTTGTAGAAGGTATTTTAGTATAGAAAGTGGTGAACTTAAATACAGACAAAAATTAATTTTCCTTCTATGTCCCAGTTTACCCTTCAGTTATTCTCAAGGTTTCACTAAATCCACTAATCTGCCAATATTGGCAAGTCCTGCAAAAACATATTGGGTTTTATTAGCTTCCAAAGAAACAGAAGCTGGTCTATAATTAAATTTCTATAACAGACCTTATTCCCTTGCCCTAATTTATTTTTAGAATTTGTGGTCTCAGTGAGAACTGATTCCTGAAATACAGTGAAGGCCACATACCCAAGAGTTGACAGAATTTCAAAGTTTTCCCATCAATCTGAAATCTTTGGAGAAGGCTCAGAGCTCCTTTCCCTCTGTTAGGGTTTGCAGTGCTGAAAGCACTGAAGCCTTAGAAACCTCAGAATTTGATTTGCCAACATTTTTCCTCTTCTGCTGTGCTGTAACGAAATGCTCTCTATTGTACAAAATAAGTACAGAGCCTCATTCTCTACAGAAAGCATTTATCTTGTTCAGCTTCAAGTCTTTCCAAAGAAGGTTAAGCTAAACCATGCATGGATTTAGTTAGCTCTTCCATGTCCGAACAGAGAGTTTAAGAAATCATTACAGCATTTTAGGATTTTTCCCCTAGTAAATTCCACTATACATTACAGAATATATACTCTTTGAGACTGGAAAACAAGACAAGTTTGTATTTTGCAGAATTGGGGCAGGGAGGGAGTAAATATTCCCCCGAACTTACAAGGGAACTAGCTCTTTTCAGATGCCTCAAATTACTTTCTCAAAAAAGGCACCTCCAGTTGCACAGTCAATTCCCTTCTCGGAGTGAGTTGCCCTTGATTATCCCTTGCTTTTCTCCATCACACCAGTCCCTCCTCCCTGAACACTTGTGTACACATTGTTCATATGTTTGCACACCTGCAGACACCAGGGCAGGCTGCAGCCATGCCCACACCAGGTTTTCCTGCTTGCCCACTCAGCCAGGGTGCATTCCACGAGCCAAGGATGCTCCCCTGCAAAAAGGCAAAGTGCCCAACGTGACCTGCCATGGAGTGTGCTGCTGTTGGAGGAAGCGTTCTTTAAAACACAAAACATGGAGAGCCATTTGTGTAGCACAGAAACCAGCCACACAGCATTTTGTTGCCAGCTGGGTCCTCATTCACCCCAAATGCTGCTTCCTACCTGACATTGATGCCATGATGATTTTTGCCTTTTCTTTTATACCCCTGTTACACCTTTTTACAATTTCTGCATTCTTGGTGCTTTTTGCCTCCATTCTTGGACTTCTTTGTCAAGCTGGGACACTGAACATTTGAGAAGCTTCGTAGTGAGGGACCAGTGTGCCCAGAGCCCAAGGTCCTCTCCAGAACACATTTTGTAAACTGAGATAGAACCATCCAGGGGAAGGTTCCTTGGGGAGAGGGGCTCACTATAGCCTCTCACTGGGGAATTTTTGATAGATGTGCTAATTAGTAACACCTATAATGTTAGGCCAGATCTTTGGTAGGTGAGCATTGTGGTGTGCATGGAGGTGCATTCGACCTGGACGTGGTGCACCTAAGGATCCTTAAAATAAATACCATGGTAAAATCCCTTTTTCCCTTCTAACCATGTTTGACTCTTGAATTTGAGATCAGGAAAAGGCATCAACATAACCACTGAGTTACCTGCACCCAGGGCAGACCTGAAGCCCACAAAGCCCAACAGCAGCAGGTACCAACAGTGATTTAAGAGGCTTTCCAGTACTCAGACTTTAAAAGTATTTATAAACATTGGAAGCATGCAGAGAAAAATTAAAGTTTGCAACTTACACATCAGTTTGAAGTAATTATTATTTATTTACCAAGACTGACATTTTGAAACCTGCAAAAATTATATTCAAACCTACATAGATTTAAGTTATTAAAAAAAAAAAAAGAACATATTGGACAAAATATCTCAATGTCTTTTATTATTAGAAAGTCAAATATCCAATGAACAGACTGACTTTTTTTGAGGTCATGTTGTTTCCAGCAAAAATATTCTCTCTCAGATATTTTTGCTGATCTTCACAAGCAGCTCCAGTTCTTTTTGATTTGTGAATCCCTACAAATTTAGATGGACAGCTGAATGGTAACACAAGCCTACTGAAAATAGATGTGTTTTTCTTGATTATTTTTGCAGCCATTGGAAGAGGCCCACAGATCCCACGACAACAAAGACCACCATTAAAGGAGGAGTGCAGAGGAAACAAAAAAGGAAATCAGTTTCCCAAAATAAGCCTCAACACATTCTCTTCAAATTATTTCATCTCAACAACTCTGCCTCATCTTGTGCTTTTTGCTCCAGCAAAACACTGAAATGATTGCACCTTGATCATTTATACACACACAGTCTTGATGCTTTTTTTGAGGGAGAAAAAGATAGAAACCTACTGCAATTAGCTTCAGTAGCCAACGAATGCTCTTCCCTTTATGACACCAAATCAAGAGTTTGAGTCCAGCTTTGCCAGGTTTAAAGACCACTATCAAAATGCTGACTTTTTAAGACAGTTAAGTATAAATCAGACATTTAACATCTTTCTAGCTTTCATTTTTCAACACAGTTTTAAAATTCTGTTAACTAAGGAAGAAAAAATGAACCTTTAAGATCCAAGCCTGACAATAATGGCAAATACCATCTGTTCAACTATAGCTCAGGAATTTTTTAAAGTAGCTCCCATAAGAAAAAGGGAAAATCATCCTTCAAATATGATTGCAAATACAGTTTCTTCAGAAATACCTCAAATATTATTGCCAATGCATTCTGTCACAAATAGACCTGTTCTAGTAGCCCTTGTGAAACTGACTCTAAACCAAATTTCAGAAACCAACATCATCTATCACACAGAAAACTGTGAGAAAGAGCTCACAAATTCTTTTAACTTTGTTCCACCAACCCAGATTTTACAAGCTCCTCTTACAACCAAGAAATTCAACCCAATTACTGCAAACTTGCAGCCCAGCATAGGCAAGGGGTGTGATACTCTCCAGCTACAGTCAGAGTTTGATTGCATTTCCAAGAGCCAGGTGAAAGACAAAAACAACCCACAAAGCTATGAGGGAAACACTCATTACTTCCTATGTGACTGTAAGTTTTTGTGATTTACCTGCACAACCTTTGTGCACATTCAAGGTAGAGTTTATTGGTTTTTAGGGGATAAAAGACTACATTTTCTTAGTTGCTTGATTTCAGAAGCTTGGAGTTTAAGGAGGAAAAACCCCATATATCATTAAAGTCATTAAGTCCTTGTAAGCTAATAATGATCAGAGACACATGCAGTACATATATAAACACATACACAGTATTGACAATTATGTGAATATTTCAGTGAGAGGAGAACCTACACAAGTCAAAATGAGGAAATCAGTCCCAAAATAAGGAGGGCCTATTTTTTTCTCACCTACTTTACTTACTCTAATCTGCGAGTAAATGAATGCTAGATGAATGCTCATCAGAAAAGCAGAATCTTAATATTTACATCTGATTGCAATGTTCATCAAAATTAAGTAAAAGGTGTCCCCCCTCACTTTAATCATACAAATTAAATGTCATTCTTAATAATTGTTATTAGAAAAACAGACAAGTACTACCCATATTTGGGATATGCAACTTCCAGTGATTGGTCTGATTTAAAACAGCTCCACAAAATGAGCACAAGTGAAGCCTGGGGAAAGTGCAGCACTGCTTGACTTTACTACACTCTCAGCATTTAACAGTAACAGGCCACAATCATGGGGCTGGAATACAGACAATGAGCAAAACAGACTGCTCCAATGCAGGTATTCTGAAAGGCAACACAGTGAAGAATAACCACACTTAAACCTGCAGAATACCCGTCTTGGCCAACACTTCACTCGATAGTTTTAAGTTGAATAAAAAGCACTTTGGAAAGAAAAAAAAAAAAAAAAAAAAAAAAACAAACAAACCAACCAAACAAAAGCCGCCAAGAATTGGTTCTATTGACTCGGTGAAAGCAGTTATACCACAGGAGGCAGTAAGGTGAAAGAGATTGAATCAAACATTCCTCCTGTTCGGATAAAGGCAACTATTAGCAGAACAACATTAAAAGCTTTGAAATAACTGTTTACATTTATAGGAAAACACACAAAGGATGAAACTCTGATACCACCAAGATACACTGCAAATCTCACATTGATTTAATGAGGGTCAAGATTCCACAAACAAAGACCAAACATCTAAATAACAGCATTAAATGCTGGGAAACTGCAAATCCATGCAGAGCCATCTTTAAAATCAATACAGAAAGAAGCTACATTAAAATGAATTGTAATTCAGCACATACACTTCTATTCCAAAAATTGCTTTTAGGTAATAGCCAAAAATTGTCTTTCCTAGCCCAATTCTCCTAAATAATATTTTGGTCAACTCACACTCCATCCGTATCTTGAGGATACTGAACCCTGTGAGGGCTCAAGAAAACCTGAACCACTTTTACAATCCCTTTAACTTCTGCCAAGCTTGAACATCTTGTATACACCCAACCTATGCCAAAAAGCCAAGAGCATCAGGCATACTTCACCACCAAGCACCACAAAAGATTTACATGAACTCAAGTAATTTCTTAAAAATGGATTTTAAGAATCATCCATCTTCCACATAATGCAGAATTTCAGGGCAGGGAGGGTAAAACCCACTTATATTCAATGTGTCTTAAAAACTCTTTATTATCTTTTAATATCAGTTTTTGAGACCAACAAGTACCAAATTAACTGATGCAGTTAGAGACACATATCCAGAGCCTTTAGGCTAATTTTATCAAGAAGTCACTTGAATTTTGATACCATAATAGAATGCATAACATTTTAACAACTTACTCTTAATAGCTCACATTCTTTTACTCTACATCTATAAGCAATCATCATATCCATTTTTATTGAAATACACACAGCAAAGAATTGGAAGGTATTTAGAGTGAACTATCCTAAAGCACACTTTAGAAATTGACACACATTTTAAATAGCTACATTCAGCTCGTTAACGTACTTGATAAAGTAAATTTGCAGCTCATAAAACGAAACAAAACACTGAAGCATTACAGGCATCCTGTAGATTGTGCTGAATCTGTGCACCCTGTGAGGTGCACAACTCTCACCAACTCGGTATAGCTGTTGGGTGTTTAAAAACCAATTAAAGAAAACTATGATCACTTTTAAGTGTGCCATTTGGCCGGGAGAAGGTGGATACAGATACAACCCTCGGAGTTCAGAAATTTGAAATGGAAAAATTTAACCAATAAATGTAAAACTGAAACCAGGAGTTCTTAATCCCCTCTTTTGCAGGCATTTAAAAGAAGTCAAATCACATGAACAGAGTTAATGAAGATGTAAACAACAACACAGAAATGAAGGCTCAGGATCTTTCTGCTGAAAACCCTTCTGTTGCAGGGTTTACTCTGAAAATTGTATCAGAGCACACTCAGTAAGTCCACACGTCCCATTCCAGGATCCTGGCACACTCCAGTCTTGCAGTGCTGCCTCATGAGATGTGGAATGCAGAAGGAATGGTGAAGTTTCCCTTTGGGTTTGTACCACCCCTTACACCCCCAGTCTGTATGGATACAGACGTACCTCTGTTTAAAGCTAACACAGAGCACACACACACACACGTTCTTTTCCATCCGCATTTTCTGCGCGCTACATAAATCACACGGCAGACATCCCGCTCTGCTTTCCTGCGAGCACCGACTGGGAGCATGGGGAAGTGTGTGCTGCTGCAGAAAGCACTTGATACATTACAAGTGGCAGACAAGTAACCCTGCCTCTACGTGCAGTGACAGATTTAACAGCTCCTCAAATCACGCCACAAGTGTCTCTTGCAGAATTCCTTCTAACTTATTTTTGCAAACACCCTTTCCCAATTGTAACAACTTCTCTATTTTTAAATAATCACAGCACACTAAATTCATAGATAAAAGACTAAAGGCATCAAACCACAAACTTTAAATTTAGTCAGAAAATATTTTCTTTCTGATCTAAAAAATGCTTCTCAAGTTTGATATTAGGCTTATTTTTCCCCACATCTTCAAATTGTTTCCTCACTTTACACTTACTATTTTAGCTCCTACTTTTCAAACTACTTCACCTGTTCTTCAGTTCTCAATTTTAACAGACTCGGATTCCAGATTCCTCCCTACCCTCCTCTCTACCTCAACTGCAAATACCACAAGTACAAATAAAGACTTTATTATGGGCTTGCCAGTGTACTACCCAAAACCTGCATTTATGGAAACAAAAAGAAGTGTGCCAAGTTTCAGCTAAACCAGAATGGTCTTTAAATCCATAACAAAACCCTAGAATCTGTGTTGGGCATGTTAGACATTTTTTAAGTCTCACCCACCCACATTGGCTGGGTTGCTGGGTGAAGACTCCAGGAAAAGTCAAACTGTAGGAGAACAAGGGACAGCTGAAGCCAATATCCCTGCCTTGGCCAGCTGCAGGTGCCCAGGGAAAAGAGAAACACACTGGGGAGTTTGAAATTCAAAATGTGGGATGATGTTAGGAGCTTACTGCATCCCTTCTCCTCCCTACCAAGAGGTCTGGTCCACTCTATGTATTAACAGTCCAAGTTCCAACTTGTTCTTACAGCCCTCCAGTTAAATGCACTAAAAGATCATGACAACAGCTTCTCCTGAATCCTACCCAGAATGTTTCCCGTTTCTGGTTACTTTCTATCCTGCCCACAAGAATATGGAGAATATTATTTTATCCTCTGCTTTGCAGGAGCTTTTGATGTACCTGGAAACCATTGGCATGTTCCTCAATTCCTTTTCATTCAGTCAACAACTGCTTCAGCACTGTCACATCACATTTTCTAGACTCATCAATCTCCTTTGTTCTCTGTTGGAATCAATCAACTCCAGCTGGTCCAGGCTCTACTTGCAGTGCAACATCCAAACCCCAACACTTCTGTCCAGCTGAATCTCAAATAAGGAATGTATCTTCTAACTTTGTTGCTGTGTCCTAATTATCCTGCTAAAATTACTGCAACTGAATTAAAGATTTTTTTTTCCCAGTTAATTTCGGCTTAATAAATCAAAAGGAATAAGATATTTGAGAGACTGAGGAATCACTGGGAAAGCCAAAGATCCTATTTGGTACATGCCTTCTACCTGTTATTTTCAAACTGCTCTTTTTTAAGGATACCAGAGAGGGGAGGGGAAAAAAAGCTCTCTGAGAAGAGCTCCACTTAGTTTATGATCTTCTCCACAGACAAACAAACTTAAATTTGAGCCAGGCTAAATGTCCCTGCTATTGGGCTTTTAAAAGTGTCATTTAAAATTACACTTACACAACGTTAAACACTTTTTGAATGTCAGGACTTGAGTATTTGCCATATTTGCTAAAACAGGCTGTAGACAACAGGGAGCTACACCTGACACAAGCAATTATCTTGCTTTAGAAACAATGTATTTTCTCTTTCATTTTTGCCATTACTCATCTCACAGCAGGGAAGCTCTGTGCCCTAAATGACGTGTCAGCTACACCAGCACACACTCTATGGAAGCCAGGCAAGCTCTCTGCCGCCTTCTGGAAGCAGAACCTCCTTGGAAACAATGAATGAAAAAAATGACCAAAAAA